>JAZDUA010000255.1:0-97500 GCA_038098605.1 Gryllus longicercus | reverse complement strand
ACCTAGCAATGCTCTGCTAATGCATTTCTACATTCACATATGACCTCAAATGTAATAAATTCACCGCTAATATTAAAATGCTCTTATCAGCTAAGCATTTTTCTTTGTAGCATCTGAGATTCTCATTCATATCAAGTGTTGAATATCAATTCGATTTATGTAATATCATCCAAGTTTTATAATATCCTTAATTTCCTTGACTTCTCCCAGATAGTGGCCACCTTTTTCTTAACATATTTTGAAGATTTGTACATTTAAAATTTCCCTCTATGGTAAAACAATATTGTTTCTGGTGTTTCCGATGTGGTATAAACATAAATTGGGAGATCAGGAATTTTGCAATCACTTTTTTGTAAAACAATTGAGATAATAAATAAAAGAAAACCACCTGTTATAACATTTGCAATGCAACCAGTTCTGTAATGTAAATTTTAATGGACGATATTTAAGAAAGTTTGAAACTGCTATGATTATTTGCATAATGTACACTCTACATACTACTACTCTACTATAATGTGCACTCCACAAAATCAAGTTATCTGTAGTGATACTTGGCTGCCCAAGATGAGCTACACCAGTCAGTTGAGCTGACTTTTCAGCCATCATGTTGTGACCTTCTTCAAGCCTCGGTGGAATTGCTCAAGTCACATGATGGCTGAACTGACAGCCTTGCTGACTGTAACGTGAATCCTCAGGGACAGTTAAGTATCAAATGAATCCGGCTACAGAAGCCTCCGAATACAGATATCTAAAGTTGCCAACATCCTGATGACAAAAGTAGATCCTGATAATATGGATAACCTAACTGCAATGATAATCATATTTTAGTTGGGACAGTCTTGCTTCCAGTCTCAATAATGCAGCAGATCATGTAAGTAGAAATATAAAAGACAACTTCTATCCTCTCTGAAAAAACGACAACATCCAACATTCTGATTAAACCAGGCTTAATTTATGCTAATCACATTCTACAATGATACTTTCTGTAAATTTACAACAGGACCATTTAAAACTAGTCCTTTAATGTTCAAATGTGCACTGGTGAGGGCAGTTGTAGTAGACATGCAAGATGTAATTCTACAAAATTACATTTCAATAAAATTATAATTTTTTAGAATTAGTATTCTTGTAGACTATTTTTTATTTATTCATAAATTTGTAATTACTATATTATAAATAGAGACTTAAGGATAAATAATAAGTCAACCTAACACACAAAACAAAAAAATTATTTATTCACAATTTTATTCTACTTACAGAATATCTACATTTATTTACATATTTAAATTAAAAACATGAAAAGATACATATTGATGATGCATAACAAAATGATACATAATGTAAGAAAGGAAACAATCATCCACAATCAAAGTCATAATAATTTTATTAATTATCACAATCCCAAAGTAAACTTTCAGGAAAACCGATTATGTGACAATAAAATTATTATAACTGTCTGTGAATTATTTCTTTTCTCACATTATAGATTACCACAAGATATCTGCTACCACCACAAAATTGAAATGATCAATATTTCTGAACAAGTAATATACACACAAAACACATTTGGAAGCTTCTATTTCATTGTTGTTCTATGTAATTTAAAAAGTAAAGACAAAACTAAAAGCCTTGCATATGTAAACCTGTTGATGGGCAATGAGTGCCGTGAGTTGTGCAAGGGAGTGCAGTTGCATCCTTACGGGTAAAAAAAATTGCCAATACTACAACAACCACTGATGCTTCCATATCATTTTAAGGGGAAACACTTATTAAAATTCAATAATACCAAACAATTGGAATCAATATTCTTGGCATCTTCTCTCTGGGTACACATTCCTGGAAACAGACCTACTTGGGCACATGATGCTTGCGCTGCTAGCCGAATTGCTTAATTAGGCTATGTGAAGTCATGCAAGTTAAGTAATTTGTGACTCCATGAATTTTTAGTCGGGAGACTGTCTGGGAACCCTGGTTACTAATGTGACAAGAGTAAAATAAAAGTTAAGGAGGATTACTTCTATTTCAAGTGCTCAATGAAGAACCACTTAATTTGGTCTCAAACTTCATGATACTTCTCAAACCAAAAGGTACTAAGTTTCTTAGTTCATGGAGTTTTTCAATTTATTTATAGCATACCACATATCATCACCTTTCTTTAAAAACAAAACATTCAAGCACAAGATGGCAAATTTTAAAGGTCAGAAAGATAGAATCATTCTACCAATACTATCAGGAAATCTCAATAAGTCTTTACAGAATTATGTGGTTCTTGTCCTGAATTGTTATTTATCTATCATTATTTTGTTGTTGACCAACTGAATGTCTTTAAATTCCCATTATTTATAAAATATAAGGAATGAGAAAAATAGGACTTATGTGATTTTAATTTTATTCAATATTATGAACAATAATAAGTTAAACACAAATGGACAAGAAGAAGTGACATCTCAAAATTAGTCATTTTGAAAGTGAAAATTTTATCTCGTGCAGAACCATTTATCTTGCACCCAAAGTCAAAGTGACTTTCTATCTAGGAGGCCCCCTGATCTTGTGAAATATAACTTTTTCTTAGATAAAAAGTTTTGTCAAAATATTTTTGCTTCACTTGACTAAAACTATTTTTCAATGTCACAATTTTGTGTACTAATGATGTATAAATGGAGCACTCTTTAATTCATTTAACTATACACATAACACACAATTTATCAAAGTATAATAAAAATACTCATTAAAAGGCACAACAAATTACTACACCACTTAAAGTGTTCAAAGTGTTCATAGATTTTCAAACAAAACAAACTGTGCTAAATTGATAAAGGCTTTTTTTGCACAAATAAACAATTTCTGGTGATTACTGGGTTTGCAACATTTTATCTTTAAATGCTTGTGGCCATTTAACACAGCAAATTTCTATGACAATATTCTCTTGTTATTCCATTTGCATTATGTTTAAGTACACTTACATGGTACAGAATATACAGTTCTTATAACTGAAGGTCACAGAGCTTAATTCTGTTTATTTGACTGAAGTGAACACTCTAAAAAGTTATGTAAATTATCATAACATTCATACGTCATCTATGAGAAAATCATATTACTTTAATGTTGAACTGGAGTTTTTTTAGATCCTAGGCACTACCTTTCGTAGATTTTGACAAACTTTGCAGAAATCCTACATTACATGATTACTAAATTGATTTTGCAGTACAATTTTCAAATTAAAATTTTTCTTCCCCTTTTCAAAAAAGTTAATGAAGAGAAGCTCACAAAATTTTTGGAAAGTGTTCATTTGTGCTTTGTTATATGTATTTCAGGTTTATGATAATTTGTAGTTATTCTCAGAAGTTCTCAATAATTTTCTTAATTAAAATTTAACAAAGTTATTAAGGATATTAGCAATAAGTCAAGTGGATTGACATTGTAATTTAACAAATAATAGCAATAAAACAAAATTATTGTTTTACATTTCATTAATTTAAAAAATGTATATGTGATTTAGTTATTTATTCTGAGATAAACATTTACCAAATATTTCTTCCAGAATTTCATTGTTGGTCTCAGACCAGTCAATGTGCCTGGCATGCCAATAGGGTAATCTGGTCAACCTTCTGGTTCAAACATTACACAGGTCTACAATATTTTTGCAGAATGAGACTAAACAAGCGAGTGCTGAACACAAATCTGGAATCCATCTGATTTTATTACAATATTTTTAAAAATAATTTGTAGGCTTGTGTGATCTTTGGAAATATCATTTGAGAACATCTTCTGATGTTATGAAGATCACACTTTAGAACACAGTAAAAAATTACCCTTCACTTATCTCTGCAACTCCTAGTCGGCATCGTGTTTTCGGGGCTTTCACAGTCCTGGGCCGCGCCACACGGACGCGAAGACGGGGTGCGAAGGGGGCAGGGCGAGCCGACACATCAATAAAATGAATTGCACTGCACAACACAAGCTTTAGGGCACTATCCCTCTGTCCTTGGCGCATCAAGTTCTGAGTCGCTTTGCCCCTCTGTAAGCTCCACCTGAACACTGCTCAGTAACGTGGAGGGGTCGAGCTCGGGAACGAGGGGAACTGGGGCACTCTCTTCGCCTGTGCTCTCCGTCTCGGTCCCGGTCCGTGCTTTGGGCGCCGCGCGCTGTCGGCGGCTCAGCCCCACGGTCGCGAAGAGGTCAGGACGCGCGGCGGCGTCGAGCGCGAGGTCGCCGCGCGCGCCGTCACGTCGTCTGCGAGCACGCTCGCGATTCTGCCGGCGCAGTCGTTCCAGGCTCTCCGGTGACAGTGCGGCGCGTCGCAGACGGTTGCGCACAGCGTTCTTTTGTCGCTCCAGCGCCAGCACGTCGGGCGCCAGGCGCGCGCGGCGCTGACGTTGGTACTCGGCGTGGCGCAAAAGCCACCGCGCTCGTTCCTCGCCCGCTAGCGCCGCCCGTTGCAGTCGTGCGCGCGTCCGCTTCTCGCGGTTCACCGCCGCCAAGCTCTTCTTCGACCTGCCCCGCGCCATTCCGACCTTAGCTTACGCACGTCCCGTCAAAATCAGGCTTTCACAAATTGTCAAACGAATGATGCTGGGGGAAGTGTCGCCACCTGCCAGAAGCGCCTACAATCTGTGACGATGCCGCCGCTCGTGTGAGCGCTTCTGGCGGCGGCGAGGACAATTAATGCTGTTACTCCAAACAGGCGTGGCAGCTTTATGTATTTTGAAAGATTTGTCCATTCTTATCCTGCCGATAATCAAATATCGAATCTACACAGGCATTTCAAATACATCCGTTTTGCAACACTACTTACATAATCTTGCAGCGATTGTCTTTCTGTAGGCTCTCGAGACACGTTTAAAAATACATATTATATTTCATTCATAATATTAAACCTAAAATTCTCTAGAACAATTTTTGTCAGTGATTAGACTGACGATAGAACACGCACAAAATTCGTAGCAATTGATAAACATATTCCTTAATTTTAAAGATTTTGCAACTTTCAAGACAGAAATGCCAAAAGAAAATGTTTCAATTTTACTTCTTCTGGTAGTCTGTATTACAATGGCATTCACTGTCATAATTTAAATATGTAGCCTTCCGTCAAGACACTCCGAACGTCAACTTTTCTCCCCTATAAAGGTTGACTTTATCTTTAACCTACTTCTGTAATACCCCACCCACTTCTGCCATCGGTTATATAGCGTACAGAAAACGTAACTACGTAAAACTTTCGTGATAATTTCTCGCTATTTACATAAAATAGTTGATTTTAAATGTGTTTATGACACACGATTTTCGTTTACATGCATTAAATAGGGGAACATTCCCTGAACATGAAGGACAATATTACAAAAACGTCACCTTGTCAGAATGTCCTTTTGAATACATATATAAAGGAGAAACATTACAAACAAATACTTACAGAAACAAAGCTGGATGACGTAAGCGTAGTAAGACCATACTACAATTGTTACGATAAACAGTACAGGAATCCACTTGACGCAGTTAACACACCATAAACACCTGCCCCTAATTCCGCGCGAACGTTTATTTTTATCTAAACTTGAAGACATCATACTTAAATAGCATCCTATTCTTTTACATCACAGAAGTATCAAAATAATAACAAAAACGTCAAATTAAACATCACGAAAAGTCAGCCATTCCACCCTATATCACCACCCATCCATACCATACATTTCTCTATTCTTTCTTTGGCCAAAACATCAGTGTTACCAACAAAATAAATTAATAAAACAAACTTTATAGTTCAAAAGAAAATTGAAGAAATCTTTGTTGAAATGCGAAAAATTTTGCCAAAATGTTGTTTTTCAGTCATTAAAACTAAATTTTTTATCCAACTCAATAGATTGTGGCCATGAACCAATACAAATTTTGTGTGTCATATTATATGAAAATTATCTACACAAAATTAATTGAATATTTACTTGCCTTTAATGACTGGTTTACAATACCAAAATTTACATACCTATCGGTACGTTTACCGAACGTTGGTAGAATGTTGATAGACGATGTTCAGGTATTGAAGTTATTGTGAATGAATTATGATACTTATTAGCGCTTAATTTAAATAACGCCAACCATTCTCGATAGAGACTTTCGAAAAGAATATTAATAGGTTTCGGAATTGATACATTTTTTTCTACGATCGTTTGAAAGAGGGATTTTATGTACCACTATGCGTGCGTGAAGTTTGTCTTTTCATTAGACTCAGAAAACCGTGGGGTTGCCGTGAAAAAAAGACTGCATGATGACACGCCACAGTGTAAAATAGTCATTATGATATGATAGTAAAAGTGACATTTTTTATATTGCGAGTAGGAGCCGGTAGGCCGAGTCGTGCAATCCTACAAGAAAAATAGAATCTCTTTTGCTACACGTGGCATACACTTTTTTAGACAGCCTTACTGACTTACTTTAATTCGAGTACACAAATAATGATGCATTAAGGTCAGTAGTTGCTGCCGAGGTCAAATTTTTTTTCTTTGTTGCATTCACAATTTATATGAACATTTAAGCATCATCTCACTTTTAGCACTAGTGCAAAAATTGAACTTTTAGTACACTACACATGACCTGAAAAGGATGCTTTCACTTCTGGATGTCTAAAAGAGTAATTTTTGTACTGCTGTGATGTTGTAGTGTAAAATACTTATTTATATGAGTGGCAAAATAAAATCTCTTTTACTGTGTGTCATACATTATTTTTTAGACACCTTACTGTCATTTAATTCTAATTCAAGAATACAAATCACTTAATGATACATTAAGGTCTGAAGTAGCTGATGCAGTCTGAAGAAAACATTTTGTTTTCTTTGTTGCATTCACAGATTTATACAAACATTTGAGCATTGTCTTTCTTTTAGCTTGAATGCTAAAAATTTGAGAATTTGCATGCTATGCATGCCCTGAAAGAACATTTACTAGCATAGTAGCTGTCTAAAATAGTCTTCATATATGTTCTGTAAAATACAGGATAGGCCCATTTTTCTGAGTTCCGTTCCATTATTTGGAAAAACTTTTGGGGATGTTGAAAGGTCCGTTTTTTTGCTCGTGGTTGCCTCAAGAAAAATCCAAACTTTTGTACTTGAAATAAAAAATAATGGCTGTTGAAAATCAACTTTTTTTTCTTTCTTCTTTTTTCAAAAGCCTCTTCACTTTATTGCTTATACTTTTTTCAATGATTTCAATTTTCAATGTACTTGACCCTTTGGGAACCTCAACCCTTAATTGAACAGCAACAGTTGATGTTATAGAGAACTAAATTTCTAGTAAACTAGTTTTCTTTACTATTTTTTCTTTAAATGATCGAAGTTACAAAATTTGAAATGTTTGGACGATTCAAATTTTTTTTGTTGCATGCCCTGATCTCAAACGCAATATTTTGGGCATTTGGCTGCACTTCTTTCTTTACTTCATAACAGAAAAAAACAATTAGCTCCTAAAGACTTGAGTCCTGTTGACCAATTATAATAAAAATTTGTAGTAAAAGTGAACACCCAATAACAAGACATGTATCTTGATATTTCACAATATTTTTCAGGGGAAAAAGTAAGTGTCTTGTATTAAAAATATAACATAATGCGGGCACGCGCGCGTGCACGCACACACACACACACACACACACACACACACACACACACACACACACACACACACACACACACAAGAACTCTAGTCTAAAAATACTTCCCAGAAAGATGAATTAAAATAGTCTGTAACTAAGAAAAGTAGGAATGAAACAATAACAATTCAAAGAATTTTATACACATAAGATAAATATTTGTTTATTTTTTATGACTGAAATTTTTGTTTCTTGCATGATCTTGATTGCTTCTTTTAGTTTGAAGCATTTATTTCACACCCTTAATATAAAAAAAAATTTGAATCCTCTTGGCAAGTATTTTATACACCTGTTACATTTCACCATATTATGATCGGTTGAGTGTGGGCTGATCTGGATGGCTGAGTTGGCTAGAGCGTGATCCAACTCATCTCCTCAGTCTAAAGGGTTTGAGTCCTGCCATGGGCATGATTGTTGGTCCCTTGTCTTTCATGAATGTGGGTTGTTGCGAAAGTTCTTGTGAGTCTGCTGACCACAGATGGGCAAGCCTGCAAGGTGCAGATAGTCGAAATTGGCATTCCCTGCATCTGGAAAAAGCTCCAGGAAAGAAAAAAAAGAAAACGTTTGGTTGAGGTTGAATTGTAATGAGTTAGAATCTGCTTTTCCAACAAGTACTAGTATTTTCTAAGGAGATTCACTGAAATCAGAATAATACTGTTGGAGTCAGTTTGCCATCCTTAAATGTTATTGAGATGCATAATTTTAACATTGATGAAGCATATTTTTGTGAGTTTTCTAAAATAAAAATTCATGGGTTTGCGTTTAATTGTAGGAGTTGAAAACAACTAGCATTAATATATTCTTATTAATTGAATTAATATATTCTTGAAATATTCTGCATTTAAAAAGTCTATTCTTCACACAAAATTTACATAAAGAATTCTTGCTAGCCTGTTGGAGAGCACAGTCAGATGGCAATGATGACAATTTTTTTGATGTGAGGAAAAAGGCTTTGTGGTACCATCAGGAATAAAGATGGATTGTGTGGAATTCTCACCCACTAAAAGGACACTCTTCTCTTGTGTCCATGCATCTCTCCATGGACACTGTTGTGAGACACTACTTCATGGAGAGACTGGCAAGTAGCTGGACTATTGCATCAAATTATATACGGACTCATTCATCTTTTTATTCATGATGAAGGTGAGGAACTCTTGTATTGTGCTTCAATCTCTATATGATTTGAGCATAAGCTGTAGCATTTAATTCACACCCTAAGCTTCGTTCAGTTTTCTTCTCCAAGTGTCTTATTCTATGGATATAAATATTATGTACATTGCATCATCATCATCATACCACAAAATTCACATTTGGGATCAATTGCTCTTCTAAATCTAAACTGATAAGATTTAAAGCAGCCATGACAGGAGAGCACTTCAGTAGTGTAGCTCACCTTGACTTCTGTTTAACCATGGTTTGATACATTTACTGATCATCTGATGAGTACACTTTTTTTGATGTCTCTATCCCACCTGTCTCGCCATTCTGCCAGGTGAGATATCCATGAGCTCTTCTTCATATCTTCTTTCATCCTTTGCAGAGGTATTTCATGAAAAGGGTCAGTCAGCTTCTTTATTTCATCGTAGACTGCTTTCATTTCTCTAACCACCAGATCTATAGGGGGAAAATAGCCAGAACTCCTACTGCACTGTCAGCGACTGTGCGGTAAGGTTAAACTATTCTCAGCGCTAATCTCCTTTGTACTTGAGCATTTTTCAATCACGTGCAAGCATTATCGAGTTTGTGAGCCTGCTCTGGAGCCACAAACACAATTTGGGAATGAACTGCACAAGAGATCATTCTCTCACAGGCCTCCCATAATTGGCATGAAACTGGAAATATTGGAGCCTCTCTTTGCTGCCTTGTCCATAGTTTCGTTAATGTGGGGACCACAGCTGAGCTTCTGGTCAATCTCAACTCCTGAGTAAGTTATCAGTCATCTCCAAATGATGTTCAAGTTCTTCAAACTAGTTCAAATTTAAAATCAACACTACCAATGACCACTTTACGATTGGCCATTAGTTGATTACCCAGTGTGGTCCATGTAATACTCATCACTAGAGCCAGGAAATTTGGAAAATGCCTTTTTATTATTGTTACAATAATGGACTTAAACAATAGGAATTGCTTAATTGTACTTCTGCAGTTGTTTTATTAGATTTTCATTTTGCATTTTTTTTAGCTTCTGTTACCTATTTTTGGTGTTTTTGCCGTTTTTGTCATTATTTTCCTATTTTCCTCCTAGCATCAATCTTACTCAAGCTGGAGAACATGAAGACATGTTGCGTTTTTTCTGTCTGTGGAAGCAAGGCCTGACAGGCCAGGTAGTGTTAAAAATATAAATGAAAAATAAATATGATTCCAGTCAAGATGTTTGATATTTTTTTCCAGTGATTTTGATTTGTTTGCTCGCGAGGAACCCCATCCTTCTTTTGGGTATGATCACAGATCCCATAGGAGGATAGAGCTCTCTGTATATGATAAATCCTTCTCAGTGCTGGCGATTATACAAGTAAGAAAAACAAAAAATATAATTCCGTTTTCACTGATGCTATTTCAAGAATGAAAAGGGAGACCACAATAGCTTTTCAAAGAGATTGCATTGTGAGTAAAAGAAATTCATAGACTTCATACTGGGTGGTCATGTGGAATCAAGATTACAAAGAAAATATCATTTCCTTACATATGCTAATGAAAATTTTAGAGGTAGAATAAAAATGTGAATCAGTTTAATTAATAATTTTTTACAATAATTCTTCTTCAATGTGATTTTTCATTGTTTAGATGTCTTTTTGCACCCCTACTTTAGCCAGAATAAATGCCATTTTAGTAATAATAAATACCTTTTTACCTTCCCATTTTAGGTCAAATAAATGCCTGAAGTTCTGAGCTCTACTCATCACAAACAGCCCTACCTACTTCACTTCACCTGGCTGAAATGCATTGCAGGTTACATGATTTTTCATAAAAAAATGTTTAGATTGTAACCAAACTCTGAGAAAATTTTGAGATTGCGAACCTTGTTTTTCTCAGGATGGAAATTATTTGTTTATTAATCCAAATGATAGTTGACAATTATGATGTACATTCTGTAATGCTTTTTGAAATGCGAAGTAAATCAAAAGATAACATAATAGAAACACTAACAATACCAATTTTACAAAATATGTTAAATGTTTAATATGGCTTCACAGAAAAATGTGTTAAACATAACTGCAATCAATGTTGAAGTTAAGTCCATTAACAGACAAAATATAAATTTGTTAATATTAAAAAAAAGAAGAAAAAAAAAGAGTGAACTATTTCACTGAGATACATTCTTATATTTCCATATTTGTTTGGTAGTATAGAGAATACGGACCTCTACCAAACATCTGCCTCAAAAATGCTAGAAATAGAAATACAGCTCTGAAATAACTAATAATAAATAATAAGGAATAACTACATGATTCTGAGCAATGGGCAGGCTACATTGTAGGTATTTTAAGTTTTCTCCTTGGGAAATAGGCTAAGAAGACAGAAAAACAATATGGTACAGGAAGATCACAAGGATATATTTGCCACACAGCACAGAACATACAAACAAATGCTTAAGTACTACAGTGCTCTGATGCTGACAGCAGAGGTGTGGGCTCTTGGCAGCATAAGTCCAAACCAAAGACTACACAAAGAACTTGATCCTCAAAAGCAATCTAAAAAAATATGCCTATGGTTGTCAAGGTTTGTTGGTGTTAGGTATATTGGCCAGATGATCAGTCTTGTCAATTAAGCACATTTTGGAAGGAGTTACACCAGCACATAGTACACTTGCTTGTCATCTGCTGATTATGTTTTTTAATCACACTGGGTTATGTAATGGACATTTTACAGCAGAACATCTCATGTTGGAATAATTTTTCAGAAAGCAATTATCCAATTTCCTTTCTTAATGCATTTCTATCATACTTGGGATCAATTCACAAAGCACTATACAAGATAGCATTCTTAGAATTGTTACAGTTACCATTCTTCTCTCATTTACTTTGGAATCCGGTAGTGATAAGATATGTTGATATCAAATTTATTGGTTCAAGGGACAAGATCAGAAAATTGATTATACACTTAAATGGAACGAGAAGGAAATAGTTTACACAAAAGAGTACAATCCACCAGAAAGCTCTAAATATAAAAATTGTAAAAAAAGTTCTTTAAGGGAAAAAGAAAGTTAATTATACATGCATGAAGAAAGCATGCATGAGTAATTGAGCATCTTGAATGCATATATGCATGCATTCATTACATTAGTTTTTCACTTCCTTTTACCACACTATTTAGTCTTAGAAATGTATCTTTACCATTTTTTTCATCATTGAGAATCCTCCTAACAAGGTTTTCTCTAAATGAACAAAGTCTTATAGACTCTATGTTGATTCTTATGTTGAATTATTACCCTTTGCAGCTTAATGTTGTTTAAAGTGCACAAATAACACAACAAACAAGCTCTAAGAAAAATATAATAAGAAATCTTTTTAAAAACTTTCCTGTATCAACAAAATATGAATTATACTTTTCAAATTAAATTTCTCACTTAGAACATGCCCAGAACAATTGCTTCACGACATAAATTCCACATTTATAGTGATATAGTCCAATTGGGATATGGTTTAATACTTTAAAATTAGGTTCCAGCAGAAGTAATATCTTTTATTTTTTTTTATTTTTCAAAAAATTACTCTTTAGAAAATTAATGCAACATTTTTACCCTTAAGAAATCTATTAGACAAGGTGTCACAAATGGAGTGCAGACAATGAATGAAAGCTTCTAGCAAATTCTAAAATGTATTTGCAGCAAAGGAAATGCTTTGACGTGTATTAAAATAAATATTATAACAAATTGAACTAAACATTTTGAAAAATTTGAGACTCATGGAAAAATCAAATTTATGAATTGCTATAAGTCTCATCTATTTATCCAATTTTTTTCTAATGGCGAATTGCAGCCCCTAGAAACATCATGACAATGTCACTAGAGAGTAATTAACTTTTTGTTAACATCGTTAAATATATGGGATTTTTTCTTTATCAATCTCGTCTCAATAATATTTTACTACAAATTTTCTCATTTTAACAGATCAGACAATTAATTTTGCCATTTCAGACAATGAACATTTAGACTAGATTCAAAGAAAAATTTGAATCAATACTTCTGGAAATTAATTTGTTTTTTAATTAGTTAAAAAAGAATTTCATTTAGTGGAAACAAATTACAATTGATTATTTGCTTTATTACCACTTTGTAAGAGAAAAATAAATAACTTCTGCTTCCAGCCCTTCAATGACCTCATCTATTCTTACATTTTCCACCTCCTAATAACATAATAATATTAATACATTATAATTACCTTAAAATTGGCAAATATAATACTTGATACTTAACAAATTAAAATCTACAATGAACTATTCTTAAACATTTTTATATAGTTTATATTAAAAGGGCAATCTGTAAAATTTTAAATAATCATTTTGTTGCCAATCAGAGAAAATAAAACCTAATAAATAATTACCTTGAAGGTGCAAGAAATGCCACTCTTATGTTCTATACAATGAACAAGTTTCTGTCTTCAACAATAATTTCATGAGCAAATAATAGAAACATGTCATCTCAACACTTTGTAAGTCACATTATGACCTGTCATAAAAAACATATCACATATTTACCAAGTATACATAATTATTATTTTCTTAACTATAATTAGTACAAAGACGTCACTATGCAAGTCCACTGAAAATAGGCCATATCATGAGATGAACTTAACAGGAACACAATGGACTTGCGAGATGAGATTGAAAAAATACCAAGTTTCTCGTTTACTTAACATTTACCATTAATACTAAAATTCATAAAAAAAAAGAGAAATTAGAATAAAATGTAGGCCAAAATTAGATTTTGCTGACAATTCACAACGAAACTTGAATGGTACACTAGTTTACAGAATAGTAAATCCTTCACAAAACATAATTGTGATTTATAAGTGTTTCAGCTCAAATGCAGCACATTTTCAAATTTCTCCCATTCTTATAGATTGAAATGTATTAAACAATATAAAAACTATCAAAATTTCCAAAAGTTTACTGAACATCATGAAAGGAAGGCAAATTGTTTCATTGTAAAACATACTTGAAGCCTGAAACACAATTTGAAGATTCTATAAAAATAATATTATTTCTTGAACTGAATGTGACACTGTTATAAAAGTTTTAAGTCAGCATGATAAAATGTTCTTATAACTTTCAATTTTCCAATAGAAATTATACTTAGTAACTACACTCATCATTTGCTTTAAAACTGATATTTTTCAGGAAAAAAAAAAAAAAAGCTGTCAAAATTGCTAAAATCAATAACAAACATCACCTGTTGCTTTATTCAAAACATTAAAGAGGCAGGGTTATATAAAAAAATTAAGAAATTTAGTTTTCAGCATGTTCTGCAAATCATCTTTTGCATATGAATACTTTCCATCAAAATCCATTTTACATTTTGAAAGAAACCAATTTGCATTACAATTCCAATTTTTCAAATTGATCCAACCAGAGGCCACGTCAGAACAAGACACTATTTTATTACATCACATATCAGTTTCAGACTTACAGATTTTACATAATGCATTTATAATGAGCAACCTAAATACACCTTTCTCCTTGCATTACAATAAATTTTCAAAATTCACAGATTAAGATAAAAAAACATTTTATAAACTTTGTTCTATTTCGAAAAAGTATATTCAAAATTATTTTGATATGGTCATGGAATTCTTTATGATTAACTTTTCAAGCTCAACAGCCCTTACCCATCTCTACTTTCATGATTTGCCAGAAATACAGTAACTGGGACCTCACCCACTTGAGAAAAAGGGCTGCCACATTTCCTAGAAGTCTACAAAAAAATATTTATGAAACAAATTATACATTTATACACAGTATAAAAGAACAACAAAATAGCTAGTTCCTTTAGTTCTCTTCTGCATTTGAGAGGTTAATCATATGCAAAAAACAGATTCACCAGTACATCTCATATTGCTGTTGAATCTTGGGTGTCATCATCTCTAGAATATCAATTAATTCAATTATGCAGATACATTCTAATAACTTATGGCCTGCCTGACCATAGAGATTCTTGTGAAAATCCATGATCGCAAGAATATTTCAATTCCTGTTTTGGTCAACTATTTATAAGAAATTCCTACATTATAATTCACATGTCACTTTTATATGAAATTGCAACAAACGCATATATATTAACAAGTTTCATGGGTATTTTTCAAAAGTCTCTTTCTGTTGGAATATTACAGAAAATTCTGCAATGTGGCAGTGTCTAGCACATTCATTATCTTGTCAACTACAATCAAAAATTAAACCTATGCATACGACTAATTGTACATAATATTTTATGTACAATATGATTTTACTGTATATGATTTTACTTTATATGATTTTACTCCATTAAAATTCTTTCATGTCACTAATTTAAAATATTTAGAAGCCGAATGGGCTCTTTTCTACAAAGAACTAACTACCAAGATCTACATAGCATAAATAAAAAATTGCATCCTCCCCATAAATTCAAAGAAATATGAATAATTTTACATTAATGATGTAAAATTTATTTCATATTATGTAGTAAGTTAATCACCACTGCTGAGGTGTATCAAAGCACTTGTTCTTTTATTTGATGGCAGCCCTTAAAATTTTTTATGCAACATTGTGTCAAAATTCTTGTAAATCCATTCTAACAATATCCAATATGTTTGGAATGTTAGTAGTGGAATGTTCTGTTACTTGACAAGATTAAATAAATAAAAAAGTGAACAGTCTAAAATGTTTCAATAAATATGGACAAACAACGAACAGATAAAACAAAACAAACAAATAAATAATAATAAAAACAATAATATAAATAATATATGTATAAATAACATTTAATATAAATATATTTAATTTATATAACAATATTGCAGCAAGGAGTTGTAGGTCCCAGGTACTGCATACCATACGTAAACAAGGTGCTGTGAATATTTTTATCTCAAACTCAGTTGGTGCAAATATATGTCTATACACATGAGAATTACAACTACATTTTTATTGTGGCTCACTGGGAGGCCTGTTGGGTACCACCACATTCATTTGGCTTGTCAGCTGACTCTCTCTGTAACAAAAGGAAGTCAATACAACTTTACATTAATACAAAATTAAATTTTTATATGGAGTATGCAATACTTTTATGTTAAATTGAACTCCACAAACCTAAATATGGTTTTACTAAAGAAATAATCTTAGTTTAAGATCTTGAGAACATTTTTTTTTGCATTTAAAAATAAATTTGAGGGACCTACTGTATAATTCCATAAAAAAATGATTGCCAGTACTATTAGATTGAATACCATCAAATAAATTAGAAACTAAAAATTTCTCATAATCCATAAAGAAAGAACTACATGAATCTGTACAGAAAAAACAGGCTTAAAACAACAAATGTGGTTTAACATGATGTAAAGGTTTCCACTTTTTATTATTCTCCACAAGCCATCATAAAATGTTAAAGTATTAAAGTAGTTTTATATGCAAAAAGGTTTCCAAATGTGAATTAATGGAAGGAATTGGGTCAACTTATTCGTCAATATGGTTTTTAATAACTCAATCTTTTTTCTGCTACTTGAATGAAAGAACAACTTTTCTCACAAAAGATTTTATAGGGCGTAGAAATCAGTAAATTTTCACTTTCTATGCATATTTGCCATTTAATAAATTGGGAGTACTATTAGCACACAATTTTTTCATTATCGTTTCTCCTTCAAATTTAATTTAGATAATAAAAAGAGAGTACATAAAGAAAATATTAATTAATCTATTGGGTTTCACTAGCTCCAAATTTCTAAAAATAACCTAACACATTTGGTATGCATTCTCTCTGAATTTTACCAAAGTTTAAGCGTAGTTTGTTACGGGCATCATAAAATGATCTACTAAAAAAAGTCGTGTTAGAGAGACGAAGTTTTGCGAGAGAGTGAGTGTGAGAGTGAGTGATTGAGTGTGTGAGTGTGTGATTGAGTGAGAGAGAGAGTGAGTGAGAGTGAGAGAGAGTGAGTGTGCGTGAGAGGGAGTGAGTGTGCGTGAGAGGGAGTGAGTGTGCGTGAGAGGGAGTGAGTGTGCGTGAGAGGGAGTGAGTGTGCGTGAGAGGGAGTGAGTGTGCGTGAGAGGGAGTGAGTGTGCGTGAGAGGGAGTGAGTGTGCGTGAGAGGGAGTGAGTGTGCGTGAGAGGGAGTGAGTGTGCGTGAGAGGGAGTGAGTGTGCGTGAGAGGGAGTGAGTGTGCGTGAGAGGGAGTGAGTGTGCGTGAGAGGGAGTGAGTGTGCGTGAGAGGGAGTGAGTGTGCGTGAGAGGGAGTGAGTGTGCGTGAGAGGGAGTGAGTGTGCGTGAGAGGGAGTGAGTGTGCGTGAGAGGGCGTGAGTGTGCGTGAGTGTGCGAGAGAGGGCGTGAGTGTGCGAGAGAGGGAGTGAGTGTGCGAGAGAGGGAGTGAGTGTGCGAGAGAGGGAGTGAGTGTGCGAGAGAGGGAGTGAGTGTGAGAGAGGGAGTGAGAGTGTGAGAGAGGGAGTGAGTGTGTGGGAGAGGGAGTGAGTGTGTGGGAGAGGGAGTGAGTGTGTGGGAGAGGGAGTGAGTGTGTGGGAGAGGGCGTGAGTGTGTGGGAGAGGGCGTGAGTGTGTGGGAGAGGGCGTGAGTGTGTGGGAGAGGGCGTGAGTGAGTGAGAGAGGGAGTGAGTGTGTGAGAGAGGGAGTGAGTGTGTGAGAGAGGGAGTGAGTGTGTGAGAGAGGGAGTGAGTGTGTGAGAGAGGGAGTGAGTGTGTGAGAGAGGGAGTGAGTGTGTGAGAGAGGGAGTGAGTGTGTGAGAGGGAGTGAGTGTGAGAGAGAGGGTGAGTGTGTGAGAGAGAGTGAGTGTGTGAGAGAGGGAGTGAGTGTGTGAGAGAGGGAGTGAGTGTGTGAGAGAGGGAGTGAGAGTGTGAGAGAGGGAGTGAGAGTGTGAGAGAGGGAGTGAGAGTGTGAGAGAGGGAGTGAGTGTGAGAGAGGGAGTGAGTGTGAGAGAGGGAGTGAGTGTGAGAGAGGGAGTGAGTGTGAGAGAGGGAGTGAGTGTGTGAGAGAGGGAGTGAGTGTGTGAGAGGGAGTGAGTGTGTGAGAGGGAGTGAGTGTGTGAGAGGGAGTGAGTGTGTGAGAGAGGGAGCGAGTGTGTGAGAGAGGGAGCGAGTGAGAGAGAGAGGGAGCGAGTGAGAGAGAGGGAGCGAGTGTGTGAGAGAGGGAGCGAGTGTGTGAGAGAGGGAGCGAGTGTGTGAGAGAGGGAGCGAGTGTGTGAGAGAGGGAGCGAGTGTGTGAGAGAGGGAGTGAGTGTGTGAGAGAGGGAGTGAGTGTGTGAGAGAGGGAGTGAGTGTGAGAGAGGGAGTGAGTGTGTGAGAGGGAGTGAGTGTGTGAGAGGGAGTGAGTGTGTGAGAGGGAGTGAGTGTGAGAGAGGGAGTGAGTGTGAGAGAGGGAGTGAGTGTGAGAGAGGGAGTGAGTGTGTGAGAGGGAGTGAGTGTGTGAGAGGGAGTGAGTGTGTGAGAGAGGGAGCGAGTGAGAGAGGGAGCGAGTGAGAGAGAGGGAGCGAGTGTGTGAGAGAGGGAGCGAGTGTGTGAGAGAGGGAGCGAGTGTGTGAGAGAGGGAGCGAGTGTGAGAGAGAGGGAGCGAGTGTGTGTGAGAGAGGGAGCGAGTGTGCGTGAGAGAGGGAGCGAGTGCGTGAGAGAGGGAGCGAGTGCGTGAGAGAGGGAGCGAGTGCGCGAGAGAGGGAGCGAGTGCGTGAGAGAGGGAGCGAGTGCGTGAGAGGGAGCGAGTGCGTGAGAGGGAGCGAGTGTGTGAGAGAGGGAGCGAGTGTGTGAGAGGGGGAGCGAGTGTGTGAGAGTGGGAGCGAGTGTGTGAGAGAGGGAGCGAGTGTGTGAGAGAGGGAGCGAGTGTGTGAGAGAGGGAGTGAGTGTGTGAGAGAGGGAGTGAGTGTGTGAGAGAGGGAGTGAGTGTGTGAGATAGGGAGTGAGTGTGTGAGAGAGGGAGTGAGTGTGTGAGAGAGGGAGTGAGTGTGAGAGAGGGAGTGAGTGTGAGAGAGGGAGTGAGTGTGAGAGAGGGAGTGAGTGTGTGAGAGAGGGAGTGAGTGTGTGAGAGAGGGAGTGAGTGTGTGAGAGGGAGTGAGTGTGTGAGAGAGGGAGTGAGTGTGTGAGATAGGGAGTGAGTGTGTGAGAGAGGGAGTGAGTGTGTGTGAGAGGGAGTGAGTGTGTGAGAGAGGGAGTGAGTGTGTGAGAGGGAGTGAGTGTGAGAGAGGGAGTGAGTGTGTGAGAGGGAGTGAGTGTGAGAGAGGGAGTGAGTGTATGAGAGAGGGAGTGAGTGTGAGAGGGGGAGTGAGTGTGTGAGAGAGGGAGTGAGTGTGTGAGAGAGGGAGTGAGTGTGTGAGAGAGGGAGTGAGTGTGTGAGAGAGGGAGTGAGTGTGTGAGAGAGGGAGTGAGTGTGTGAGAGAGGGAGTGAGTGTGTGAGAGAGGGAGTGAGTGTGTGAGAGAGGGAGTGAGTGTGAGAGAGGGAGTGAGTGTGTGAGAGGGAGTGAGTGTGTGAGAGAGGGAGTGAGTGTGTGAGAGAGGGAGTGAGTGTGAGAGAGGGAGTGAGTGTGTGAGAGAGGGAGTGAGTGTGTGAGAGAGGGAGTGAGTGTGTGAGAGAGGGAGTGAGTGTGTGAGAGAGGGAGTGAGTGTGTGAGAGAGGGAGTGAGTGTGTGAGAGAGGGAGTGAGTGTGTGAGAGAGGGAGTGAGTGTGTGAGAGAGGGAGTGAGTGTGTGAGAGAGGGAGTGAGTGTGTGAGAGAGGGAGTGAGTGTGTGAGAGAGGGAGTGAGTGTGTGAGAGAGGGAGTGAGTGTGTGAGAGAGGGAGTGAGTGTGTGAGAGAGGGAGTGAGTGTGTGAGAGAGGGAGTGAGTGTGTGAGAGAGGGAGTGAGTGTGTGAGAGGGAGTGAGTGTGTGAGAGAGGGAGTGAGTGTGTGAGAGAGGGAGTGAGTGTGTGAGAGAGGGAGTGAGTGTGTGAGAGAGGGAGTGAGTGTGTGAGAGAGGGAGTGAGTGTGTGAGAGAGGGAGTGAATGTGTGAGAAAGGGAGTGAGTGTGTGAGAGGGGGAGTGAGTGTGTGAGAGGGGGAGTGAGTGTGTGAGAGAGGGAGTGAGTGTGTGAGAGAGGGAGTGAGTGTGTGAGAGTGAGAGCGAGAGAGTGTGAGAGCGAGAGAGTGTGAGAGCGAGAGAGTGTGAGAGTGAGAGCTTGTGAGAGTGAGAGTGTGTAAAGCGAGAGAGTGTGTAAAGCGAGAGAGTGTGAGAGTGAGAGAGAGTGAGAGCGTGTGAGAGTGAGAGCGTGTGAGAGAGTGAGTGTGAGATAGTGAGAGTGTGTGAGAGAGTGAGAGCGTGTGCGTGTGAGAGTGAGAGCGTGTGCGTGTGAGAGTGAGAGCGTGTGCGTGTGAGAGAGTGAGAGCGAGAGCGTGTGAGAATGAGAGCGTGTGAGAATGAGAGCGTGTGAGAATGAGTGTGTGTGAGAGAGTGTGTGAGAGAGTGAGTGTGTGAGAGTGAAAGTGTGCGAGTGTGATTGAGAGAGTGAGTGAGAAAAAAGTGTAGAATAAATACTGATCACATTTCTTTTAAGATGTGTATTTTTACCTTTGCAGCATCCTCTAGATCTTGAGCATGTTGTAGTCCAGCACAGAAATGCAACATGAGCACAGCTAGAGCCTGCACTTTCTCATCAGACTTCCCAATGAGAAAGGCATTCCTGGCTGCAGTAGCTGGGTCTGCCCGTCCACTACTTGATTCTGTAGCTCCTTCCAGAGCTAGGCGAGCATGTGTCTCTGCATCCATAGCTGATTTCAGTTTGCTGATCTAATAATAACACATTTCCAACTGAAGTTAGAAGTTAAAATTAAATATGTGCCAGCACATTGGATATAAACAATCGTACAGTAAATAACAATGAGAACTCCCTGATCTAAAATAAAATGAAAGGAAAATATTTCATATTGTACATTAGGAGAGGGAGAAAGGGGGAGGGACGGAAAAAGGGGGAGGGGAGGGACGGAAAAAGGGGGAAAGGGTGTATAAAAGGCGGGTGTGATAGGGAGGGGTGAGAGAGACACGGCAAGAGGTGGAGAGAGAGAAGGAAAGAGGGGGAGAGAGAAGGAAAGAGGGGGAGAGAGAAGGAAAGAGGGGGAGAGAGAAGGAAAGAGGGCGAGAGAGAAGGAAAGAGGGCGAGAGAGAAGGAAAGAGGGCGAGAGAGAAGGAAAGAGGGCGAGAGAGAAGGGAAGAGGGGGAGAGATAAGGGAAGAGGGGGAGAGGAGAGATGGTGAGAAAAAGGGGTAAGTGAGGGTGGAAAGGAGTGGAAGAGAAAAGGGGTGAGAGAGGTGAGAGAGAGATAGAGAGAAAAAGGGGATGAGAGAGGGGAGAGAGAGGGAGAAAAGGGGGAAAGGCAGAGGGAGAGAAAGAGAGAGGGCGAGATGGGGTGAGAGCACAAGGTTTGTGGGTTCTGCTAGTTTACTATCTATCTATCTCTGTGTGTGTATATATATATACACACACACACAGAGATAGATAGATAGATAGATAGATAGATAGATAGATAGATAGATAGATAGATAGATAGATAGATAGATAGATATAGATATGAAAAATATTTATCCACTTTTTCATTCTCAGGTCCTGGATAAATCGAGTTGGTGGGAAAATTATTTGCCATGAGATGAACATTATTAGATAATCATTTACTATGTATTATCCTAAATTTATTGTACCACATTTTACATTGTAAATTCTCATAATCATGGGAAGGATGATGTTTGAGGACATCTTGTGATGACGATTAAGTTTAAATGTGTTTCAAAAACTAAAGTCATGGACGCAAGTGTTAAATTATTTGAAGACTTGTAGTGCCAAGCTTAAAGAATATTTTGAAAAAATGCAAAGGAAAATGTAAGTAAAAACTGAAAAAGAACGTTTTCAATTACAAAAAAAAGTTTAGCGGAAAATTGCTAGATAAATACTTCAAAATCTTCAATTAAAAGCAAAATAATTGACATTATCCTCTTCTCTCAGATAAGGCTGAATATAAGTCTCTTGTAAAAAGCTTGCAGAGAGATTTGTCATTTCCAAGTATCTCCAATAGAGAGCTAGCA
Source organism: Gryllus longicercus (assembly GCA_038098605.1). Lineage (NCBI taxonomy): Eukaryota > Metazoa > Arthropoda > Insecta > Orthoptera > Gryllidae > Gryllus > Gryllus longicercus. The sequence continues at coordinate 75,645 of JAZDUA010000255.1, read as the reverse complement.
AGGCAATGACTTCAGCGGCTCTCTCACCACAGTGCAAAGGAACATGCTCCACTGCAAAATCTGTTTTGCAGTATGATGTGGGTCCCTGTGGAGAAGATATCCATGAAAGAAATATCTCTGTGAAGAAGATATCCGTGGAAGATCGATCTCTTGTTTAGAATAATCTCATGTCTAGAACCACGAGATGAAGAGCAAGGATTTATGAAACCCTTGATTCTCGTGAGCTTAAAATCCGAGTCCTGCCACTCTGTTTGCCATTCACTGAGAGCAGAGCATTTGATAAAGAGCTTAGTGCCTTCCGTGAGGACTGTAAGGATGTCAACTCTATTTTCTTTGTGATGAGCTTTGCTGCCAGGTCAGCTATTTCGTTTCCTACTATTCCCACATGGCCAGGGATCTAACAAAAAACTAAGATATAACGGCGAACCAATAAATGATGGATTTGGAGTTGTATTAATTCTCGTAGTATTAATTTTAACAATGGTTAATGTACTATTTAGAATTTGGATGGTATCATTCTAAACAACCTGTAACAAGTGTACTTCAGCTTTTGGGTCAATGACTCTCCTCTCGATCAGATTTTTCGTCCAGTTTCCCTCATCCTTTGAGCAAATGTTGAGATGGATCCTTGTTTTGCTTCTGGACATAAATGTAACTTCATTATCTGTGCATATTTTCTAGAGTTTAGAGGGAAATAATAGTTATTCAAATTATAGTTCTCCATGTTGTCGCGGCAGAAGTACATGACTTCACAAGGGACATGAGGAGTAAAAGGAGCCCAAATCTATGAAGCTGATTTGTCCCTGAAAATATATTTTATTACATCAGAGCAAATATTCTGTTAACAATTATTATTTCTGCAGGTACTCAGAATTTAATTTGAAAATGGCTAAGGGTAGGGATCCCAGATTTAAAAATAGACTACACTTCTCCCTGCAGCACGTCACATTCAGTTTCTAAAGGTTTTTGATGTAAAAATAAAATAATATAAAAACGCACACAGAAATACTGCCACTGAAAGTACTCTCAGATGGTGCAATTCAGAGCGTTAGAGAAGTAATTACATATAGGAACAAGATATTTTTTTATAACTATTTCATTATAACACTATTTCGTTACCAGGGCTTGACAATACAAATTTTTAGGTTGAAAAATCACTGTTTTAAAGACGTTTTTTCAAGTTTCTGAGTCGAGCTCACTTTCAATTCACCAGAGCTTTTGCTAGTAACTTTCTTAGACTCTACTAAACAAGTCAAAAACATAACTAAAATCTTCGGATTAATTTCTATTAAGAGAGGAACTTATTCGTATTTTGACTGGCCTACTTTTATGAGTAGGTTACATTCCTTGATTGTCATCGTCACTGGCTTAACTCAAAGTCGGGTTCTATTTAGCCAGCTGCTGTTTGCCAGAGTGATTTTCATGTCTCATGATGTCACCTCATTACCCCCAAACCATAATCGCAAGGTTGTGCACTAGTGGGTTGTGCTTAGGGTATACAACTCAAGATAATAGAAAAAAATCTTATTATGTTAGGAATGTCCTCTTTTGATTTAATGGCATTCAATATTCAAGATATATGGATATGTATGAAATCATTTTGAAATCAATAAATGCCCTCTCCGGCGTCTTGAGCGCACCTATGCAGTGCACCATGTCACGCTTTTCAACTCTTTTAAATGCATTTACCATTTTGCCACGGATCGCTATGCTTCAGCATAGAGCCCTCGTTTTCGCATTGCAACGAGTGCCACCGGCTTACAGTGCACAGTTCTGGCCGCAGAGCATGGCGACCGGGTGGTGTCTCAGGGGAATACCAATTTTCTGTCTTCATCTGAAATTAGCTGCAACTTAATTTTATGACTTTAGCATGTTATTGAAAGAATACAAGTCCAGTCAGTTATCAATAGTATTGAATGCATTATTTGTGATATTTGAGGAATTTATTTTCATTTGATGTTAGTTTGATTTAAAATGTACATTTGATGATTCCCTCTGTAAAGTTGGCTGTTCAGGAAGAAAGTCTGTCCTTATGTTCCTCCTCTGCACATGGTGTATGGAATGATCTTCCCAGCAGCGCTGGCTAATAGTCTATGAGTGTTGCTGTGAATACAAGTGTGCGTGGAAGATCCCTCATTACTTCAATATTTTCTAGGGTAGTGGTCTTTTCGAAATAAAATAAATATATTTCATTGTCAGCATTAGTAGCAGCAATAACTAAGACAAAATCTTGATAAAGAGAGCAAGATAGACAAGAACTTCTTACCACAAAAGGACAGTAAAGGATAAGGAATATACGAGAATTATTTTTAAATAAGGTCTGTTTTTTTATTCAAAAGAACAATAATGCAAATATCAAAATATTCATTATTCCATATTCTATACACTTTTATCTACTTTTCTACAAAATTTCCGTTTTTGTTCAAACATTGGTCATACCTTTCAACAAGTTTTTGAAGTCCGACAGCAAAGAAATCTGCCACCTATAAAGAAGTCCCATTTACGATTACAGTTTTCACTTCATCATCATTGAAACGTTGAACACCCCTTTAAGTACTAAAACAAGTGAAACATCATGGTGCAAGGTCTGAACTGTAAGGTGTCTTATTCAGTTGTTCCCATCCAAAAGACTGTCACCCACTGTATTTTTGCAAAATTGCAAACTTTACTGTCATTCATTGGATTATCACCATAAACTTCACAAATTGGACAGTGAATTTCTGCTGCTGACAAGTTTCTTGCACTCAAGACTCGAAATACATATCGCATTTCACGGTCGGTGGGCGACTCAATTGCCTTAAAACATAAATTTTTAGAGCTTAGCAAACAGTTTGATGTCATGGCTGCAAATGGTGTCTAAACCAGCATATTGGAAGCAAAAGTGCATTCCTACTGCGAGTAATTTTCTCTCTAATTCACAAACAAACCTTATTTAAAAAATAACTTATGTACATCCTATTTACTTATGAAAAGAAGTGCACAGAACAGAAACAGTAACTTCACAGGCAAGGCTTAGCCTTTTGAAGTTGATGATGTAACCAAGGAGGGGGTCATAAAAAAGGGGATATGGACTCTTATTAGTCATGGGCAGATTAGTTATTTTAAAATCAGACTAGCATTTCAGAATATACTCTTTTCTTGATCAAGATAATAAAAGTATACTCCATTTTTCTAATGACTCAAATTATTATTTTTTACTTCAATGGAAAAAAAAAGCACACAAATATTTGTTCATTTACATTTAAACACATAAAGGAACAATTTTAATTATAATGTTTTGAGAGAATGTCTACTTTACTAATAACAAAACTCAAAAGCAAAATGATGATTAATGCAAAGATTTCAAGATGTGTATTTTCTGTATTGCTTCTACATAAACAATGAGTCTATTAATATATTCCTTTTGTTTTCAGCTATTTTAAGAAATATTTAGTTTAGATCATACACACACTGGCTTTGAAAGGAGAGTGGTACTCCTATAAGATGAAGAACACTTCATTTTCAAAACGGGCAACAAAAAGGGTAGAATGTTCAATGTTCAATGGTTTCAAAGATTATATATAGCCATGTGTTTACTCACCATGTTATTTATTTTCATCTTGCGCTCAGCAAGAGGTAAACATGCATAAAGTTGTTTTCCTGAGGTTTTAGCTGCTGCCATCAGGTCATCATCATTGGGATGTGCCAAAAGCCGCTCCAGCAATGCCTCCACATCCTCCTCACCAGCCAGCGAGAAAGGGGGAGGGCCCACCAATGAAGACTGCATACATAACATTTCTTTTTCAAGCACTATCACCTAACACATTATTAGCAGGCAGCATCAGAATCAACTCATGCAGAAGAGCAGTGAGCATTACAAATGCACATAACCTCAGGCAAAATTTCTTTCATAGACTCAGAAAGTCATGTCTAGAAGTACTTAGCACAGCACCTGAAAGCATATCAGACCAAATCAAAAGAAAATCAAACAGATTATAACTTGCTAACAATTCTTTTTCTGCATTTATTTTATTTTGTCAGGCAATTGATGACTATATCACAAACACAAGAACAATTATTGAAAGGCCAACCCATTCTACACAAAAATGAGATGAACCTTTTAGACATGAACGTATAAAGTGAATTTGTCTTAAGAAAGCACATCTTTAAGATGCATCATTTGGAGTTCTTGGTTTTTGTTTAAACAGAGTTACAGTAGCAAGTTGTTTAAGAAATAATTTTATCTCTTGAAATGACCACTTTTCCTTTCAACTCAAAATTTCATTTTCTTTGTACACTATGCTCCATGCAGTCAGGATTTTGACAGGAGGTTCATATGAAAAACGAATGTGAAAATATAGTAGAAATAATTACCTGATACAGTTAAATATTACTTAACCTTTTCAAGGCCTCTAAACAATTTAAAAATATTAAACTAATTGTGCCATAACTTTCACATACACTTACTTTCTCATATTATTGGTAGCAATTACGCAATATTGTAATATTGCACCTATCGTTCTAACATCAGCCTTCACTTGAAAATAGTAGAACTATACAACTAATTACACAAAAAACTGTGAACATTTTGGAATACCTGTACCTGAAATTAATGAAAGATTGCATTGAATAGAATACATTAAGAAAGAAATATTAAGCTTCAGTATTGAATGTAAAGGACAGATAAGAAAATAATTTTAACTTTGTCACCATATAAATGAAAATTAGGCAAAAACTTCTAATGTTTTTAAACCCCTCTTCATGAAATGATTTAAAGATCTCACAATCATGAAGTTGCCACAATCAATTTTTATTAGTGTACTTTGCTCTACTGTTTTCAGAGTAAATCTTGTTTATGAATTTTTACAAAATTGTTACTAGTCAATCAAAATTACACATCTTTTTAAAACATTCTACACAACATTAATTAATACTGTTATTTAGAGTAACAGATTTCATTAAGAAACTACTGGAGCTCTAAATGCTCCTTTCTTGCATTTTTTCTAAATTTCGATAGTTCAGCAAAAACGAGACCTGTGTCATTCTTTTAAGCATTCCTTCTTCAATGCAAGTAAAAAATTTGGAGCAGGATTTGAGATTTTTTTATTGCATTAATTTTATGTACAAATTATGCAAAAACCACTAATTTTTAATTCTTTAGAATAGATTTTGTTTAAACAAAATTCTCTTTCTTCAATTTTGTAATTTTGAAATGTTAAAATTATGCAATTTTCAAAAATACTGAGTTTTTGCCGGAAATGAGACTAGCACCACTCTTTTTAGTCTATTGATACAAAAAAGAAGAAATTTTAAAGAAAAATGCATATTTTGCTTGCAAACATTAATTATTTCGCTTACTTAGTTACTATATTTATTTTAATAAATTTAATTATTGTGTATATTAAATAAGTTTTGTATTGTGTGTTTTTATAAAAGTGGCACATGGGGGTTAATATCAATTTCCTGTATTTGAATTCACACATTTAACACAAAAATCATAATCATTTTGAAAATAATGTGTGAATTGATCTTGAAAATTGGAAACCCTGAAGAACGAAGACACATGACTTCAACTTCCACAAGACATAGAGGGAAACCAAAGGAATGTTTGAAGGAAAAAAAATGAAGCAGTTTTGAAAAAATGTTGTTTTTAATATTTTTTAAGACTGCCCATATTTCAGTCAAAATGATGTGGAAACAACTATAATATTCAAGAAATTGTACATGATGTTTATTAAAGAATTAATTCTGAAGAATAAATTGCATTTGAAGAAAAAATTGCTATCTTCAATATTGAAATTTTAGGAAGACACCAAAAAAATTCAAATATTTGTAATTTTTGAAAATGAATAGTTAACAGTGAAAATCAGACCTATGCTGCCTTTATCAATGTCACTATTCCTACAAGAAATTTAAAGAAAAAATTGAGTCTTTTTAATAAAGTACCTCAAAAATTTGAACCACAATTTCAATATCAGAGGAGTTTAAAACGTGTATTTCTGTTGAAATCTCGAAATCGATTTTCTGCAACTTTCTCTTGTAATGTGTGTATTACTTTGTATATACCTAATTATATGAGAAAGTAAAAAGGTTATCCAAATCTGCTCCAGAGAATTTAACATTAGGTTTAACGGCTTGGACGGTTTAACATGGTATACAAAATTTGTGCTACCTGTTATTAAACAAAGAGCTGCTGATAGAACATAGGATTTTTTAGTGATTTCACAAACAGGCTGAAAACAACAACAACAACAACAAAAGATTCAAATTTTCTCCAATACTTCATAGATATTATGACGGAAATAAATTTTTACATCACAAAATTTTAAGAAATTATTTTGAAGATTACTTTCATTGAGAACATGAGATTTGGTTGGTTTGGTTTACGGTCATCTTCTGTTGATTGATTAGAGAATTCTGGGCATGTCAACTTCTAAGGTCATTAGTTCCATAAGTCTAGAGCTTGTTTTTTCCTTGCAAGGTGGTGATGATCATCCCTCACTAAGATGGTAAAATCTGGCACTGGATAGGGAAAACCCCGCTACCATCGCATAGCGGGATTTTCCCTATCCAGGTATCTCCCACCTGGTAGTGTAATGCCAATTGATGCGTGTGTAAGTCAGGGGTGAGGACAGGAAATGGAAGGGGAAGGAAAGATCGTGAACTGCCTGTTGTCCATTTGTTAGATTACTGCTCCGGCATTCACCTGGTATTGATGGGAGAAACCATGGAAAACTACTGATCAGTGTAGCTGGACACTAGAATTCTCCTCTAGATGGTGTTAAACTCGACTTAACTATTATTAATTAGCCAGTGTTGAAAATCCTGCCACTGTCAAGACTGAAACCTAGGACCTCCTGGTCAAAGGTGCTTCAGTCACCTTCGCTTTGGCTTAAAGCAACATTCCTGAACACAAAACTGTGGAAAGCATAACAGGTCTACAGATACAATTCTTGAGAAGCCATAAATGACTTGGTCATATGTTCCTTTGATTAATATTTTATCAGAAAATACAATGAAAACCTGTTAGATACAAATACAACAAAAGAGGACTTAGACAAACAAATGAAAAGTACAAATTGAATACAGAGGAGTCTGTGTCAGCTATGGTTGTGACTTGATTGTGACATAATGTCTGTCAAGAAGATTGTAAATGTAGACATCAGGAGAAAACTTAGTATCTTTAAAAAAGCTCTCAACTTTCTTAAGGTACTCGTCATTTAAAATTTTTATTTGCGGCATACTTCTGAAATTAAACATGTGTACTTGCAGAATTAGGTATTAACAAATTCAATAATATTTAAAAAAAAATTAATTATTTCATTGTTATGCCCTTTTTCTTACTACAAATGGTATGATTTGTGACATCATAACTCATGAACCGTTAAACATTTTTTGATGGTTCTTCTTTAAGGTTGTTATTTGGATTACATTTTAGTGCCTGAACCTAAATCTGAAGATAACCAAAGAACTTGTATGTTCTTTACAGGGATTTGAATTAGAACTTTTAAAAATCACTGGTAACAATATTGATTAACAGAGCAATTTATAATTGATAATATGCATTTTCTAAATCAATTTGCAGTTCCGGCACAAGAACCAAGTCTATGCTTTTTTTTTTATATAATAACAGAAAGATATCTTAAAAATTATAAGAGTTATGATGTTTCAAGTTCATCCCAACAAGAGAAAAAGTAACTTTAAGGAATAGCCAGATTAAGATTCATTAGCTTTAAAAAGGTTGTCTGTAAACACTAAATTTCTAACTTTAAAAAAGAGTGTCCAAAATGGAAATTATACTTTGAATGTGACAACGAAAGGACTTAAATTGCATTTTCACACGAATTTCAATATTTCAACAAAAAATCCATTTTTACTTTCATTTTTAGCGATCATGGCCAACTGAACAGCAAATGGTCATGGGGCATGGTATATGGCCATATGCGCATGTAATCGGAAAAGTACTAATAAATAGAAAACTGAGAAACAGTTTTAAGCATTGGAAAGCACACCTCTAAATTCACAAAAATTCCAATTTTTCATGGAAAATGCCATTTTGAGGTAGACGAGTACGTTAAGCTTATGTAAAAATTCTTCATTTATTAAAAAATCTAAGGAAGGAAGCTTTTGTGTCAATCTTTTAAATAAAATGCACAAGGAACACTTATTGACATTAAGATCCACCAACACCCAGAACTAATGGCTAAAAAGGATACATTATGATTGAGTTCAATTCATGAAGGAAAAAGAAGCTAGGTTTGTAGATGAATAGGAGACGAAGATAGGAATTGACTTTCTCGTATGAAGCAATGAACATGATTAGTAATACAGTGCCATTGAAACTGAATTGTTTGAATAAAGCTCAAATAATATATGCTCAAATATCCTGGATGAACAAACAAATAAGGTGAATTAACTTAGAATCAGATGATTTGCAAATGAAATAATAAAAGACAACTTGACAAAGCTTTACATGCATTAGTGGCATTGTTTAATATTAATAGGACCCAGATTTTTGGGTTATAACCCATTTTATTCTTAACATCAATATTTTAATACGCATATCTGTTTCAATCATTTCTGAGCTATGTGATTTCTATAGCATTAAAAACAGCTAAAACAGAGTAAATATAAATATATAAAAAATAAAATTAAAGTAAATAGAAATATATATTTAAAATAATAATAATAATAATAATAATAATAATAATAATAATAATAATAATAATAATAATAATAATAATAATAATAATAATAATAATAAAAGGAATATCAATTTTTGAGAAAATCAGCTGAACGGTTTAGATGCTAGTGTTGACCACAGATTGACACACTTTGGTTGGTCAGTCAGTCAGACATTTTGCTGTCAATCGATTTTTTTGGTATCAAGTACCCACAAAACATGGTGTCTGACTACATAACGTGTTAGAGGAAGGTATTTACTATATACAGGAACAAGATTTATCCTTTTTTACATTCTGAGGGCCTGGCAATAATAGTTTTTATGACTAAAATTCACCATTTTCTGGGAAGTAAGGGAGAGAAAGTAAAAAATAATGAAAAGCTACAATGGGCTAAATCTACTTTTCAAAAACTATAAAATGTTTACAAGATATTCAAAATATGGGCTCTAGTTATTAGCACGAGTCAAAAATAATGGGTACCTTGTAAGGCTACTTATTCTTTATGCATAACTTTTTTTTGCTTCAATTTTTGGAATCTGTATTTTAATTTGTAGTCAGAATTATAAGCAAGTTCATAAGCATTTCAGTAGTCAGAATTATAAGCAAGTTCAAGTTTATAAGCATTTCAGTATTTATAACAACCACCATGGCATCCATAACAAAAACCACATTCTCCTAACGTTTACAAATTATATAACACAAGATTTTTTTAACAATCAAAGTAATTTTTTCCTTAGATCTATTAGTTACAAAATATAAAAAAAAATCAATCCACTAATTTAATACTCATGTTTATTACGTGTATAACGTCTAGAATCACCCTACAACAAACTTATTTTTATGATTCTCTTTATTAAACATTCAGGTGCACTCTGGCAATAAACCTGTAAGGAATATTACTCAAACGGCACATTCAGCACAAACAGGATGAAGCAGCAGAAGCCACACCTTAGAAAAGATCAGAATGATTTAAAATGAAATAAGTTGAGTGATTCACTATAAGCACATGCTGAGATGATGTGACGTGCACTTTCAGCAGCCAGAGCTGAAACCGGAGTGCCTGCAAGCAATTGACAAATGCTAAGGAAGTGTTTTTGGTGAAAGGTTAATGGAATAAGTGTGAAGGCAACTGGATTTGAGGGGGAAAAAATCTAAATTTTGCGCAAGGTTGCCTCAAATTATTTTTAAAAGAAGAATTTAGTAGTTTAGTATAAAACATGAAAATAAAACATTTGCATCTTCATCCAACTTTGTAAAATTGTCTCAAAACAAATGAAATAATTTTTGGAGACAAAATAATAATAATAATAATAATAATAATAATAATAATAATAATAATAATAATAATAATATTAATAACAATAATAGTAATAATGATTATAATTATAATAATAATGCTAACATTCCTCTTCCTACTTGGAAATTCATTAGTACTTTAAAGTGTAACATTAACTGATGGATGTGAAATACTACTCAACCTGCATTACCTATATGACATGCATCATTTCCAGCTCTGGCAAAGATAAAAGAGAAGACGAGGAGTAGAAGAAGATAAGTGAAAGAAGAAAGCAACATGCAACTCCCTGCAATCCATGAGCTGGCAGAGGAGTCTCTTGGTGCAATTGCACGGGACAGGGTTACCTTGCGACTGGGCTGGGGTGAACGCTGGGGGGAGGGGGGTAGACTGCGTGAGGGGGGCAGGCCTGGGCTAGGGGCAGCTGGCATTGCCCCAGCACCTGCACCCCCCCCAGGTAATGCCAGGTTGTTGGCAGAGCCTGCACGTTTCAGCCCACGAGCGTGGGCAGCAGCCGTTGCCAGCAGCCCGCCCAAACCACCACGGCGCAGGCCCTCCCCACCAGTTCCCTGTGGACATGGCACTAAGCTGATAGATGCAGACTGTCATTGCTGCTTCAGCTGCTGGCAGACTTAGTGTCCCTCCCACTCACTGATGCATCTTTCGCACTCAACATGATAGCTCAAGGTGATTCCTGCAAGACACTTCTGTTGATCTGATCACATTATTAGCTTGAAAAATTTACAATTCATTAGGAAACAAAATTATTCCAAGTCTGTTGGAATTGATAACGCTTCAGATAAAAAGTTCATTCTGGTCATGAGCATTTTTAGTAGAAACAAAAATTTGGGACTTGAAAACACCATCAAATATTACGTGAATACTGAAATGAAATAAAATAAAGTAAAATGAAAAGAATGAAAAGAAAAATTTTAGATAATTCCGAAATTTGAAATTCACCAAATTTTTAAACACGGTTGAATATCACTATTTTGTCTTTGATAATGCAACATGAAATCACTGCTCTCACCTGTTGCTGGGGCACTGGTGTGGGGGGAGGCTCTTCCTCTGCAGCTGTTGTCACTATTTCTGGCTGGGCTGACAACCGTCTAATTGTAGTTGATGGTTCACCTCCAGAGCATGCAGCAGCTTCCTGGCAGCGTGCTACACATTTTTTGTGGCAGGTCATGGCACAGTCCCGACACTGCACAGCATCTTTCAACCAAATCTAAAATCAGAGAAATCATTCATAAAATGTACAGCATGATTTAATAATAATTTCAATATCTTTCCAAAAAGCAATGTTTGAAGTAAGAAACTACTTTATGAAAGAACTTATTCCAAGCAGTGATATTATGTTACTGAAGAATGAATGGAATTTATAGAGAATATATAAAAGATAGACTTAAAAAAACGCAATCCAACAATTGTAGGATGAAACATCAAAATTTTCAGAGAATTAATGAAGAAAATCAATTTTGATTATTACCCCCAAAATGCCCAAATTAATTTTGTGCACATAGCACTTGCCCATTGTCGTCTCACTTGTGAATAGCACAGTAATTATTGGAGCCCTTTGGCAGCATGGTTTTGCAACTTTTAGTGCAACACAATTGTTGTGATGTTAAATATTTGCTACTAGGGCAAAGCACAAACTGTTGGTTATATGAGCAATTTTTTTGTAAGAAAACTGTTAGAACTTCGCTGCGGTCCAACCACTGTTTACTATACACCAGCCTCTCTTTCTGACTTAACCACAGGCATATAGTAGCTAAACATGGTTTTAGATGAAGATTCGAACTGATGTCAAGTCATGGGTACACCCTGGCCAAGAGCCATAACTATCACGGGGAAATCGACATCAAGCATTGAAGAATGAAAAAACTTGCTTATATGTTTTGTTTAGAATGTCCATGTCTATTGAAGAAATAAAATTCACAAGTATTACAAAAGATGCAAATTTGAGTTGACGAGAAATGCATGTCCTCAAATGAGGACACTGGGAGTTAATGGATTAATTCTTTTGGACTCACTTTAATTCTTTCTTGTGTTATTAAAAAGGTGTAAAATTAAGCAAAATTAATTACTTGTATTATACAGATTGATCAGATTACATTAGCTATTATACTTAATTAATATATGTTGATTCACTAATTAATTAGTTTTGTCGCTATCATTACAGTACTTTTATTTATAAAATAATTTTTTAATGATGAGTTATATTCAGAAATTTATTTACAATGACATGAATACTAAGTTAGCAAATAGAACTATAAAATCATCCTTTTAATTAATTCTTTGAATAAAGCATAAAAAAATCTATAATTTGGCTGTCATGCTTCAAAAGAGACTTTTCCTTTTATCCTTTTAAAACTTGTACAAAATACTGTTGGAAGTACAAAGAGATCTTTATGTACACAAAGATATGAAAAGAAAGTAATTAATGAACAGACATTTCTTCTATTTCTTCAACTACCACGAATTGTGGAAGTGCCAAGATCACATTTGCTGCTGCAATGAATCTTCTATTTTCCCCTACCTGGCTGTGCCATGGAAGAGAGGGTTGGAGATGGATAGGAAGGGAAGAGGAAGACTATATTATCCACACAAGTTTTCTTGAGCCCTCGCTTCTGCTAGAGCTAGTTGCGAGAGGAAAGGGGAGTTGGGATATTTTGACGAAAGGAATTGTGCATCAAATTTGTTGTTCCTTTTTTGATGCAAAATAGTTTGTATTACACAGGAGCGAACACTCTGGTTATCAGATTTTGTCTAAAACATTCATTGCTATCAATTATTCTTAATTCAACTAATGTTGGCAAAGGAATGGGAGTGGGGGTAGGTATTCCGTCATCAAAACGTGCGCGTATAACACATAGTCCTTGGCAGACTAACATATGCCTGGAAGGGATCAGAGAGCTCCACTGATCATAGCAGAACCATGAATTTTATTCTGGCCCGTTCCATAAACTTACTGATGTTAAATATATCTAGCAAATTTCTGACAACAACCTGAGATTGAACCTTTGACTTCCCAGTCACCAGCCTACTTGACCATAAGGTTGGTATATACTTAATGATGATGGTGCTTTAATAATAACATGGAAGTATTTCCTTTTTAATAGCAACATTTTTTAAATGTGTAATTGGCAATTCCCACTCACACCATCTCAATTTTTCTTTGTTCCCTCAGTATGCTAATGTCTTTTCTGCAGAAAGCACAACATGGCGGCTTCTTTGTTGAATAGAAATATTTATTTCTAAAGTACAGAGTGTAATTTATACTCCTAGAGCAACTTACCTTTTTCCCACAAAATTCACATTGAGTGGCCCGATTAAAATGTGTTCTCAGAAAATCATGGCGCCGCAAAGGAATTGCATTTCCAGAAACAATAACAGGGTTGCTGCTCAGTTCCCTAGGGCTTGCGGGCCTTGAGATTTTAGGTGTCTGTTGCTGAGCTTGTGGTGGCACCATCCCTGCTTCCACAGGAGTGAAGAGGAAAGCCAGCAAGATGTCTCCATAGCAGAGACAGGGTTCAAAGCCAGAATGCCCAGCTAGTGGGTGGCTACGGTTGAGTGCTATGTGTGGATCCGGGGGAAGCAGAACACATGGACGCAGCTGCACAGAAAGTAATATTTTATAGAACATTCATAAAAGTTGAAACAGGACTAAAGTGACAATAACTTGACTCATTCAAGTTGACCAGGAGCAATCAACATGTTTTAAATCTATTAGTTCTTCACAATTATGATTTCAACAGGCCTATATTTCAACTGAAGTAATAATTTTTTCTTGAAGTATAAAATATTTTTAAACTCCTAGACACAGGTAAGACCTAAGTAATACTTTACTATAGTCTTATAAAAATTTATTTAAAAAAATTGAAGTCTTGAAAAAAGATTTTAAGCTTGGATTGAAATATCAATAAAATAAACAAGTGGTTATACCAAACTGTTAAGAATATGATTTTATTAATTTTCATTTATTTGTTCACTTACTCCAATTGGCTTTATACATTTAAATTTTCACATTATAATTATAATGTATTATATACACGAGAGCATAAGCACATAAACAGAAGTATACAATTGACATATATCATAAACATTGCATCAAAAAATTAATTCTTTTATGCTACGTTTGAAAGTAGATATAGACATATCGAAGAAATGAACTTTTGGTGCTATCTGATTGACAATGTTAGCTATTCTATTGTATGGCCCAAAGATGACATAATTCTTGTTGGAATTATTCACATTCACATCTTCTTGTATGCAAATTAGGCCTTGTGCAAGGCCAAATTGCTCTAATATTTCAGGTGAGTCGATAAAGCCATTACTTTGTAGAAAAAAATAAGGTCTATCATTTGTCTCAAAGTTTGAAGGCTATCAACCTTAAGTAGGTCGTAAACATCATCAGTGTTTGATTGAAGTCGTAGGCTTCGGCGGCCAGAGTCATGTGAGTGATCTGGGCTGTCCGGGTGACGCCGTGTCAAAGGCTGAGTTGCCGACGTTTCGACGTTTCGCATACCAGCCCTGAGGAAGACCATGGCAGGATGGTCGAAACGTCGGCAACTCAGCCTTCGACACAGCGTCACCTGGACAGCCCAGATCACTCACATCATCAGTGTTTGTCACATTTTCATCTTGACAGTAATAAACTAAGGATTTGCAGAACTTTCGTTGAACTCTTTCAATTCGTGTAATATGTTGGACAGTGTATGGAGACCAAACTATGCTTCTGTTTTCCAGCATTAGTACCACAAATGCAGAAAATAAACGAGACAAAGTGTTGATGCTTCTAAATTATTTTCTTTATCTGAATATGAATCCCAAGATTTTGTATGTTTTTTTAGAAATGTTGTCCACATGATCAGCAAAAGTACGTTTCTCATCAATAATTATGCCCAGATCTTTAAATGAATTAACAATTTGTAAGTTTCTTCCATCTATCTGATAGTTGACATTGTATTGACCATAAGCACGAGAGAAGATTATCACAGCATATTTTCCAATGTTCAAGAATAACTTTTTATCCATACACCATTTCTTGAGTAGAGATGTGGTGTTGTAGAATAACCACATCACTCTCGCTCACAATAGTTCTGTAGATCTTCATATTGTCAGCATATAACAAGAATTCTGATTGCAACCCTTCACCAATATTATTTATAAAAATACTGAATAATATTGGTCCAACGAGTACCCTGTGGTCTACCGGACAAAACATCATATTCATGTGATAAATGACCATTAACTTTCACTAGTAATCTCCTACCTGTCAGATATGAATGAAGCTACTGAAGGGCTGTTAGTCAAACACCATAACTGCAACTTTATCAAAGGCTTTACTGATATCAGTGTATAAAGACTGCACATTTTGACCTTTGTCTAAGGCATTTGAGATATAGTTTATGTATATGAAGAGATTTGTAGATGTTGATCTTCCTCCAATAAAGCCATGTTGTTTATAAATAATGATATTTTTGAAAGCTTTTGTCAATTGTGGGAGAACGATTTTTTCAAAAAGTTTAGCAAGTGATGGTTGAATGCATATAGGCCTATAGTTATTCACTTTAGACTTGCCTCCACTTTTATGTATTGGTATGATATAAGAAAATTTCCAGGTGGATGAAAAGTAGCCCAACTGAAGTGATTTATCAAAAATGTGTGTGATCGGTTTACATAATCCTGCAGCACAGTTTTTTAGTAGTATGTTTGGTATGCCATCAGGTCCTTGTCCTTTGTTGATGTTAAGTTGTGTCAATATATGAAAACATTAACATAGGTGACTTCAAATCTGGAGAGCTTCGCATCTGGATACTCTTTGCCAACATCACTTCCGGTTGAAGATCCTGTAGGTTCATCATGCACACTTCGGAAAAAAGCTGAAAATAAATTTCCAACATCTACTCCATTACTTGCTACAACATCTTTCCAAGTCATCTTGGAGGGAATATCTACATTATTCCGATGTATATTTTTCATAAAATTCCAAAATTTTTTAGGATCCAAGTTCGGGTCATTTTTGGTTTTTTCTAAGTAATTTTTGTAACAGTTTTCGCTTAATTGTTTACATTTTGATCTAAGTGTACAGAAAATAATATAATTACCCAGACTTTTTCTCATTTTGTAATTTTTGTGAGCAATTTTTTTTTTTGTAGTTAAACATATTAATTCCTTAGAAAACCAAATTGGAAAATCTGTTTTTCTTCCATAGTTTATTGGAACAAATTGATTTATGGCCCAGTAGATCATGAACAATTGAACCATTTCATTTTATCATATATGTTGTCCAATTTATATAGATCTATCCAATTTATTTTCAGAAAGTAGTTATTCAATGATACATAATCAGCATTCCTGAATAAATATGTGGGGATATCGTTTGGTCTCTGGCTCGCTCTGAACTCCAGATTAATGGACCATGCAGGATGAAATATATCCTCATTCATAATAGCAGGTATTTTATCAACATGAGCATCCAAGTCACTGAAACAAAAGTCTAGTAATCGAGCTTGGTTATTACAAATCTTGTTTAACTGAGAACATTCCAACAAATAGAATCTTTCATAGAGGAAAGATTCACAATCCAATTGTGGTAGACTACTGTGAATGTTATAATCACCAGTTATAATCAATCTGCAGTTTGGATATTGTTCTTGTATATTGCAGATAGTTGTCAAATGTTCACAATAAATATCAAGGAGGGATTGTGGAGGGATGTATACACACACAATGATGACGCCATGATTATATCCCTAATTCTAACAAAAATTTGCTCAAGGTGATTCAATTCATGATAAAATAATACCCAGCATATCTTATCCATTTTCAGTTAAACCCAAAATTTTTTCAATTTTCTTCAACATACGCTGTCCAAAAGAACTAAGAACTTAAGTGCCATATAAAATACATTTATGTGGCATTCTACTCTACAAACAAAATATAAAGAGAGTTGTAGAAATAAAAGATTTGGGATAATTAATCACAACACCATTTATTATACATATTGATAGCATAGTGAATAAAATATAAAAATCTCTAGGTTTAAAAAAAATGAATAACCAAGAAATTTGAATATCTAAACACTATTTCTTTCATATAATACATCAGTAAAAATCTTATATATTGTTTGAGTATGGTTTTGAAGACCTGAGTATCTTATTAAAAAAACTGACAGAATACAACACAGATTACTGTCATATGTGGCATACTAAAGAACTTCTAAGAATCTAAATTTATCCATCACTCCTAATTATTTGAAGTGTCTATCATTACCAAAACTCTATCCTTACAGTCTTCTCATACTTTTCATGATGTGATATTTATATGTTCAAAGTTTTAACAGACAATATTAATGAGTAGAATTATTAATTATTTTTATACCATTCGTTAACCAATACATTGTAAGAAGCAAAAGATTATTAAAAGAATTCAATTGTAGAGCTGAGCATTCTTTAGATATTCCATGACCACAAATGTGGATCGCTGAAATGCTAGCTGTGAATTGTGAATCGCTTTACATAAAGTGAAGAGCTACTGCTAATTAAGTATTTATGCTATCAATTTTTTTTTAAATCCAACCTGTCTGCAACTTTTTAAAAACTTTAAATGTTTAATGCCCTAAGGCTACATGATTCAGTGTAATGTACTATGTCTAAACAAGATATTAAAAAAAAATGGACTACTTTTTGGGAAAATCTTGTCTATTCTCTTTTTGTCTTCATTTGCCAAATGCCAATGTCTTCATTTGATTCAAAATTATGCAAATCTACTTTATTTTGTAAAAGTTTAGTTTAAAAACATCCAAACATAATTTAAAAATAAACAGAGGGCAGAGGGCATGCACCACCACAATGAATGCCCAGGACAATAGATTTAAAATTTTATTTTTAATCTTCTAAATAAAATACCTGGTATTTACATTTACCACGGAAAGTAAAACAAAACCTCTTACCTGATGGGTGAGTGGCCCAGCAGCTTGACATTCGGCTAATAAAGGGGCTAAGGAGAGGCTCACGTGGCCCAGTAGCTGATCGGGTACAGGCCCTGCAGTAGAGGCAGGGCTCGCTGAACCTGATGTTGGTATGGAAGAAGCAGAGGAAGTTGCTGTTCGAGGACATTGATCTCTTGCACGCCCCCACACACTGACATTGAGGTACCGATGTTGTGGTCTCACTTCAAATTGCAATGATTCTTCAAACGAGATAACCTGAAGAAAAGTTATAAATTACTGCAATTAATTCAATTTTTTTTAGCAAATAGTTTCAATTTTAATATGGCAGAATACTCCAAATATCAAGTAATTATTAAAACTAACAATGCCAATCTTAGAAACTAAAACACTATTAACATAAATGCTTCAAAATTACATTCATAATGTTTCTATGAACAGTTATGTTCTAATAAGGCCGGTGAAAATTATAGCAAATCTACAGAACTCTGCCAACTTCTTATTAACTATTTTCCAGCAAAATGTAATTGAAACATACAAGAGGAGGCAAAACTTTGATGTCTCTTGAGTAAAGGGCATTTAAATGCAAAAGGTGAAACTTGAGAATGACAGTTTCCACAATCAAGATGGATTTGATTTGAGATGGACTGCTATCAAGATTTCTGCTGCCAAGTTCCCACAAAAAGTATGGAAATTATTAAACAAGTGATGTGAAAATAGTAATGAAGCTTGAACATGAAGACTGAAGAAATTGCAATGATGGAGAATGCCAATGGGTTCCACTTAGTGAAAGACTTTGCAGCAACTGTAGGGATTAGTCATGGTATAATGTCACAAAAGTCAGTTAAATGCCTTGAACATGTTAATGTAACCTACTGGCATTCCATGCATGCATCTTGTTGCCCAACAAAAGTGACAATCTATATGATGACACGCACTGACTTCATCATTAGTGCTGCTCATGATGACATTAAGTGGGCAATCGCAGGAGATGAAACAAAGTGTTTCCTGGACTCAAATGCCTCAATGTGTATTTCCTGTACTTTATTCTATTTGTTTTAAAAAATACAGTAGTAATGTAATGCAAATCCTCAGGGTGGTATCCTCAGAGTAGTATTTTGACAAGTTAAAAATAAACAACTGTCCCAACTCAGAGTGAAGATGATGCGCAGATGCTTTAGGAAGAATTCAATAGATTATTTAAACAGGTCTTAAATATTAACAAATGAAAACTATTAAGATATTTCACTAAATAAAATGAACTTCAGCATTTCTATTCACTGCCAATCACAAATATAGTACAAATTTTTGCAATGAAACACTTCATCAACCTAAAAAAAAAAAGTATTTCAACAATCACAATAATAACCTTATCAACACAATACTTACTTTAATAAAAGGCAAACAGACTAAAATCACTCAATACACTGATGTACAAACAATATTTTTTTTAAATCAATATTTTTTTATCAGTTTGGTCCTCAGATACTAAGGATAAAACTTAAACAACCTGTAAAGTTGCAACATAAATTCTATTTATATGATCCTTAAACCGTTTTCAAAACATCATAGCTACTATATTCACAAATATTGTGAATGTGCATACTTTACTGGAATACAACCATGAAAATCCTGAAAGCAAAGTGATTTTATAGTTACACACATACTTCATGGGAAAAAAAATAATTCAAATGAAACAAACAATATATTTTTAATACTCTAATTGTTAATCTGATTCTTACATTACGTTACTTTACTGTACATTATTTAATTTCGTGATTCCTAATCATTCAAGATAATGGATCTTTGAATATCTACTACATCACTCGCCCAAATCAGTAACTTAACTCTAAGTAACTGAAACTTGATATTTCAGAATAAAATCTAAGACAACAGATTGATAACTTTATTAAAGTTTTTACATGTATTATTAATGTAGGATTTCCTTTTTGATATCATTAATAACATCAATTTTGAATATAATACGCCATCAATTGAATATTTCATATTATATATAGGCATAAATTACTGTGTTTCCTAAAGAAAATATAAAAACGACAAAGTACCTGGGCTCGAGGTAATTCTTGTGTTCGATGCAGCTGCAATCCTTCATCATTGGGATCTCCTTCATCAGTACTCCGTCTATGCTCGGGACTGGCTGACTGGCTTCCACTGCCACCAGTACTAAGCCGCTTAGCAGGAGACCCTGTCACATTTCAAAATGTTCCAAAGAAAAATGAACATAGAAACACAAGTGTACATGTGAAATTGCAGATTAAATAAACTACTAAAATTATTAAAAATAAACTAAGTAATCAAGGGTATAAGACATGTCAAAAACAGCAGCATCAGTAGGAAGTAAGTTCATTTCAATTCCATTTGAGAGGTAGATCATTGTACTTATCATTGTCATCCATTAGGATATACTGACATCCCCCTTTCTGAGTTCTAACACTGCCCTCTGACATACTGATGCAGCCTGTAACTCCTTCCCACCGCTGAGGTCCATTTAAGTTCTGTTCAAACACAGTCGTCTGTGCCCCATGGGCGTGTAGCAACACTTAGATCTGATTAAATTCAGAAAGGAAAGGGGACTGTAAGGTGATACGCATGTCATGGTCTGTGGACTCATTGATCACACTGAACTTCCTCTGTCCAAAGGCAGACCAAATTACCCTACCAATCCTAACAACGAGAGAAGGGATGAGAAGGAAAGGCTCTTTTATTAAGAGCTACATGGTGGTTTGGAAAACCTGAACCACAACACAGAAGCTACCTCCAAGACTATACGAGTCTTACTAATCCTTCAGAGAGGAAGGAAGATTACTGTATGGGTACAAATTACAACATTTCTACTCAGAAGAACAGAGTATAAAATTAATTAAATAATACACACATTTGATGAACTATTGTCTATTTCACTGTATACATAACTGAACAAGGGTGTAGCCAGAATATGAGCCAGCCAGGGTTGGGTAAAATACTTTTAATTTAGTATTTATATACTTTGCCAAAATGCCTTGTAAATAAGTTTTTAAATACATACACAAAATACATTAGGACTCAGTGTGCTAAATACATACGTATGTAAAATACTTCAAATACTCAAAATACTGTAAATATATAATAATTTTTTATTGTATTATTGCAACAATGTATTGTAATTATCAATTACAATAAATTAGTAATTGACATTCACACAAATTTCTGAACAATAACTATTGTAATGTAGTGTAACAATATGTATAAATATTTTCATATATAAAATGATATCAAAAATATGTCTAACACAAAGAAATGGAATTTCCTTTTAAAATAAGTAATTTTTCAAACAAATCATCACACAACAAACCCCTAGTTGGCAAATGTATAAAAACCTTCAAAGGAAAACAGTCTTTCAACTGATGTGGATGAACATAAACTAGTGTTATAACAAATCAATTACTTATTTATTGTCGGTAGAGCATTTTTAATGATTTAGATTTATTTCAAAATTAAGAAAATCCAAATTCAACTGTGGAAAGGAGCTTTTATTTATGTTTCAATGAGGTGCGTTTACTAAAGGAATCACACAAAAAGAATCTATCGTCATCTTAAATTATCTTCCTCTCCTTCATCTGTATTTGACGTATTTTAAGTATTTCTTTTTTAAATACATCTACTTTATATATTTAAATACATCTCTAAAATACATGCCCAAAATACTCAAAAATACAGTTTTTCAAGTACAAGTATTTAAATACTGCCCAACTCTGGAGCCCACAAAAATAGGTTGTAGAGAAAATGTTTCAATGTGATCTTATTTATTTATAAAAATATACAGGATATACCTTTTAAAATTTTACTTAGCATAATACACAATTTAAAGCAACCTGTTTTCTCATAAGACAGTTTATTACTTCTGATTGAATGCTGCTTGAGCTTATGTAAACATAACTTTTCTTTTATCTGTGTTATATTTGAACTTTTTATTTTAAATGCAAACAAGATTCTTTCAAATGAAAGAAAATTTATACAAATTGCATTACCAAACAAATAATTTGAAAACTTTTACAACATTGTTTTAATTCTATTACACCAAAATACAATGCTTTTATGGTGACCAGTAACCAATTGTTTTAGGAAGATCTGACAGTAAGTAGACTACTATAAGCACTTTGAAAAGAATTCAGAATATTTTCTATAATTACAAAGGGAGAAGCACCATCCTCCTTACCAGGTACAGATGCAGGGCTGGAGCTCCCGCTGTCTGTGTCAGAGCCTCCCTGCCCAGTTGCCTGTGTGAGCGCAGGGTCAACAGACAACTTCCGACGCCTAAGGACAGGAGATTCTGGGGCAGCCAGCCTTCCTTCCCCCTCCTGGGGAAGTGAGCAGTATTGATAAAATACTATTTCCCTCACATATAAATCCAAATTTCAAAAACGTTTTAAAATCTGAAAATGATTCTGAATCAAGAGTGAATTATTTCAGCACAATAAATCATAATAACATTGTTATAAAAGAACCCACTTGTAAAAGTATCCTGCTAATAAAGAGACAATATGGGCAGTCCAAATTTCCTATGTACAAATTATGGGCAATTTCTTAATACATCTGAAAGATACACACTTGTTCAAGTTTCCTGCCCATAACATACAGAATATTGGTCCCAGAGTATTATTTTAACATGAGACAGAATCAGAAGACGAAATGAAAAAATTTCTCATACATCAAAACAGATGACTCATTCATTTTACTCTCCAGCACCCCTGACAAAAGGCTTTGAAAGTGAAAGTTTTGCAATACGACGCAACCATAAGTCACTGGAGGCTGCTTGTCGCAGGGTGCTGAGACATGTTCATACTTGCACAGTAGTCGCTGTGCTGCATCTGCGGGTTCAGTTCTTTGGTGACAGTGGCAGTTTGAAGTGCTTGCTATGGCTTCGTGGTCTTGAAGTGAGATTCAGGCAGTTTTGCGGGTTAACTTTGCGCATGGTTTAATCGCAGAGCGGTGCTTTGAAGAATTGACTTTTGCACTCGGAGATGTTTGTCCACATCGTACTACAATATTCAGGTGGTACAGAGAATTCCAAAGGGGAAATTTCAGTTTGGAGGATGCTGAAAGAGCGGGCAGGCCACGAACATCAATCACGGAGGAAACCATTGCAGCTGTGAGGAAAATGCTTGATGAAGACAGACGAGTGATTTACAAGCAGATATAGGATACCTTAGACCTTAATGCAGCAGCAACCCGTTCGATTCTGCATGATCATTTGCAAGTGAAGAAACTTTGTTGTCTCTTGGTGCTGCACACACTGACTGAAGAGCAGATGACACAACGTGTGACTTGGTGCTGGGACATGCTAAAAAGGTTCAATCTTGGTATGTAAACAGACTCGTGAAAGGTGACAAGACTTGGCTGTACTATTATGACGTGCCTACCAAGACTTAAAACAAAGTTTGGATTTTTGAAAATGAGGAGACACCAGTCGCTGTCTAAAAATCTCAGTCTGTGAAGAAGAAAATGATAGCTGTATTTTTCAAATTGAGTGGAATTGTGGGCATGTTGTTTTGGAGACACAAAAGTCAGTCACAGCTAAGTGGTACGCAGAATAGTGCCTGCCAAAAGTCATTCAATCGTTGAATAACCTGCGGCCAAATTCAAGAACGGACACTTGGTTCCTTCATCATGACAATGCTCCAGCTCACCGCGCCATAGCCTGCACGGAATATTTGACCACTACAGGACTGAAACTTCTTGAGCACCCTCCTTACAGTCCAGACCTCGCTCCTTGTGGCTTTGCACTGTTCCCAAATGAGAAAATTAAGCTGAAAGGAATGCGGTTTTCCAGTGATGAGGACCTTCTGAGGGCTTGGGACAACGAGTGTACCTTACTCCCTAGTGAAACTTGGCAGAACTGGTTTAGGGATTGGTTTCAAAGGCTGGAAAGGTGCATTGAATGTGGAGGAAATTACTTTGAAAAATTAAATAAATAAAGCTGTATTGCAACACTTTCCTAGTACCCTTTGTACAATCAGTTCAGAGTCATAAATTACAGGGCACATTACCTGCTAATTGTTGATGGAATATTATTGCTCAAGGTTTTTTCCCCACAAAGTGTCTAAGTTTAAATGACGAAATGAAATAACATGTAACAAACTCGGCAATTAATTAGTTTTACTATCGACACCTGTGTCAAAGGTTGCACGAAATTTACATCTAGAAACATATCCTTCCAAAAATAACCTAGTACATCTGTGCGAGATGAAAATTTGCTGCTACTTCCCTGTGTATTCAAAGAGGTGCGAGATCGCGAGCGAGCGCGCGAGAGAGAGCGCGCGCGAGAGAGCGCGCCCGAGAGGGCGCGAGAGAGAGCGAGCGCGCGAGAGCGAGCGCGCGCGAGAGCGAGCGCGAGAGAGAGCAAGCGCGAGAGAGCGCGAACGCGAGAGAGAGCGAGCGCGCGAGAGAGAGAGCGCGAGAGAGCGAGAGACGAGCAGGCGAGCAAGAGACGATGTGAAAGAGAGCGAGAGACGTGTGAAAGAGAGAGAGAGACGATGTGAAAGAGAGAGAGAGACGATGTGAAAGAGAGAGCGAGACGATGTGAAAGAGAGAGAGACGATGTGAAAGAGAGAGAGAGACGATGTGAAAGAGAGAGAGACGATGTGAAAGAGAGAGAGACGATGTGAAAGAGAGAGAGAGACGATGTGAAAGAGAGAGAGAGACGATGTGAAAGAGAGAGAGAGAGACGATGTGAAAGAGAGAGAGACGATGTGAAAGAGAGAGAGACGATGTGAAAGAGAGAGAGAGACGATGTGAAAGAGAGAGAGAGACGATGTGAAAGAGAGAGAGACGATGTGAAAGAGAGAGAGACGATGTGAAAGAGAGAGAGACGATGTGAAAGAGAGAGAGAGACGATGTGAAAGAGAGAGAGACGATATGAGAGAGAGAGAGACGATGTGAAAGAGAGAGACGATGTGAAAGAGAGAGAGACGATGTGAAAGAGAGAGAGACGATGTGAAAGAGACGATGTGAAAGAGAGAGAGACGATGTGAAAGAGACGATGTGAAAGAGAGAGAGACGATGTGAAAGAGAGAGAGACGATGTGAAAGAGAGAGAGACGATGTGAAAGAGAGACGATGTGAAAGAGAGAGAGACTATTTGAAAGAGAGAGAGACGATGTGAAAGAGAGAGAGGGAGACGATGTGAAAGAGAGAGAGACGATGTGAAAGAGAGAGAGACGATGTGAAAGAGAGAGAGACGATGTGAAAGAGAGAGAGACGATGTGAAAGAGAGAGAGACGATGTGAAAGAGAGAGACGATGTGAAAGAGAGAGAGAGACGATGTGAAAGAGAGAGCGAGACGATGTGAAAGAGAGAGAGACGATGTGAAAGAGAGAGAGAGACGATGTGAAAGAGAGAGAGAGACGATGTGAAAGAGAGAGACGATGTGAAAGAGAGAGAGAGACGATGTGAAAGAGAGAGAGAGAGACGATGTGAAAGAGAGAGAGAGACGATGTGAAAGAGAGAGAGAGACGATGTGAAAGAGAGAGAGAGACGATGTGAAAGAGAGAGAGAGACGATGTGAAAGAGAGAGAGAGAGACGATGTGAAAGAGAGAGAGAGAGACGATGTGAAAGAGAGAGAGAGACGATGTGAAAGAGAGAGAGAGAGAGACGATGTGAAAGAGAGAGAGAGACGATGTGAAAGAGAGAGAGAGACGATGTGAAAGAGAGAGAGAGACGATGTGAAAGAGAGAGAGACGATGTGAAAGAGAGAGAGACGATGTGAAAGAGAGAGAGAGACGATGTGAAAGAGAGAGAGACGATGTGAGAGAGAGAGACGATGTGAAAGAGAGAGAGACGATGTGAAAGAGAGAGAGACGATGTGAAAGAGAGAGAGACGATGTGAAAGAGAGAGAGACGATGTGAAAGAGAGACGATGTGAAAGAGAGACGATGTGAAAGAGAGAGAGACGATGTGAAAGAGAGAGAGACGATGTGAAAGAGAGAGAGACGATGTGAAAGAGAGACGATGTGAAAGAGAGAGAGACTATTTGAAAGAGAGAGAGACGATGTGAAAGAGAGAGAGGGAGACGATGTGAAAGAGAGAGAGACGATGTGAAAGAGAGAGAGACGATGTGAAAGAGAGAGACGATGTGAAAGAGAGAGAGACGATGTGTGTGTGAGAGAGACGATGTGTGTGAGAGAGAGACGATGTGTGTGAGAGAGAGACGATGTGTGTGAGAGAGAGACGATGTGTGTGAGAGAGAGACGATGTGTGTGTGTGAGAGAGAGAGACGATGTGTGTGTGTGTGTGTGTGAGAGAGAGAGAGAGAGAGAGAGAGAGAGAGAGAGAGAGAGAGAGAGAGAGAGAGAGAGAGAGACGTGAGAGGAACTTGAGAGAAACAGATGAGGTCGTACCTTGGCGTCGGGCGAGTGTGCGGGCGAGGGGCTGGGGGTGAGGCCGCCGCCGGGGCCGGGGCCGGGCAGCATGGGGCCCGAGCCGGGGCCGTTGGTGGGGGTCGGGGGGGCCTGGGCGCCGTTGGTGGGGGTCGGGTGCGAGGGGGAGGGCGGGGGCGGGCCCATGGCGCCTCGCAGCAGGGCGCGCCGTTCCAGGCGCAGGGTGCAGCGGTCGCCCTGGGGCGCGTGAGCGGCGGCGCGGAGCAGGCGGGCGGCCTGCGCCAGGGACGCCACGCGCCGCCCGTCCACCGCCAGCAGCAGGTCCCCGCGCTGCACGCCCGCGGCGGCGGCGGGCGAGCGCGGCGCCACGGCCTCCACCAGCACGCACGGCTGGTAGCGCGCGGCCACGAAGCGCTGCTTGAACACCACGCCCAGCGCCGCGCCCCCGCCGCCGCCGGACTCCGCGCCGGCGCCCGGGGAGACCACCGTAGCGTCAACCGTCAGCCACGACCCGCTGTCCGCGCGCTGCACCACCTCCACCCACGCCGTCGCGTCTGCGGACACGAGCGCCACCGGCCGCTCTCTAACACTCTGCGTGCGAAAGCACGAGAAAATAAAGAGGTGGGGACTTGACGAATATTGGAATAATAAAGACGTTGCAAAAGGTGGCAGAGTCAGGAGGGGAGAGAAAGAGACAGTAGCGGAGGAGAGGTATGTATGAAGGAGTAATAGTAGAAGAAGAGGGGGAGGAAAAGAGGAAGATAGGGTAGGAGGGAGGAATGGAGGGTAGGAGGAAGAAAGAGAGGGAAGCACAAAATGAGAGGGGAAGGATTGACGGACGAAAGAGAGGGACAACATGAGGAAGAAAGGAAGGGAAGACACAGAGAAGGAAGAGGCGAGGGAGCAGAAATCAGAGAGGGGAGACGATAGAGAATACAGGAAAAGAAGAGGGAGGTGAAGGAATGGAGAAAGAAAGAGGAGGAGGAAAGAAGGGAGAGAGGGAAGGAGTAAATAAGGGTGGGAGGAGGACGAACGGATGGTGGGAGAGAGGAAGGAAGGAAGGAAAGGGGAGAGAAAGGTAGGAAGGAGAGGAGAGAGGGAGTTAGGAGGGAAGGAGAGGAGGGAGGAAGGAAAGGAGAGAGAGGAAAGGAGAGAGATGAAAGGAGGGATGGAGGAAAGGAGGGATGGAGGAAAGGAGGGATGGAGGAAAGGAGGGATGGAGGAAAGGCGGGAGGGAGAAAGGGAGGAAAGGAGGGAGAAAGAAAGTAGGGAAGGAGAGAGAGAGAGAGGAAAGGATGGTGGGAGAGAGAGGAAAGGGGGAGAAAGGGATCAAGGATGGAGGCATGGAGAAAGGGAAGAAGGGAGGGAGGAAGGAAGGTAGGGGGAAGGAAGGAGAGAGGGGAAAAGGAAAGGAGGGAGGGGAAAAGGAAAGGAGGGAGGGGAAAAGGAAAGGAGAATAGAAGGATGGAAGGAGGAAAAGGAGGGAAGAAGGCGCAGGGTGGAGAGGAAGATAAGTTTACCTACATCTTGCCAAAATGAACATATGGAACTTGCACAAAAATTTTAATAATATTTGAGAAAATATTGAAATTTTAAAATCTTCATGACACTTACCAACTGCCAAAGAACAATAAACATATGCAGGGGGTGGATTAGGATAATTCAGGCGTGTGACCTCCAACACAGCAACCTGCAGGGATCCTGCAGGGGACTCTCTGTTCACTCCATCTCCTTCATCCTCCTCTTCTCCAAGCCCAGATTTACGGAAAAATGGTTTATAGCGTAGTTTGTAATGAGGCAGTGTGTGCTTCTTTTTTAGAGTTTTTCGGATCTGAAAAATTATGGTTTATAATTTGGTTAATATGTCGATTTATCCCACGAAATATTTAATCATGATTTAAGGAAGAACAAAGTTACTTTTACTTTTCTAAACAGGCAAGCCCATTATCACACACACAAATGACACACAAGTGCAGTAAAAGACAATCTTCCTTTAGTGAAAGGCTGCAGACAAGTGGACCGTGCCCTAAAATTAAATGCCTTTTTGTGAGTTTAATGTTCACCTGCAGCCCATATAAATATATGAACATGTCCCTTGCGCATTCATATATGTGCACTGTCTCAAAAGACTGCCTTCTCAGCAACCAGCATTAGGTTACCTGCAGCACTACCTGATCACTCGAAATACGGGCAGTTATCTTATAACTTAAGTGCAAATTGCTGGGCATGACTGGTTCACGGCAAGAGAGAGTCCCTCTCAGCATTTTGTCTCAGGATTATGCAGAAAGTAAATAAAAACCATTATCAGGATGTGGGACAATCCAGGAATCTACACACACGTCATTAGATTTAACAAATTACACGTTTGTTTTATAAATATCATTTTATAATAATTTAATTTAGTTAATTGGTGGATGGCTCAGGGAATAGATGGCTCAGTGCCAAAGAGTGATAGCCCAGCGTTTGGGGAGAAGCGGGATCAATTCCCTGTCTGCATTGAAATTTTTCATCAGTCTTTCCTTGGTTGTCGAAGGGTGCGGACGTGTTCTGGGAGGCTCCACAGGTAGGAGTGAAAGGCGATGGGCAGCTGCTTAAAGGTATTCAGGGCACGAGTTGGGAGTTTGGGGGACGCGGCTAGCACACTTGCATGCAACAATGCATAACGTGTGCAAAAGTAATATTGGTAGTCTTGGAGCAGCATTGTGTGTGCTGCGATTCTTGCCACATTGTCATTAATTGGATGTGTCAAAGCGAATCCTGCTCCCAGAGTGGAAGATGGAAACAAGTACAATAAGTGCAAAAGAAATGAGAGGAAATTTCAGGAGTTGAAGTCAGAAGTAACGGATACGCAGAAGAAAACATGCAAGCTGAAACAACAAACTGCAACTTAGAAACAAGGAGCTAGAAGTAAAGTAAAGCATGTTTGAGAGCAGTTTTTAGAAAATGAGGTGGAAACAAGTGATCAACTAGTATGTGTGAGGAGGAAAATTCAGGAAGAGTTGAGGAGAACATTGTTGCGGGGGAGATTGGAGAAGATCTGAAAAGTAAGTGTGAAGTACTAGTTACAGGCGACTCAATTGTGCGACATGCAGGTAATTGTGAAACTATACAAGTAGAATGTTTGTCAGGGATAAGGACAAATCAAATGAAAAGGTATCTAGAGAAAAGTAGTTTAAGGGTAGCTGGTTCAGTTATTTTGCATGTTGGAAGAAACGATCTGAAGAGCAGAGATGTGGATGTATTAACAAGAGGAATATACGAATTAGTCACAGCATCGCAGAAAAAATTCCCAGAAACTAAAATCATGCTAACTGGTGTTCTAGGAAGAAGAGATATTGCGTGAAGATACATTAGCAAGGTGAATGAAGCCTATGAGTGGGAGGTAAAACAAAAAAGGTAATGTTTGTGGACGTGAACTCTTGGATCCAAGATGGCACGGAGCATAATTTTGGACCGAGAAGTGGCTTTGGACGAGACAGACTGCATTTAAATCAAAGAGTATCAGCTAGCCTTGAGCGGCTGTTCTCAAGAAACGGCGCGAAGGATGGCTGGGTAGCATCTCCAGACAGCGGGGCCTGACATTTTGTAGCGGTGGATGAAAAGGGAAAGTCTCTATTACTTTTGCAAAAAATTGTACAAGCTTAGTAATTAAATATGAACAATTTTGGAATTCGATAGATAAGTATTGCCTTGATATAGTAAGAGGTACGAAGTCATGGATTAAACCTGAAATTTCAAATGCAGAAATATTTCGCGATGATTATGCGTCATTTAGGAGAGTCAGAGATGGACACAGCGATGGAATGTTTATTTGTGTTCAATCTAGTTTGAATGCAGAAGAGGTCTGGAAAAATGCGGAATTTGAAATGTTATAAGTAAAAATCAAATGCAAATGCAAATGCTCTAATAGAACATTGGAAATAATAGGTGCATACAGATCGCCACATGAAAATTTAGAACTACTTAATAAACTTAATGAGCTAATGTGTATCGAGAGCAAGAAAAACAAGTGTTGTGTAATCGGTGGAGACTTACATATTCCTCATGTAAACTGGGTAGGCGAGATGACTCGTGAGGAAGGGCGCAAGCTAGTATAAATGAGTTGGTTTGGGAAAATGGATTCACGAAGGTGGTCACCTTCTTAAAACAGGATGCAGACAGCTTTTTCCCTTTTTTGGTGGCAAATTTCCTGCAGCTTCCTGTTTAAATGCTTTGTTCAATGCACGGGCAGGTTGTACACTATAAGAATACTATTAGGACCAGTGGATGATCTCTCATTCAACACATATATTAGGCGGTTACAATTTCACAAAAATCTATTTTATAAAAAAGGTTCCTCTCTCAATAGTAGTTGATAAATCGGTCTCTATAGGGGAAAGTTTGGAAATAGATACTTCAGATCCACCATCCAAAATAATTGCAATGGACAAATTTTGCATGTAGTTTGTAAGAGTAAAAATCTATTACAGTAAAGCTTGCTCAATGCAGCATGCATGTAATGTTGGAAATAATTGTTTTGCATATAATGTTGAAATCTGTACAATATGAATAAAAACCACAGTCCTGGCAAACATACTTTCTAGAGAATAGAATTTATTTAAAAAAAGTACATGTATGTGCATTAATTTTCCCAAAATATGTAAGAGAAAATTGAAACTGTGTTTAATAAAAACTCATTTTAAGGTTTAAAATTCCTTTATACAAACATTTTTAAATTTCTGAACAGAAAATGCCACCGATCGGGTCTTAAAATGAATTCAGAGCAGCTGAAAATTTCTACCTCTACAAATATAATTACACATAAGTCTTCTTACAACGCAATAAGAGCTTAATTGAAATATAAAATACATACGTATACATACAAAGTTCTTTCCAAGGAGCCTGTGCGCACATAAACATTCATACCGTGCAGCCAGTAATGGATTCCGGAGAGGGGAGGGGTAAAGGGAATATGCACCCCCACCCCCAAATTCAGCAATGCCTTAAGGCAATGACCTGTAAAAAATATTTGTCAGAATTTGATTGAGTTACACACGGGCTCTGAGACATTAGCTAGAACACAATTGAGATTACTTCTGCTTGAAAAGTATCTGCTGATACTTAATTCTGAGTATGCAGTTTTTAAGAAGCAAGGGGAAGGGTTTTTAAAAATTTGTTTAAAACATTTGTTGTCTACGTACATGCAACGCTTCTCCAAGCCCTTTCGGGGTGTTAAGTGCTTTGCGCTTGGAGTAATCCTCCACTAATTTAGTGTGCTAATCAGGAGTAATCCTACATTACTAGCAATCATGTCTTGTCATAATCAGTTGTCAAGAGGAGCGCCAAGTCGCATCTCCACATACGCACCTCTTTCCACATGCTCATGTGGAACCTCACCTCACGTGGTGCTCACCTCAACGCACAGTACCCAGAATTGGGAAGGAATAAGGTTTAGTACACTTCACAGGGGTTGGACTAACTCCTGTGAAGAAGGCAAACTCGTTTTGTTGTAACAAATTTCACATGAAGTTCTATGGGGATTCTACAGGTATCGAATCAGGAACCTCAGAGATGAAAGGTAGGTGACTTTGCCACTGAGCCACGAGAGCATCATTCACAGTGAAGGTCTATTTGTCATAGAGGCACAGTGTTACATTGCATCACTTTACACAGTATTAAATTCAACCAATTTTGAACAAGTTTCATGAGGTAGTGCTTTTTTTTCAGGGAAAATTTTAGTCTTTCCTTTGCCTGCTCCTCTTCATGTAATATTATAGGTCACATTATTTTGTATATTTTTTCTTAATTTAACAGAGTTTAAATAGAAAAAATACTGTAGGATTCTTAATTTTTTTAAGAAAGTAATCACTAATTGAATTATAAATAAAACACAAATATCCTTTTGTTTTTTGGCAATCAGTATGTTTATCACACAAAAAAATGTATATTTTCATATATGATGTTTCGTGAGTTGGTCACGAATATCTTCAGGTGAGACAATTTAATGAAAAAAATAAATGACATGAAAACAAAAATAAAAAATGACAAACAAAATTTTGAAGATTTCGAATAAAAATCTCAAAATAATAGTTAAAAAGAAAACAGAATGAAAAATCACTAAAAGAACAAGTGTAGATGAAAAAAATATATAAATAATAAATAACAACATATAAAATAGTTGAAGCGAACTTACTAAAACATGTTTCATTATGCATGTATTATACGAGTTCTCCCCATCTACTTTTTATATTTTGTGCTTACTAGTAACACTTTCCCAAATGTTCTGATTAGTGCTTGGTCCCAGCTGACTAACAGTTATTGTTTGACTATTTTTGTACTTTTACTAAAAATAGAGCTTTTCCTCTTTAGAATGATATATTTTATCAATAGGCCATGTTTCTATCATTTTTTAAATTCTTTTTTAAATACTTAAAATCTATGTTTTTCCGGAAGAAAGACCTTCAATAATTACATAAGCTCTTATATAACCATAATTACAATATATGTTATATTTTTATTACTTCAACTTCTCTTCACTAATATCACTAATTTCTTTCATTATCATTATTATTAAATCTTTTACAAGTGTTGTTCAAAGCTTATACAATTGCAACCTTTATCTTGGTGATAATTTTATTTAGCAAAACATCACTGAGAACTCTGGGAATATACATTTTTAAAACTCTACATCTGAAAGTCTATGAATAAGCAAGCATTATTAGTTAAATTGCAAAAGAAAATGTTTTCACATCCAATGTATGAAAATAGGATCCAAACAAAGAAACTAAGTGATTGAAGACATATGTGATTAAAACTGTTGATTTATGCGTAACATATTTGCAACCAAGAGAGTAATTAATTGAGAGAATTAAATTTAGTTTTCAGTAAAATCATTGAGGCAAGTATTGCTAGTCGAGATGTAAATAATTAACTTTGAAAAATATAGGTATATTAGACATGTGTACCTGACTGATTATAAGAGAGGTGACTTGAGGAAGAGGTCTACCCTGGAATTGTGATTCCACAGCCAGCTCCAAACGAGGCTCACTGTAGAAGCTGAATGACCAATGTGTGTATGGATGGCGTTGAAACTGCAGCCGAGCTTGGCCAGACAGGTGAGTCACTAGAAAGAAGCACAATATATCTGAAAAGCATGAAAGCTAGCAACTTGAAATACTCAAGTTCAGCATCTTCATTACAGCCCACAAGCCAAAACTTACGTGCAAAAGGATACCCCTCCCCTCATCAATATTTTGCAAACAATATAAACTACATAAAACAGTATTTTGTATAAAAACAATCAAAGGTAAAATTAATTAGGTTAAAAAAACACCTGCTGAGAATTAGAATTATGAGACAATAGTTAAGCCACAACGAAAAACAAGTCAAAACTAAGACTCCCACAACAAAAAACCACATACTCTACATTGTTTCTGAAAATATCATAGAAGACAACTTTCCATCTACTCTGATTCGTCACTATTTTACGTGTGCTTGTTTCTCTCTAAATTAAGTACTTTTTAAAATGAAGCAATGACACTTCTCTTCAATCACATTAAGTGCATATTACATCAGAGTTCACCAGAGGGTGAGGCAAAGCAAGTGGGGGCATTTGTTCAAGGTTCCAGATGTATCACCAAGTCCATTGACATGACACATTATTAGCCTTGTCCTAATTATTTTATTAAGTAGAGGAATTTGTTCAACTGAAAGAACTAAGGCTGAGAAAGAAAGAAATGAAATTACATTTTTATTAAGACAAATGATTAGGTGTTCATTAAGATAAACTAAATTAATATTCTTTAACCCTCTGTTACACATGCTGAGTTTGTGACAAAAGTACACATGCATGGACTGACCATTCACAAACTTAATACTCTTTTTTCTTTGAAATTTAATACTTTACGGTATTAATTTCACAGTAGTAATCAATTTGTACTTTTACAGTATTTTTCATGAATATCAAATAGATCTTGTGTTGCAATTATATCAATTAACTGTTAGAATTTATTTCTGTATTTTTATTAGATTAAGATATATTTAATGAAATTTTTTTAATGATTTGTGATAACACATTTCTCTGCAAGCAATCTGTTAGTGAAAAAACATCAGAAAATAGAGAACAACATAACGACACCACTAATAATAACAACAAGTACAGTGATACTTAAAACAAATGAAACAGTTCAAAATATTTAAAATAAAAACTGCTATCAAACAAATAATAAGGATGAGCCCTTATGACCTCAATTATTAGGTCACAATTTCATCTCACTACCTTGAATCGTTTAGATTAGAAAATATTTCAAGTGGAGTTTTTATCGAATAACAATCTATACTTATAACTAATTGGACCATAAACCTGTCACAATGTTGGAGTTGTTGATATGCAAATAAGTAAATTATTGAAACAGAAAAAAATACTTATGCACTTCTCTGATAGCACATTGATGAACTATTTGAGAAATGCATTAATATTTTTTAAAATATTAACACAAATGAGAAACGTGAGAGTAGAACTTATAACATGAACACATGCATGCTGAATGAAGCTCCGCATTGCTAAAAATTGCACTGTGAGCAATGATTGAGGAAGGTTTTTTGGACACCTATTGATGAGTCACTATGGCTGCGCAAGATATAGAAAGCCGCAATTCAATACCTCATGATAACTGACAATGAGAGGCAAAAAAAGAAGAATGCAAATCTCAGTCCATGTGCGTGTAATGGTGCGTTAAATAATGAATAATTTCAACTTATTTATGTATGTAATTCATTCATCTTTTAGTATTTTAAATTACATAAACAAAAGATATGGTAATTATTTTGAACTACTATAATGTATTACTTTAAATTTCATTTCAATATATAATTGTATTTTGTTTGTATAAGAGAATTCCAGTAGAAAAAATGTGGCAGGAGACCCTTTTTGTGAAATGCTATTTTTCTCTCAAGTCAATTGTGGAATCATATCACAACATAGTCTGATTACATAATAGGAATATTTTTTAATTTGTTGCACTGTCATTGAGGCAATGCATCTCTTAAACCCATGTTGGGCATTGCCATGAAGTAATCCTCCATACCCACTTGCCATGAAGTAATCCTCTGTGATTATCTTTACCAAGTCTCGTCACTTCACTAACTAATTGGACCATAAACCTGTCACAATATTGAAGTCAGTTGCTGCCTTTTATTTCTTTGCCCAGCACCTTAGGGCCATTAGATCCCGGATTTCCTAGCTGATCACCAACCAGGAGCCCCCACCCACCCAACCTGCAAGTCTTGAATTTGCTTAACTTCCATGACTTCACGGAGCATAGTGAATGAATTCTTCTAGTGATGCCGACTTACTGAACAATTGCTGACTTAATTATATTTGATGAGTTTGGCCACAGATTTTCTGACAGACTGTAGTTTAAAAAACTTTTTGAAATAACTCAGAATCATGATTTTAAACTTAAAAGTTCTTATTTTTCATTACTCAAAGTTTCTTCTGTAAGGTTTCGAAGACATGGTTTTTTCCCCATCTTCAGGCTACAATGAATATAATGAACATGAGAGAAAAATGAGGTTTTTAAAGAATGTAAATAACAAGTTACCGACATTAATTTATAAACATTAATTTTATGTTAATTTATAAATAACATCATAATGAAACACTAGCACTCAATATAAAATCGCATATGAAGACTCAGCATTTAAAAAACCAAAATATAATTATACATTAAACTAAATCTAGAAATATAAATAGTCACATTATGGGATTTATTAATCCTTTTAATGTGATTGCCATGCTGGATGTGCTTTTGCACTGGCTGTTGTATATATGTACATATTTCTAGATTTAGTGTAATTCTCTGGAATCTTGTCAAGTTTTGTATTCCTTAAGTGTACGTCTGAGTAAGCATGTGTACAAGACTTTTTCTATGATTCATAATTCACCCTCATTGGAATGAAGTTGTCTTTTTTACCTACAATTCATCTGTTTAAAAACAATTATTTTGTATAATTTAAGACAATTCTTTATATCATCCCTACAAACAATCTAAAACAATAAATAATAGTAAATGCACATATATCTACTCTGAAAATCAAATGCACGAAAAGAGAATGTTTTTAACCAATTATACACGACCACAACTGAAGAAAACAAGTCCCACTCACACGTATTATCTTATAATAGATGACGATTCCCACATGACTGTCTTATCTCTAGGCCATGTTTTAAACATTTCGAACAGTATTCTGCATCAGGACACAATCCTTAGGACATTATGTGTAATGAATTGATGAAGCCTGCAGATGTCAGATGAACCCAGTGTCACCATGACAATCAAGCTCATGCTATTCGATCATCTCCATTACCTGTTACAGCAAGATAAGCTGCTTTGCCAAGCAACATGTTGGCATCAACAGCTAACTGGAAGCCCCCAGAGTAATGCATATCCAAGTTCAAGTCCAACTGTTCCAAGTGTCCCACAGCAGGATCAATGCGAGCCTCGCGCACAGCAATGGAATGTAGAACTGGAAGCTGAGATCCCAAATTTATTTCTCGCACCTGAGAACAGAAGTTACAAATGTGATTAAAAATAGATATAAGTAGAAAGGGTGCAACACTTCTTAATTGAAAACTATTTTTCTGATAAATACTGATGCCATCCACACTCAAATGCAACCCATATGTCTAGTGCAAACAATATTTTGGAAGGTGGAGGTGTTCCTCAAGGATGGTGATATCCAGAGTCTAAGACAGCTAGACATCAAGTTTCCACCCCAGATATCTGTCTGGGGTACTGTTCCAGGAGGGACAAGTTCTAAGCTACACACTGATCTCCCGATGATTTGTAGTCCATTAAAGAATAAATGTGAGTATAAGAGCAAGGTGAGGGGACAAGTGTGAGGAAGGAAAGAACATGCACGTGATGTGACCAGTTTGTTACGGTATTGCTTGGATCAGAAAAAAAAAAATATACAAAATTATTGATCTGAGCAACTAGCTCCTAGAATTCTCCTCCAAATGGTACGGAATTCAATCTAGCTATATACCAAGTGTTGAAAATCTGTCACCATTGAGATTGAAACCGTAAGACCTCGGAGACAGACTCACTGCAATGGCAACAGGCATTTCAGCATGCATACACCGTTTGCTTGAAGGGAAAACCTGGAGAAGGAAAAGAAGTGGAGAGGAAAAGAAGAAGTTAAGACGTTTTGAGGGGAAGCCTTTTATCATTAATGGTCAGAATTGTAACTGCTCTGATCTTTATGTGTTCGGTGTGTACAGTTATAGAAATGTTAAACAAGTGTTTATTTAGTTAAAATGCAGAAAAAAAGTATGGCTGATATAATTCAATTTAGTGAAACTGACAAAAGGATGATAACTTAACTGAAACAAATAAAAATAATATTTGTATTTACAGATTTATGAGGCGAGGACTCCTTAAAGGATTTTAACACAAATCATGTTGATATTGCTTTGCACAAAATCAAGGATGTTTTATGTTAATCGCAAAGTGTCAATTTGGCAGCAGAAGTAACACGATGTGAAATGTGACAGAAAATGCAAAAATAAATCGAGTGAAATATTTATAGTGTTGTAGGTATTCGACTTGCATGGCATGTTACTGTAAGCTAGTTTTTTGGAGGTGTCTTTAAGACCCAAGGGCAGCACAAGTGAGGGTTTCTCACAAATTCATGGCAAGTACATCAGGTGACATCTAATCACTCCAATTACTCATCAGTTGACACTCATTTCTTTCCCTCCAATCTCTGTTCTCTGAGGGTATACCCGACTCTCTACTTTAACCATCAAAATTTATTTAGCACCCCTTTCTACTCTCAAAACAGGAAAACAAAAAACCCTAATGAAAGAGTTACAATATTCAACTTCTACACAAAAGATTGTGCGAAAAAAAAGAAGACTCACTGTTACACTGTCAAATAGCTTTCCTGTTGTGGTTCGTGTCAACAACTCTGCAAACTCAGCTGACAACTTCTTATGCAACCATCTGCGCACTTGAGGGGAATGTCGAAGTTCTCGGAATAGGAATTGCAGCACTAAATTCACAGCAACACAACTTTCAGGTCGGCTGACATCTCCTGATCGCAATGCTTCAGCTAAGATCTAAACAGTCAAATAATAACAAATTTAATACTCAAAACAATTACATATGCATGTAAAATTTACACATATAATTAAATAGTAAATTTCCGAATATTTTTCAAATTATATTAGAATCCACATAAATAAGGTAATATTTTAATGTCCCTACAAAACGCATTCTATTTTATTTTTTTTTTTCACTAAAATTATCATAAACACATGGTACTCATTCGAAAGGCATTTCTAAAAGAAAACATTTCTATCTACTATTGGCACGAGCATAATTTGGGAGACAATAAGAGAGAGCAAATATTCTGCTTTTAAAAAACACTGAAAATATAGTAAGTTCAGCAACAGAACTGTTTGAACTACATATGTATAATTGGAAGGCATATCATATTTTGCTAAGACTATCCAAAACAGGCATTTCTATACAAAGTGAAAAGGCCTCCCTAACTACGATGAACTGAACAAGAAAAGTCTTTGGATAAGAAACATGAAGATAAAAACGACTAAGAGGCACAACA
Source organism: Gryllus longicercus (assembly GCA_038098605.1). Taxonomy (NCBI): domain Eukaryota; kingdom Metazoa; phylum Arthropoda; class Insecta; order Orthoptera; family Gryllidae; genus Gryllus; species Gryllus longicercus. Next base: position 36,750 of record JAZDUA010000255.1, on the reverse strand, counting down.
TTGAAAACCTATATGGTCTGATCAGGACGTGTCAATCCTGGAAACTAGAACCCTTTCTGCGGAGGGCGTTCGCACCTCGGGCAACTGGAAGGGCTCGTGTGCGGGTTTGGCCTGTGGAGAGACGCTGGGCTGGCCAGAAATCCATCGATTGAAGAGGTACCACTGTGCCGCCAGCGTCGCCGCGGCGCCCGCCGCCGCAGCCAAGGCTAGCCCCACAAGGGCCAGCATCAGACCCAGCATCGCCGCACGGCGACACACACGGGGCACGTATGCACGTCGTCGCGCTCATGCTAAACCCGCAGCCGGCGGCATCGCCAGTCGCGGCCCGGCTCCGACCTTCGCTGGCGACGCACATTCACGGGCCTGTGTACCAAAATATACATGTAAACAGCAATTTGTCATTTCTGTATCCTTACACTCCTCGTCGTCACATTAGTTTGAGTGATTTTGTTCTTATCGGACACCAACATATTCAATCCAGACTTCTGAAAACAAGTTAATTCTCTCAGAAGAAAATACAATGTATACACCATTTTACCTACAAATGAATACAATACAACCACATTTACCATATCAAATGCACTTGATTCACGGAGTGTCGTGTAAAAGAGAAATATTCTTGTTCAAGAGCTTTTCCAACATTCTTGCACATAACACACAGCTGTCATCTACGATCACCTGAAAGATCTGTCAAATCTTCGGGATCCTCACTCCGCAATGGTGCCAACTGCGATACTCTAAAATCCCTATGAGAATGTCAACGAAGGGTAGGTACACAAAGCACTCTCGTACCAGAGGCGCTACTGCAGCCACATAATCTGCACATATTTGAAGTACATTTTGTACCAAGGCAACATTGTAAATTATATTCATCCAACGTATCATCACGGAAGAATAATTGGTCTGTGGTAACATCATGGAAGAAGTCATCTCCTTCCTTTCCGGTTAGAAGAGTAATTATTGTTATGATAAAGTCATGAAGACTGCAAGGGAATCATCTATCATGGTGGAAATATGTATGAAAAGCGTCAGCAGCTAAGTCAGGCGGTACACTTGAACTTCAGCAACATTAGGTCGATATGCTAACCTTTTAAGGCATTTTCGTAAAAGTAAAGTCCAAATATTACAATTATCTCTTCTAATCTTTTTACATTTGCCTCCAGAATTATTAAATCATAATATGACATTGACAATTAGTACATATTATCCACTAATTGAATTGCAACAAATGAACCCAAATGATAAGTAAAAATTTGCCACGAATACATATTGGAAACGTAATGTTTAATACAAAAATATTACCATAATATTTTTTAATCAGAATCTGAACTGACGGTAATTTGTGACATAAAATACCGCAATTAGTTGTTACAATGTAATTTATCATTTATAAACATTTAATACATTTAAATTTACAGTTTTGAAAGGGAATAACTCATATTTAAACGAAATCTTACTTATTGATTTCATTAAGATAAGGATAGGGAAGGGAAGATTTATTTCGCAAAAAAGTCATTAGAGATAACCCAAGGAAGATTTTTAAACATATAATATTATATATAAACAACCTTGTATATATATATATATATATATATATATATATATATATATATATATATATATATATATATATATATATATTGTGGCGAAACCGATTTCATCATAATTTTATAAACGAAATTCACCAGATCAAAATTTAAACAAACAGATTCGGCCACCCAGGATTTCTGCCGAGAGATTACGCAGACGGGCGCACGTGCGCGACTCCGCTTATCGCGCATGGTCCCTACCGCCCCCGGCCCATTACCGGAGTCGTTTAGAGGGTTGGCGACGACAGATTCAATGGACACACGTGTTCGCTGTGCTGGCTGCGAAGTTTCGACAGCGCCCGCTCGTTTCGGGGAATCCCAAACTCATAAATTTTTTTTCACGCAAACGCGCCCCCTGATGCAAGCATGGGGCGATGTTCTAGAAGGAATTGGAAAATTCTGGACGCTTGCAGCTGGCGCAGAGCGGAAAGTTCTGTGGCTTCTCGCGTGGCGGTTGGCTGAAAATAGCGTGATGCGCAACAACCTAGAGCCAATAGTGACTTGACTTTTATAAAGAGCTAGGGCACATAAGAGGAATTGGGTGGGGGAAAAAATTTACCTTATAAGATTTCGACGGAGAGAATTTCAGAAGAGCTTGGGCATCAGACGGGGCCAGATCATTAGACGGGGGGGACAGTCGTCGGCCAGAGGCAAAGTTCGCCTCTGCCGGACTTAGAAATTTTTCATCAATCAGACGGGGCCAGAGTATTAGGCGTCGGGGAAAGACTATTGTGTCTCTGGGAAACTTCTTATTGTTTGAGCTTGAATATTGGACTGAGGGCAGTTGAGAGAAGAATTTATATGGGGGTGGGAATTATTCGGGCGATAATGCCTATGTGGGGACTTATATTATTTTACTGCGAGTTTTGAGCTGTGAGCCGACTGCAGTGGAGAGAGAATTTTCTCTGGGGTGGGTTTTCCGTCGTGAAGAGAGGCGAATGTTTCTCCAATCGAATTTTAAACTGTCCGAAGTTGTGTTCGACTTCTTATCATAAAAGTCAGAGAGAGACGCATAGTTGACCACTCCGTTTCTGAGATCATCCGGCCAGCTCAGCTAGTACTGCCAGTTTCGACCAGAACTTCTAGTACTGCCAGTTCCTCCCAGAACTTCTAGATCCGCCAGCTCAACCAGACTTCTAGACACCGCCTATGCAGCCACGCATCGCGGCCTTTTCGTGAAACTACGAGGCGGCTGCCCAGCTGGCGACGAGAGAGGTCATTGCCTTTCCTGGAGGCAATTTTTTTTGAAGGCCGCCAGACGACCCTCTCACCCGCGCCACGGCCGCACCCGGCCGCACAAAGACCCTTTTCAGGCAGTATCGTTAGGGCTACCGCCCTTATTGTGTAAATGTTTCATAATGCGGTGTCACGCTCTGACACACTGACCAGTAGTAATTTCACCTATTGTAATTGTTAGTTGTAATTCTTCTTAGTTTTTTAAGCTTAACTCCTAAAACTAACTTTTCATTTTTTTTTCTCCTCTTCTTCATCTAATTTTCCCGCTATTACTTTATTCAATTTAAGAGTGTAACTTCCCTGGGGCATTTTAATCATATTGCCCAGGAATAAATGTGAATTTTTACCAGTGAACAAGTGTTTATTCTTGTGTTTCCATTGTACTATGTAACAATTCCTTCCATCACCGACTTGAGCTAGCGATAGGGCCGCTATCCGGTTCCCCAGGTAACCGGAAGTGTTACAATATATATATATATATATATATATATATATATATATATATATATATATATATATATATGTATGTATATATGTAACAACATACCTATTATATATAACAACATATATAAACCTTGATTTATAAACATTGAATATTGAAATTCAGTCTCCAAAATTTGAATTTAATACAGAAAAACTTTAAACAAATATAATTTTAAAAAATATGACAAGGATAAAAAAGCATAGGAATCCCCTTCAAGTCCTCCATCAACAGCGCCCGAATCAAAGATGCCCGTTTCCAAATGGCAGTCTTTTTACTCTAAAAAAGTTCCTTCGTTGGGTTGAAAGCGAGGATCATTAAAGATTTTTCATCCAGAGATACTTTCGTGTAAGCCCTGTTAAAATCTATTTTTGTGAACAGCTTCCCTCCTGCCAAAGTTGTCAGTGCTTCACCAATACTCTTGCGTGATTGCGTAAGAACTATAATTTGAGAATTATGATCAGTGACGATGTGATCAGGGTTTTACGGATTAATCAAGGTAGACGCATTAAGGTATCTAATCGACATCGTACTATATGTTTATGTATTCCGTATTACGATGTACATACCTACTGTACCATCTTCGTGAATCGTTGAGAATTGCTAATTTTGTGTTGCTTGCTCTGTCAGTAATAAACAAAATAATGCACAATAGTACATTGAAACAAGAACAATACACCTACTTGTTTAATTAGAGGTCGATTTGCCGTCATCTTCTAGCGTACTTAAGAATTCAGTAGAGTTTTTGATTCCTTTCAAAGAACTTTTCTTAGTAAACCTGACGCGTTTTCAGATTGCCTACATGGGTTTCAAAAATCAAAATCTACGGAAACGCCATATTTTCTTTTCTTAAAGATGTCGCCTCAACCATGGATCAAAACGAAGCTATTGGAATATTTGTAGGTCTTTCAAAAGCTTTTGGCGTCACTGATCAAAACATTTTACTTTCAAAATTACCTTCGTATGGAATTCGTGGTATTGCTCTAGATTGGTTGTGTTCGTATCTTAAACAACGATCTCAGAGAGTAGCTTACTGAAACTGAAACGATCTCAGAGAGTACCTTACTGAAATAATGGAACATTTTGTTCACAGCTTTCCGATTCTTTACCAATTGAATGAGTCCCGCAGGAATCTATTTTAGGCACTATTTTCTGCCTACTATACGTACACGAAATGGCCTCGACGATTAGAAATGGAAAGACGGTTGTCTTTGAGGATGTTACGAATATTCTTTGCAAAAAAGAAATCGTAAATAGTACAATATCATATATTCCAAATTGGTTCCATTTAATAAAAATAACTTTTGGTAGGGGTAGTGCTAAAGTACTCTAACATCAGTATAAACTACAGTACTAATAATTTTTGCATTTTCTGTTGCATGTTTTCAATACCCCCTAAACTGGTTGTTGAATGTAAAGGACTGACTCAGCCTACTGCACGATTCTTTTATTATTATTATTATTATTATTATTATTATTATTATTACTATTATTATTATTATTATTAATAATTATATATTATTATTATTATTATTATTATTAATAATAATAATAATAATAATAATAATAATAATAATAATAATAATAATAATAATAATAATAATAATAATAATAATAATACAAGATGACTTAATCGCCAAATGGCCCTATTCTTTTGTTTTTTCAAAAATTACAAAAATGTAATTTTTTTGAAAGTTCTCTCACGCTGATAATATGCAAACTTCCAGCAATTTGTAAGCACTATTGTATTTGTGAGTTAAAGTACTTCAAATGACTTCAAATGAAGTTTTTCTAAAACTCAAAACTTTTCTGCGAAAAAGTGCTTCAAATTTCGAATGTACTGTAGCGTAAGCGGCATTTTCTTAAAAACGGCTCCAAATTTTTCAATGAAAATTGCCATTTAGGAGGCGGTTTACTGTTCTTTAGTATTCTTAAAATAAATATTTCCGTTTCATTAATAGAACCGAAAAATGAAGAAAATTTGAAGAAAAAAAGGTGTACGGGTGGCGATAGATTGCAGCTGGCAAGATGTGGCAAGTTCGAATAGCTAGCCGAGACCAAAGGAAATAGAAAACTAATATGGGAGAGTCTGTGCCGTTCTGTTGCACCACTAGTTAAGATATAACAAGGGGGATTAGTGTTATACAATAACAAAGGGTGACAACATAGCTGTGAAGTGCTATTGGAACAACGGTAACAACAAATTATCGAGATATTATTGAGGGCAGAAAAACTAGTAGATGATTGTGCTGTGGGCGAATAAAGATGTACGTGGAGAAAAGAAAGTTACTTAGTTGACGGTAAGAGAAATGTGCGAAGAAATCGTGGTAGATCGTAATATTGCTGAACGTAGTAACGAACAATTAGTGTAATATAAATTGAGTTTAATTTAGGAACTATATTTGCCAGAGTGATAAATAATTAACCAGATATTAGTCGATGGCAGAAACGGATCATTGATTGTCGTGTGAAGGAAAAGCAATAGTTGGAGGGACAACCGAAGATATGTGTTCAAGTATACCGGACCATAGCAGACAAGCATGCTGAACGGAACGCCGAGAGAAAAGTATTACGTAGTAATGCAACAGCACTGCGAATGTGATCCTGAGAACTAGAGACCGGAAAAATATGTAGTATCAAACGTCAAAATATGTACATAATTATGTAATAAAACAGTAAGAATATGTAATAAATATGTTACATCGGATATAATATGTACTATTAAAATTCACTAATTATAAAATACATTTACATAGTACAAAATTACGTTTTTTTTAAATTCCCTAAACCAATTTTAAAAATATTACAAACGATTTCAAAATAATTTGAAGACCACAAGTTGATACACTCTGTGCCCCCAACAACTTTCCCGTCAGTTGCAAAACATTCGTCTATTGCTACCCAGGACAGTAGTTTTGTTGAGCTGATAAAGTTACACATCGGCGATCACCAAAGTTTTTCTTTAAATAAGGTGAAAGATCGTGAAACGGCGTCAGTGATACTTTTCACACCTGAAGATGGACAGTCGATGACGCGCACTTCCCGATACTGAGATATCTGAAGCTGGCGCGCCGGTCTGTTAGCACATCACACGTTTTCACGTAGGGTAGCTGGAGTAGACAGCATTTAGTAATAATAAAGGAAAAAACGCTGATATTTTTGAAAATACTTTTTTTCATGAAAACATATATGTAATAAAATTGATAGAATAAAAGAAATATTTTGTGAAAATAGCAAAATATGTAATATAGTACTAAATATGTAAAAATATGAAACGAAAAACAATGAATATTGCGTGAGGACGGCGACTATTCGCCAAGACTACAAATTTCAGAACGCTACGTTGAGAGACAAAAATATGTAATTACATAAAAGTCCGGTCTCTAGTGAGAACTGTCGCATTGCGCGGGTGGCCATTAGGAACGTCATGACGAGGGCGAGCGATCCTCAATCATCTTCCTGCATTTGACTCCTGCGTCGCCACCCCAGGGAATGAGGGGTGCCCAAAGATTATTTTATTTAATAAAAGCAACCCGATGTCTCGTAAGCAGTTGACGTCTGTCCCGAAACCAGCCATCTCCCTCCCATGGGGCGGCCACCTGAAATGCGGGGGTGCCAATGACTTGGGAACGCAAAACAGCCACCGCGCCGCCGCTGTGAGAAACGTGCGCGAGACGGCGATAAAACTAAATTAGTTCGCGAAATCTTGACGTGAGAAGTATCCCGGAACCAGCGCCAGTGTCGCGCTGGCCCGCGCTCGCCGCGCCCCAGAAAGGTGAGATGACGCCCTAAGAACCGGGGTCGGGCCCAGAGGACCCCCTAAGAAGGGTCGCCAGGCACCTAGAGTTCAAAACTAAAGATTTGAATGCGTTAAATATTAGTAAATGAAAAATTATTTTATAACAAAAAAATGCAGTATTTAATTTTACAAATTATAATCAGGTTAAATTTCGAATAAAAAATCTTAACATTCTTATATCAAACGTCATATAAATTCAGTATCAGTTGCTTACTAAGTTTTAATGAACATTTTGGTCAATTTTTTGCGATTATTAACACAGATAATTTGATAATTCTGGTGGCAGAAGTAAACCGCTGATTTGGTGAGCCACGTAATATTTGGGTTTAGCTTTTATTCAAATAAAGTCTTGAAGGTCCACAAAATGTTAATAGCTCATGCATATGAAGCTGTGTTTGTTCAACACTTTCAGGCAGCGTGTGTGAATAACAACTTATTTACTGTGAGACCTATGTCCTTTCTAGTTGGTTGTATGTATTATTGCAAAAATTAGGAAAATCTGCACACGTTTGCAGGTGAAACAACTGAGAATGACAGGAAAATGTTTAGACGTTTGATTTGCGATTTACAAAGATAGTGGTACTTGAAAGCGGACACTGATAGACTTTGGATAACCATCGAACTTCTCTCGTTTCAAAGCAGCTATCCACATTGTCATCTTTGTTCCGAGGATGGTATAATTTTACATTGGCGATTTCTGGGAACAGTTGCGGGAAAGCGTACTGTCTCTCTCGCCCTCTTTTCTACTAACGCGCACAAGTTGGTTATAGTGAATATACAAGTTTATTTTAGAGAAAAAAAAGTACATCTAACTTCGAACACCGTGTTTTAACCATTAACTCACGACTTCCAATTTGAACTCTTGCCACCCAAAGGTGATAGTACTGCCCTCACCAACCCTGAAAGTCACTTGTTCTGGACATCTCTCGCTTTGTATTCTTTGCTCTCTTATTTGTGCTGGTGCTGCTCGGTGCTGCTCTTGTGGCGATAATTCGACAAAAGACGAGATCTGCACGAGATGGTTTTGGCAACTTCAGGCAGAACCGAGGGCACTCCGGTGGATTTGAAAACTGTTTTTGATCCTCAATGAAGACTATTAGAATTTGTCTTGTAAAGACTCACAAATGTTTATTATGCAATGTAACCTGCCCGGATTTCGACTTAGTTTTGTAATATTGTTTGCTTGACCCTTAGTTATAATGGAATGTACAGTGTGTAAGGAAGTGTTTAGAGATAATTTCAATTTGACTAGACATTTAAGAATACATCAAAAACATGTAAGGTATAAACCTAGATTATGTCCTTTATGCAAAAAAGAATTAAAGAAAAAATTTCATGAACATTTATATGAGTTTCATAATGTCATTCTGCAGAAAGAAAGTATCACATTTTCTAATCGTGAAGAATTTAACTCCTGGAAAGAAGAAATGGAACAGGAAACTAAATCAAGGTTTGTGAAACATAGTGGATCATCAAAGAGAAAAGATGGGAGTTTGTATACCTATTATTATTGTCATCGTGGTGGTGATTATGTTCCCAAAAGCAAAAATGGTATGTGTAGGAAGACTGCCGGTTCAAATAAAATTCAAGCCAACTGCCCTGCGAGTATTAGGACAACAGAGGACAGTGATGGCAAAGTGACAGTTTGTTTTGTGAGTACCCATGTAGGACACAGCTGTGATATTACTAGAATGAATCTGACAGTATCAGAGAGAGAAAGGTTGGCAGAACAAATTAGAATGAAAGTACCACTTGAAGACATTCTTCAAGGGATTAGGAATACAGTAGGAGAAGACAATTTACAAAGGATTCATTTAACAACCAAGAGAGATCTAAAAAGATTAATTCTGCAATATGGACTAGATTCAGATATACCCGACATTGATGAAGATGATGAAGCTGTGGGTAAATGGGTAGAATTTATGAAAGAAAATGGGAATATTATTCGATTTTATAAACCTCGTGGTATTCATTTTCCAGATTTAGAAGAAAATGATTTTTGCCTAATTTTTGCCAATGAAGAACAACTGAATGCGTTAAGGAAATTCGGAAATAATATTTTGTGTGTAGATGTGATTCATGGGCATTCAGGATATGACTATCAATTTTTTACTATTCTTGTTTTTGATGAAGAAAGAAATGGTTTTCCTTGTGCATTCATGTTCTCGAATAGGAGTGATTCTTCAATATTGGACCTCTTCTTCAAGACAGTAGTAGAAAATGCTGGATGTTCTTTATCACCCAAATATTTCATAAGCAATATGGATGAAATTTTCTTCAATGTTTGGACCTCCCGTTTTCCAAAGAAAGACATTCAACAGTTGTATGCTGCATGGCATGTAGATAAAGTGTGGGAAAAGTATTTAAGTAAAATAAAATCTGAAGAGAAAAAAGTTGAAGTTTACAAAAAAATGAAAATTCTCATGATGGAACGTGATGAAACAGCATTTCTTGAAATGTCAAATTTATTAATGGAAGAAATGGCTAACGATGATTTGACCAACAGTTTTGTAAAATATTTTGAAAGATTTATCCAGGAGTCTTCTAAATGGGCATTCTGTTACAGATTAGAAGTTGGATATAATACTGATATTATCTTTGAGATTTTCCATAAAAATTTTAAACACATTTACCAGGCCGGTAAAAAAAGTAAGAAATTAATAAAATCAATTCATGCCCTACAAAAGTTTTTGAGAGATCGTGTATTTCAGAGATTAGATGAACATTGTAAGAGTAATGTCAGTAAGAAGTTGGTTTGTGTAAGGAAGCGGCATCAGTCTTCACTCGAGTTATCTCTTGATACTGTCTACACATTGGGTGAGGATGGCTGGGCAGTGTTTTTTGGAACTGAAACGTACAATGTTTCTTTATGCAAGAAAGACTGCAGTTGCAATTTGAAATGTGAAGAATGTGCTGTTTGTTTACATATATTTTCTTGTACCTGCACAGATTCTGCAGTATTGGGGAATATGTGTAAGCATATTCATCTTGTTTGCAGAGCAATTTCAGTTCAGGTTTTGGAAATTTATCAACAGTTTCCAGATGAACAAATTAGTGATAATGAATCAACAGAAAAAGAAGATGTAATTGTTATTCAACTAACCCCAAACAGTGAAGAGGAAGATATAGAACAAGGCAAACAGGTTATTATATTGGAAATTGCTAATCTGATTAATGCAGAAGTGAAATCCGAGAAAGGATTGGAAACCCTAAAGCAATTAATCAATCCTCTCAAGGATGCAATAAGAGATGCAGAGGAAATAAATGACAATTCCTCATTTGTAATAGTTGAAGAGGAGATTAATGAACCACCAAACAAAAAAATACATATTCAGAGTGATACAAAGAGTATTCAATGGGTTGGTAAAAATCTTAACATTAGTAATTCTGAATGCTTTCAACAAATTTCTTTTAATGAACCCAATGAAACAGTAGCTTCCTGGATTGTAATAAAAGATAATTATTCTGGAAATGATGTTTATTAATTGAAAAATTTATTGTAATATATGTTTTCGACGGAAAAGTTATGTAAAGGTGTCAAATGAGAAAAAAAATTTCATTCCAGATTGCATTCTTTGATAGAAATTAGAGAATGAGAGTAAATGAAGATAAGTATTATATCAATTTTTTATTATTTTTTTTATTTAAAAAGAAAATATATATTTCTGTAATATATTTAAGAAGGCAATTAGTACATATTTAATAATTATAAGAAAATAGTTGGAAGCTTCAACATCTTGGGAATTTCAAGTCGCAGAAAATTTTTCATTTTGATAAATGTGTTGGTAATTTATTTAATGTGATATTATTTGAAAAGTGAACAAAGTAATATGGATGAAATTCAGAATTGCAAATAATGCATGAAAGATAACTGTCATCCATCTTCTACATATGAAATGAAACTATTTCAAAATAAGCGTTTTAAATGTTGACTTTCAAAGAAAAATTCATGAAAATTGGTTCAGTTTGTGTTCAGAAAAGCTGAATAATAGGTTATAACAAACTTTCCTCATTTGAAATAATTCAGTTCTCAGTGTTTTTAATAATAGTGTGAAGTTTAACTTCACTTTATACTTTTAGTTTACTTTATACTATTAATGTTTTTTTTTTGGAATATTTGACAGGAATTATTCTTATTGCTCTTTTGACATCAGGAAAAGCGTGAAAAGTAGTTGAAAGATTGCATTAATGGAAATAATTTCAAATATTCACTAATGAAGTGTTATGTACCTCAAAAGTATTTGAACTTGTCACATGGTTATGTTAAATAGTACTCATCAATTTAAACTGAGTACATTTGATACATTTAAGAAAATATTTATAAATGCTATTTAAATGTAATTTTTGAATGAAAATACAAAAAACGTTGTTGGTGTAATTTGTGTTTCATTAAATATATATCTCTATCTCGTATTGTGGATCTCTCTTACATTATACACCAGATGGAAACTAACACACATTAATATTGAAGTAAGTTCTTTAAGTTGGAGTGAATCATACAATTGTTCATTAATTTAATTCTATAATTCTTAAGTTTCAGCTGTAGCCAATATGTGAGTGGAGGGGTGCAAATAACTTCTCTTTATTTATATCAAATTAGACAAAACTGAATTTGAGAAAATAAAAATAATTGTATGTATTGAATAACATTGGCAAGTGAAAAAGTGAGCATTTCCTCCTGATTGTTGTAAGTTGGTATTATGTTCTGGGGTCATAAAAAAATGTTCTCCAAAATGACCAAAAAGAGGTCAAATTGCTTTTGGTGCTTAGTGAGGTGAATGTCATTATGATGCATATTTTTTATGTGTCTTGGTGAGTTCCTTTTGTTCCCTTATTCCTTTGCCCCAGACTTAAGGGTTTCAGGAAATCTGCCGTAATTGAGAGAAACTGGTTAACTGATGTCCTGTATTCCTTGAAATTGGATAGAAAAACATTTGTCAGAAGAATTAATGTGGATATTTGTATTCAATATATTATTTTGTTAGGGAAAAAGTGGGAGTTAAGTTTGGGAAATGGGACAGAACCAAATTATTGAACCACTGAGATTAGATAACATCCATTTTGAATATTTTATATACAACGTAAAATCCCATTTGATTTTTTCTTATTCTGTTTTGTTTTTACAAAGTTCTGAACAGATTTTTTTAAGGTACTCTGAATTGTCACCTTTAAAATATTTATTTAAGTCACCTTTGACCAGGTACTGAATCTGGTGATTTGTAGTGAAATGTGTGATCAGTGAATTCCTGTTAATTTCGTCTCTTTGTTGTGACATGATTTAGCTGTATGAAAAGGAGCTATAATTGGTACATTTGTGTGGATGTTTGCCTGAAAATATTTAGTTTTCGTTCCAAATGATCTACTATTTCTCATGAGATGACCCCCGGATCTACTATGTACTATGACTAACCAATAAAAAAGTTGTAATCTGAATACAGATGGATATAAGCGTATTTGCAAAGAATTGTTATTATTCGCCAAGCGAATGTACATAGTTTTGACAACGCTGCGCTGGCAACAGTACTTTGCTATCTTCTGTATACTTTGCTGCGAAGACTGTATCAGTCAAATGTATTCCTGTTTGTTTCATTTGTCACAGTAAGAAATTATGGCTGCTGCTGACTATGGAAATGCATCACAGGCGCTTTGTTTTTGAATTGGATGTTTTCAAGTATTGGCTGAGGTGTTAGTAGCGTAGAAAATGCAATACTTCAATATTACTGTGTTATATTGTAGCAGTTTCCAATATCGCGAGAAAGTATGTGGTGTTGGAGCACCACTAGAAAAAATTTCATTTAACAAAAACAAAAAACTATAATTGAAATTGTAATTTTGGAATGTCAATTTTTTGTGATTTGTACTTTTTGCCTAACAAAACACAATTGGGCTAATTTCAATTAAGGAAATTATGAATGACGCGAGGGTCCGGCAATTTAGATTTATTTAGTCAAAAAAACAGTAAAAACTGTATGTGACGTATGGGGGAGATGATCATTTGCGCACGTTTTCTTGAGTTTCAGAATCCCTTCCCATCATTTTAACTATAAATAGTTGAAAGATGAGAAAGATTTTAGAATAAAAATATTTGAAAAAATAGATTTGTTCGTTCCCGAGTTATAGAAAACTTATTTGCATCGGCAAAGAATTGCAAGTACGCATTGCTAACAAAATAGTAACTCGCCCTTACCTCTACTCCTATCATTATAAGCAAAAGGAGAATTTAACAAAACGTGCGCATAGTGAAGCTACATTTACGTCCAGAAGCAAAACAAGGGACCATCTCAGCATTTGCTCAATGGATCAGAGAAACTGGACAAAAACGTGATCGAGATGGGGTTCATTGACCCGGAAGCTTATTGTTTTTGTGTTGAAAATTCACAGTTTTTTCCAGCAGCATTACATAACTTTCTCTATACTGTATAAGTAGCACCGAGAAAGTAAAAATTCGCCGTTTTTTCACGCAGCATTACATAACTTCCCCTCTACTGCGGTAGTGGATAAGGGAGTTCAGGAAACTTGTTGGTCACCTATTGCTTTAAGATGCTCACGCCTATGCTTCCATCTTTTTACAGATCTTTCACCCTTGTCATTATCCTTTAAAACAACATTCTTTACAAAGTTTGGAGATGAGTAGCCGAATTTTACTTTCTAGTCTACTTAGTAAGAAGATAAAATATTATAATCGTGATCCAGAAACCGGCAATGTTTTCGACAGATAAACTTTTATTGCGGGCTCTGGTAACGAGAAATGTATACACCTTTTTTATATGTAGTAAATTACTTCATCTAACACGCTGTGTAGTCAGAATCCATGTCTTGTGGGTCCTTGATTCCGAAATAGCGATTGATTGTAAAACATCTGTCAGTCTGTTTACCCGTCTGTCCGACTGCCCGTCTGACCACTTCTCCAACTGCCGTTCTGTGTGTGTTAGTTGTAGCGCATAATTATTTAAGACAATTTACTCTAAAATTGACATTACCGAGTCGATCTAAACCCTCAACATTTTCAAAAATTTCTCACAAATAATTTCGTTTTTTTGATTTAACGTTGTTCACGTATAGCATTAAAATCCTTAAAAAATCTAGCGCGTTTCATTTTCGTTAAAATCCCTAATTTTTCGAAAATTGGGAAAGTTATTTTTTTTCGGTGTCTTCCTACAACTATAATATCCATTTATAAAAGAGTACTTTGAAAGACTGACCTTGAAATAACGTGTACTATTTTTCGAAAATAATAGTTTTCGCTTAATTTTGCCTGAAATTTAGGCAATTTTAAACAATTATTTTCTCTAACTCGGCTTGAAGTTTTATTCGTAAAATTTCTTCACATATGTATCAAAGAACGGTAAACTAGTGGTGCTACAGAATGGCACAGATTTTCCCGTGTTAGTTTTCTATTTCCTTTGGTCTCGGCTAGTTATTCGAACTTGCCAGCTGCAATCTATCGCCACCCAAAGTACACTTTTTTGAAATGTTCTTCATTTTTCGGTTTTCTATTAATAGAACGGAAATATTATTTAAAGGATATTAAAGATCAGTAAACCGCCTACTAAATGACAATTTTCTTTGAAAAATTTGGAGCCATTTTTAAGAAAATGCCGCTTAAGCGCTACAGTACATTCGAAATTTGAAGCATTTTTTCACAGAAAAGTTTTGAGATTTAGAAAAACTTCAGTTGAAGTCATTTGAATCACTTTAACTCATAAATACAATAGTGTTTTCAAATCGCTGTAAATGTGGATATTAACGGCGTGAGAAATCTCAAAAAAATACATTTGTGTAATTTTTGAAAAAACGAAAAATTACACCGAAATGAACTTTACGTCATTTTAAAGAATGCAATTAGCAGTATCTTTTAGAAAGTTTGAAGAAAAAAAATTGAGCCGGTTTTGAGAAAATGGCGTTTGAGCGTTTCTGAAATTGCGAAATTTTGAGGTAGTTTTGAAAAAACGTTTGAGTTTTTGAGAAGCTTTATATGAAATTATTTAAAGTACATGTATTCATGAATATAATAATGTGAACAAATTGCCGCTAATATAAATATTAACGACGTGAGAGACAAGTAAAAAAATTACAGTTTTCTAATTTTTGAAAAACAAAACAACAGAGCAATATGGCGTTTATATCATTTCATGGAGTGCATTTAGCATAAATCTTTCCAAAATGTAAAGAAAAAATTTGAATCCGTTTTTGAAGACATGTTTTTGTAATTTTTTAAAATTGTACAAATTGCACGCAATATTGCCACACAATATTGCACATACTTCACGCAATATAGCGCGAAGACCACTAAAATTCTGAAATAAAAAGTGAACTCACTATGGAGAACAAATTTTATTTGCAGAAAAAATCTCTTATCTTTAATTTTATATTTGTAAGAATACACCGAAAAAATCATACTTTTAAATTTTCGAACATTCAGATTTAATCATGAAAATCGGACCTATGCTTATATGACCTATGTTTATAAGTGTATGTTACTCTATTCTTACAAGAAATTTAAAGAAAAAAATTGGAGCTGTTTTTGAAAAAAATAATTGAAAATTCCCGGAGGGCTCTAAAATTTTAAGTACTCTAAAATTTTGAAAAATATTTTTCAAAATCTCAAAGTTTCAACTTGAGCCAGATGGACAGGGACTTCTTCCGATTTTCATGGTTAAATCTGAATTTAAGAAAATTTTAAAAGTATGATATTTTTTACAAATACAAAATTAAATATTGAGATTTTTCCTTCAAATGAAAGTTTTCTCCATAGTGAGGTCTTTCATTAAAGTCATGCACATTTTTTTCAGAATTTCAGTAGTCTTGCTTCAATTTGGAAAGAAATCTTACGCATGGTTTAGGCGTTAGTAGTGTTCACAGACACTAGACGGACGGACAGACAAACGTTTTGCAAAAAACAACCCTTTTTCGGTATCTGGGGGACCCCGAAATACGTATTTTCGTTGAAATCTCGAAATCGAATTTCCGCAGGGTTACGTAACTTTTTGTATACTACGGATATTACTCCGTGTATACGTTGTTGTGTGTTTGTTAGCCAACGCCTACCCTTGGCATGTTAGCCATGTGGAGATGCGCCGACCAGTATATCCGTGCAGACCTTCCCCTCAGCTTAGCTTGTAGGGATCCGCACGTCCACAATGGTCAAGCGCGTAGGTGGCGAATCACTGTTGCTCATTTAGCGTTACCCAGGGGACATGTAGTAGACCACGGACGCGAGCAACTTTGTTCCCGCTGTGAATTATTATTATTATTATTATTATTATTATTATTATTATTATTATTATTATTATTATTATTATTATTATTATTATTATTATTAGATTAGGAGGAGATAGGATATTGGCGAAAGGTGATCGTGGACTTCTTGAACCTTCCCAGCATTCGACTTATGGCCGAGGGAAGCCACGAAAACCCCGGTCAGGCTCGCCGGCCCGGGGAATCGAGCCCAGACCTCCCGATTGCAAAGTCAGCGCGCTACGCATTGAGCCACTTCGCTCCATACGTATACGCGATATTAAAAATTGGTGCTAGTACCATTTCCGACTCTCTGTATTTTCGAATATTGCGAATAGTTTACATCGCAAAACTACAAATTTCAAGAGAGAGATTTTAGTCTTAAATAAATCTGTTTTAAAAAAAAAATAAAAGAGGTAATACACAATTTTTTGGAAATGTCTCGTAGTTTTTGCATAATTTCTTCTTGAAATTAATGCAATTTATAAAAACATTTTCTCAAAAATCGCTCCAAATTTGTTCTTTAAACATTTTCACATGTAGAACAAGGGACGCTTAAAAGTATGGTGCAGGTCTCATATTCGTTGACCACATTGAATTTTCGAAAATTGTAAAAGTTACGATTAACGCGGGAAAGTACGCGCTGTTGTAACACTACTAGCGTTACAATTTTCATCGTTGCTTTAATTTTGTTAAGAGTAATTTCATTTTGTATAAGAGTTTAAAATATCCAGATCATTTTTCATTTTTTCACTTGGGCTATTACTTTCTTAAAAATGCTTTTGTGTGTTCGAAAGAAGTAGTGGAAACCTAGTGAAACATTGTGATGTTTAGAAATGAAGTAAAAAATAAGTTTGCCTTTACACGATGTACTAATTCCTTGTGATATCCAAATTTTGCTTTTCCGTGAAAGGTTTAATAATCTCTTTTTAAAAGGTAAACATGCGAGAAAATGAAATTAAAACTAAAAGAAAATAATTATATGTTAATAATAGATTTGAGGCGTAGTTCTGTCGTATGTTTTTATTTTTGCAGAAATCTTTTTCGGTCGCATTGCGGCCGTCTTCAGTGCGATTTTGAGAAGGCTGGGGACTTCCGCTTCTAGAGGACAGGCGATTCCCAGCCGCCTCTGAATCGCACTGAAGATGGCCGCGGTGCGACCGAAAAATATTTTTTGTGCAAAAATAAAAACATACAACAGAACTACACCTCAATTCTATGATTATGATGAAAGTGTAAATTCTACACCATTTCCTTGTTTGTATCAACATTATAAATCACGTCTCATGATTCATGCAGCAAGTAGTCCGTAAATAATTATTCTATGTTACCTTTAGTAAATAATCTACACATACGTGTATTTTTACTAAATTACTATCAGCGTTGACGTTACTAGTAATTTCAAGAACTTCTGCGATGTAGCCACTCTAACGTAGACCCTTCGTTATTATTTAGTGTCTAATTGTGGTTTTTGTTAGTTAATATTAGCTCTATAACTTTTTTATGAAACTGTGTTTCGCGCTGGCACATTCACTATAATGTCTAACTGAAGAAAATGAATGAAATTGAGAAACCGATCTCTTATGCTAGATTCTCCCAGAAAATCAATGTTTATAACTATAGCTCGTATTGTTGGAGACCTTTAGATGCAAAGTAAGAATTTTGAGCGTAATAGAGTACGACTGTAATTTCAAAAAATCTTTTTGAACTGAATAAATATTGAATTCTAATAAGAAGTCGGAATGAATATCATTTCTAACATAAATACAAGAACCTCCAACCCCCTTAATTAATTCCATCGCTTTATAAGAGGATTCAGTAAGATAAAAACCAGAAATTTGGAGAGTGCTTAGTACATTGTGATGTTTAGAAATGTGTGAAATAACCCGCAAAACACATCTATTTGACTCAGATTGTAGTGCAATGCTGCCTCAATAACTTCAATTTTATTTGCAAGGGATTGATCATTATGACACATTAAGTGAATATTTTACATACACCTACACGGACATTTTTCTGTTGCCTCTGTCTGTAGTTGCTATAAATTTATGTCATATTCACCACGAGTGCGTGTATAAAGAAAGTATCGACTCCCAGCAGAGAGAGGGGGTGAGGCAGGTGGGGCGTCTGGTGGAGAGGAATGAATAATGGGGGAGGTAGTTGAGTCTGAAGGAGTGCGAAGAATGAGACAGGACTGGGAGGGATGTATTACCGTGTGGTGGATGTGTTTTGCAAGCTCGCTACTGTGAGTGTATGTTTTTAGACAGTTTGTACAGAACTACAAAAAGTTAGTGCATGATATCGAATAGTTTTAAAGTCGGTTTAGCTACTATTGTAGCTCAACTGATTTTAAAACTGTCTGACAACAACGTGCTAGCTCTGAAAGCTCTGAAGTAGGCTGAATGGTATAAGAAACATGTTATCTGAAGCTACTGATGCTCCCACCTCTCTACCCTCGGTCGAGATTGCGCGCCCACCAAAATCAATTGCCTGGGCTCGCGCGAGTACTCGAGAGTTAATTTCACCATTTATACATTGTTTCTGGCATATACGTTATCGTTTATCAGGTACTCGTGTCATGAAATACGAGGGTTGGGGAAGAAGTCATGGCAACTTATTTTTTTTCTAAAAGAAATGTTATTGAATCGTACAATTTTATTAATTGCGTGAAAGAAATGCTGCAGTAGGTTGTGTTCACATCAACAAATGGGTCTGTGTGTCTCTATTAGCACAGAGAGCAATGTGAAATCAGCTGACTACCGCCGTGCGAGATGAATGTAACATGTTTCGAGCAGCGCTCATACCCCAAGACAGCCATTCTCCATGGGAGAAATGCCCGAAAATGTCTCAGGGAATTGGTGAAAGCTCTTAAGAACCCTTCCATATCGGACAGTCGCGAGATGCGCGGGAGATTTTCTGCAAAGACGTCAGTCATACAGTCATTAGCAACGCTCGTGACGACCTGTGGGTATTCGGCTCGATGTGGCACGTGCGGTATTAAAGTAAGTGCCTAATTGGGCAACGAATATGTAACCTTTTGGAATATTGTGAACTCATGCGCACTAAAATGCTTTGGAACATGAAACGAGTACTGTCGTTTCAAATACCTTAATATGAAAAACACAATTTTGGCGTGTCGTTAAATGTCCATGCACTAAGAGCGTAGGTTTCCGCGGCCGGAGTCAGTATTTACTTGGCTGTCCGGGTGACGCCGCGTCCATCGCGAAGCATGCACAATGCATTACGCCCTGAGGAAGGTCGCAGAATGGCGACCGAAACGTCGGCACCTTCGCCTTGGACGCGGCGTCACCCTGACAGCCAAGTAAATACATTCCATGCACTTAGTTATTCCTTGTTCTTTCATGTGTATATTTCACATTTTCCACCCTTGCTCGTGTTCTCACATAAAAAGAAGTTGCCATGAATTATGTCCCAGCCCTCGTATCTGGTAGATACTTCGAGAATGCAGTGTGATTTCGGGTGCATGCCAGCTACAGCCTGCTGGATCGAAAACTCTCGAAAGTAATTGTACGGACACAGATACAATCAGGTTTCCATTCAAAAGGATCAAATTGAAACACGGACGATATCAAAATTGCTATTTTTATTTTAATCAGTTGACCTTTAACAGTGACTTGAAAAGAGTATAGTACATACTTGTGTCGAGTATAACTCGTAATGGTAACCAGCCAGAAAAAAAATATAGATATATTTTTTTTTATTCTGGAGAGGACAGAACACACATTCTGGGCATTCGTCTGCTGTCACGCGAGTACTGTCGCATGCGCTTTTTTATTAACCTTCAATGCATCTAAATGCTAATCGTTAAATGTTAAGTCCATCATAATATTGTTTCGAGGTTTCTACTGAGATAAAATACATCAGACTGTGACAATAACTCCACAAAGGCCTTTGTTCAGAGTATCTTCGTTGACGTGCACAGCCATCTTCAGAGAGGATGCCAATTGGAGGCTTGAAAGGCTCGCCAGGCTCAATCACGTCTGGGCGATGAAACCTGTGAAACATAAAGAAACTCATGGCATTGAACTTAAAATTATACAAAGGCTTGTCAACAATATTAACAGATTCCCGTACAAATATTACACTAATTCATCAGACACCTTGCATATTTTTGTAAAAGGACCACAAAAATAAAAGAGACCTCGCCTTGCTGAAAATGAAAGGATCAGAGAGGCATGAAAAGCAGAATTGACAGAAGAGATAGTTATTACCATCATTAATCGAGTCGATGAATATGAAAAGACGCTATTAACGTTTGTAAACCTAAGTGACAGCCAAGGTTTTATAACCAAGAATACTTATTTATGTTATCAGTGTTGTGTAATACACTTGGTAATACCACCTTATTAGACAACTAGTGGTGTTACAACTGCACATACATCCTCGCATTATTTGTAACTTTTGTAGTTTTAAAAAAATCAGAGAGTTCAACGTAATTGCACCATTCTCTTAAACGTCCCTTGTTCTATCCGTGGCAAAAAAGAAAAAAAAATGGGGCAATTTTTGAAAAATCTTTTTTGTACATTACCTTTAATTGAAGTAAAAAGTACACGAAAACTACCAGTTTTTAAAACATTTGTAAGTTGGTACAGATCCTTTTTTAAAGATGTGTTTTTTTGAATATTTTTTATTTCAGACTATTTTTTTTCAATATTTAGCAATATTACTTGTTTTTTTTTATCATTTTCGCTACAGAATCCATATTTTTTACTCTCCTTTGCTACATACAGAGAGAAAATTGAAAACAGAATTGGACCTATTTAAAAAAATAACTATTTAAAAATTACCTCTATTTCATGTAAAAATTACGTGGAAGCTATTACCATTTTCGAAAATTGTTTGATCTCATTTCAAAATCTGAATATATCTTGTTCCTATATATAGAAAATTACTTCCTCTAAGACGTTGTGAAGTAAGAATCCACGTTTTGTGGTTCCTTGATAGTGAAAAACTGATTGACGGCAAAACTGATTATCTATGGTTAACGCTGCCGCCTAAATCGTTCAGACGATTTCTCCAAAATTGATATTCTCCGACAAAAATGAAGGAACTCGAGATCCCACAAGTTTGAAACGAATATTTTGATTTCCTTTTTTTGGGGGGGGGGAGGGGTTCTTTACACGAAGTCTCAATTACGTTTTCAAAATTTTCTCAAATTTGCTGCAATTTGCATATAAATACTGTTTGAAAATTGAAAGGATATACATTATCTTAAATTGTACATTATAGACTATTTACTATTATTTAGTATTTATAATATTATTTTATTTTCTAGCTTTACATCGTAAGACGAGAAAGTATTGTGATACACAAACAGTTTTTGGTGGGGGTTCTCTTGATGTAATTTTATGAAGTGTGCCGTTGTAGTAAATAATGTCATAGACACGAGCTGTTAATTATATACGATTTATTTACAAACATTTTCAAATATTATGTTTCTAAGGCATATTTCTTTTCCCGATCGCCCCTTTCCTGTCCACCGCACCACATCACTGGTTGTGACCGGTGCATACCGTGGCATGGCCCCTTCTCGTATTATATCAAAGCAACCCGCGTCACACACGACAGAAAACTTCCACATCCCCGATTTCTGATGTACATCAGTTCATCTTTCGTGCCTTAGCACGGTTCGCTACACGCATAGGCGAAGGTTTTGCGAAGAATTAAAAAAAATTAGCGTCGCCGAGGTACTGTACTCAGCTAAGTTATGTACGTTACTGTCTCATGGTTCTCCAATTTGCAACCGGCGGCATTACAGCTTTGGCACTAAGGCCGGGTGAAGCAATTCGCTGGAATCACGTGACGGCCTCCTTTCCGACTCTGCCGTGATTTGCGTGGATCGTTCCATCCTTTGGGTAGATGTATTTTTCTGTACTACTGTTAAGCAGTTGGCATCTTTCTCGGGAGAGCGCTGAGGCGTCGAACTGAACGGGACATCCTGTTGTAGACCACCGCCAGAGACCAATCATTGTGCTGGCAGTTCTTTTCTACTGATACCCTGACCCTACAATAATTAATTTTCTATACATTAAGGTAAACGTGGCAATAACAGATATGATGCACTAAAAGAAAAGGATTATTCCAATCAAATAGTTTGTAAAATCGATTGACGCATTTTAATCATGATTTTAATGCGAATTAATTTATTATATTATGAAGTTCATTTTTGCCGTTGTTTCTTCAATTCAGTTAGTTTGGAACAACTTGGTGAGAGGAAGAACGTTCGCATACTGCTGTTAGCGTGGGAAATTTTTGTCGTTTTTACAATTGAATTAGTTTGGAGCAACGTGGTGAGAGGATGAACGTTCGTTTACTGCTGTTAGCATGGTACATTATAGCCGTTGTTTCTACAATTCAATTAGTTTAGGAACAACTTGGTGAGAGGAAGAACGTTCGCTTACTACTGTTAGCGTGAGACATTTTTACCGCTGTTACTTCAATTCAATTAGTTTGGAGCAACGTGGTGAGAGGAAGAACATTCGCTTACTGCTGTTAGCGTGGGACATTTTTATCGTTGTTTCTACAATTCAGTTAGTTTGAAGCAACTTGGTGAAAAAAAGAATGTTTGCTGGGGACTTGGTGCAACTTGGTGCGAGGAAGAGCGTTCGCTTACCACTCGTAGCGCGGGCCGAGGCAGGCACTGGCGGCGAGGATGCGCGCGGGGCGCCGCGTCACGCGGCGGCGCCGGTGGCGTGGGCGTCCCCGGCGTCGGCGCGGGCGGCGCAGAGCGGCCGGCGCGGTCAGGAGAGCAGGGCGGCGGCGCGCGGCGGCGGCTCCGCGGGCGGCGGGGGCGGCGGCTGCGGCGGCGGCGGCTGCTGCGACGGCGGCGGCGGCGCGGGCGGCCCGCCCGACTCGGGCGTCGTTGCGCCCGCCCCGCCCCCGCCCCCGCGCGGCAGCGAGCGCAGCGTCACGTGCGACTCCTGCGTGCGCCGCCTCCACGGGAAGTTGGCGGTGCCCGCGTCGCCCGCGCACGCCAGCCCTGCGGAAAGCAACGGGCGCCGTTTGGAGGGAACCCTCCTTCGCCCAGTCTTTGTTAAGTCAATGCCTCTTTGACCGGGAGACAGGCGGAGGTGGCTCAGGACAAGGGCTGTTGATTCATTGACTTGTGCATCAAGCGGCTGATGCCGGGAGCGTCAACTAAGTTCATCAAGCGTCTTGCTTGTTTTATCTGGGAGGTGGCAGAGAGGTCCAGCGCCGACCTACTTTCAGCAAGCGGGGATTCCCCAACCAGGTATATCCCACCAGCGGGGCATCGCTCCAGCCCGGACAAGCTCTAAGCTACCGACCAGTCTCCCGGCATGTGTGTTTGTGTTGTGCATGTTAGTGTGTGTTAGTAAGGGATGTGGATAGAACATGGATAAGGAAGGAAAGATCGCGCGTCGTTTGTTATGGTACTGTTCCGACATTCACGTGGTCTTGATCGAAAAAAAACATAGAAAAACTACCCATTAGAGTAGAATTCTCCTCCAAACAGAGGCTGCATTTAACTTAGCTATGAAAGTGCCTAGTATCAAAAATCCAGCCGCCGGCGGGGCGCGAACCCTAGGACTTGGAAGCTCCAAGGACTCCATGGGCAAATGTTCTCAAAATGCAATCCACATTATTTCTTTCAATTTCTTGTAAGAATGGAGTGATCTACACTTATGAAGACGGTATCGATCTGATTTTCACTGTTAACACTGAGTTTTCAAACATTGCCAAAATTTGAAATTGTTTGCATACTTCAACTGCATTATTGAATATATTGCTTTCTTCTTCAAACGAACTTTTTATCAATATTAGTCATTTAATTAATGTCAAGTACTTCATTTTTTGAAAATATTGGAAGATTTGCGAAATTTTGACTGAAATAAGGGCATTATTAAAAACAATTGAAAACAATATTTCAAAAAAAATCTGAATGAAGTTTCTCAAGAAATTTATAGTTGTCTGTGAAAATGAGCTCAATGTTGCGTATTTTCAGGAATGCTGAAAGGACATTGTCTCAAAAAGACTTCAAACTTTTCTGGCGGGGCGGTTCTCCGCTGGCGGAGATACCTGCTTGTGGAAAATCCCGCTAGCCCACGTTTCACCGGGGAAGAACTCCGCCATCTCCTGAGCAAAAATACTTCACTACACTTACGGGACTAATTGTCTTCGCAGTTGACGCGCCCGGAATTATTAATAATAAATCAAAAATTTGAAACGAGTATTTGCGAATACGGAGCCGAGGATAAGCGAGTAGCACAGAACAAAAACTTTCTGAGGTCGACAACGACGAGAGTCTCGTGAAGGAATTCTCGGAGCCTGAAGGATGGGCAGATCATGGTGAGCCTGGGGAGAGAGTGTTTGAGAATTCGGAGCGCGTCGCCGGCCGCGGTCGCTGCTTCAAGAGTCCCCTCCTGCCCCAACTCGTCCTTGGCGCATGAATATCACAAGGTATACACAGAGAAAAATACTTTTTACAAGGCAAGAGATTCTTGCTCGATGCATAAGCAGGTAGTTAGATAAAAAAAATCGGCACAAACAGGCATTTAGTTTGCTGTGGCATCGTGGAAATCATTTAATCAGGAATCAGTAATATTTCTCTGCTTTCGTAAGATACGTTCGTCCCAACTATGTTTGGAAGTTTTAGATTTGTTTTCAACCTTTCTAGAACGCACTGGCGAAGCTAAAAATTTCTGATAAATGCAGTAATTTTTCGGATAATTTCATTTATAAATAGAAATAGTGAATCGATTTCAACAATTTTGAAAATGAATTTTTGCCTGTCTGTAGAGTCGAGAGACAAGGATTCAAAGATCACTTGGTGAATGGATTGCTCATGTCAGATCACATGTTGGAATGCAGCAACAATTCGGCTATAGTAAGCCGAGAAGACTGTACAGCAACTAAGAGTATATATTTTTAAGAAATGGTTTGAAAGGTACAGAGAGACGAATTTAATGTGACAGAAGACTGAAAGTACAATAAAAATACAGCTAATTGGTCGAAAGAGGGCGGATTTGTCAGGGCGAGGCTGGATGTAGTGAGGTACGGGTCTAGAGAGGTGGGCATTCGGACGAAGGAAGAGGGAGGAGAGGAAGAGAGTCAGGAACGACAAAAGATCATGATACGCCATGGCAGTGGTGGGTGAGAGGGAAACGAGAATCGACTGGACACGTCGTCTGAAACGAGGAGCGGGAGGGGCTGGTTGGTAGGGGGAGGTGCAGTGAGAGAACAGACGGCAGTGAAGTGGGGGAGTAGAGTCATGGGGAGGGGGGGCGGTGCGAGGCGGTGCGAGGCGCTGCGTGGCTGGAGGAGGCTGGGCGGGAAATGGAGGGGGAGATGAGGTGGGCGGAGTGGTTGGGATTGGTCGGGGCTGGGTGGAGGTGGGTTGGGTAGGCGCGGCAAGGAGTGGTAGGGGCCGGTCGGAGTCTGACGTGTTTGTTTTTGATTAGTGATTCCAGGCACGTGAACTGCAACGATTGTTAGCCCTGTAGGTTCAGTGCACTTTTTTCTAGGAGGGGACTCACCCTTCGCTGGAAGGTGAGATGCGGCGCTGACCTACCGTCGGCTAGCGGAGTTTTCCCAATCAGGTATCTCCCGCCAGCAGGGAACCACCTCAGCCGGTAGAAGCTCTAAGCTCCCGACAGTCTCCTGGCATGTTTATGCATATTGTTGAAAGTGTGTGTAAGGAAGGGGTAGCGAAGGAGCAGCCGGCCGATAGAATTCTCCGCCAGGCAACGGCTGAATTCGACGTAGATATGTACCTAGTGTCGGAAATCCTGCCACCGTCGGGGCTCAAACCCTAGGACTTTCCTGTCAGAGGCACTGATGTGACATCAGTTTAGATTTAGATTTGATTCAGTCAAAAAAAAAAAAAACAGTAAAAACTGTATGTGACGTAGGGGCCAGAAGATTATCAGCGCACGTTTTCTTGAGTTCCAGAATCCAGAATCAGCTGACGCCCTGAGCCACCTCTCCACGTCGGGGCCGGTCGGGGCGGGTGGAGGGGTGAGGGGCGCGGAAGGGCGTAGCGGAGGGCGAGGGCGAGGGCGCGGGCGCGGGCGCGGGCGCGGGCGCGGGCGAGGGCGAGGGCGAGGGCGCGGGCGCGGGCGCGGGCGAGGGCGAGGGCGAGGGCGAGGGCGAGGGCGAGGGCGCGGGCGAGGGCGCGGGCGAGGGCGCGGGCGAGGGCGCGGGCGCGGGCGCGGGCGCGGGCGAGGGCGCGGGCGAGGGCGAGGGCGAGGGCGAGGGCGAGGGCGAGGGCGAGGGCGCGGGCGAGGGCGAGGGCGAGGGCGAGGGCGAGGGCGAGGGCGAGGGCGATGGCGAGGGCGCGGGCGCGGGCGCGGGCGAGGGCGAGGGCGAGGGCGAGGGCGAGGGCGAGGGCGAGGGCGAGGGCGCGGGCGAGGGCGAGGGCGCGGGCGAGGGCGCGGGCGCGGGCGCGGGCGCGGGCGCGGGCGCGGGCGAGGGCGAGGGCGCGGGCGCGGGCGAGGGCGAGGGCGAGGGCGAGGGCGAGGGCGAGGGCGAGGGCGAGGGCGAGGGCGAGGGCGAAGGCGCGGGCGAGGGCGCGGGCGAGGGCGAGGGCGAGGGCGAGGGCGAGGGCGAGGGCGAGGGCGAGGGCGAGGGCGAGGGCGAGGGCGAGGGCGAGGGCGAGGGCGAGGACGAGGACGAGGGCGCGGGCGAGGGCGAGGGCGAGGGCGAGGGCGAGGGCGAGGGCGAGGGCGAGGGCGAGGGCGGGGGCGGGGGCGAGGGCGGGGGCGGGGGCGGGGGCGGGGGCGGGGGCGGGGGCGGGGGCGAGGGCGAGGGCGAGGGCAAGGGCAAGGGCGAGGGCGAGGGCGCGTGGGCTCACCCGCGTGCGCGCGGCCGGAGCGCGAGCGCTGCAGCTCGCTGTGGCTGTGGCAGGCGCCCAGCGCCAGCGGCCCTTGGCCCTTGAGGGCCGGCAGCTCCAGCGCTGTCTTGGCGCGCCGCCGCAGGCAGCAGCACCGGCAGATGATCTGCTGGAAGTACAGCCGGAACCTGCGCACCCGCGAGCCGCACTTCAACACATGCACTGCTTCGCACAACAGTTTTGTTACTTCTACGTCAAGGAGGACAGACTGTGAATCATTTGACGCCCTGAGCCACCGGGACACCACCTCGGGGCCGGTCGGGGCATACAGACACATTTCACAGACAAGAAATACTGTGAAATGAAGCCTTTTCACTTTCCATTGTTTTAATTTTGTGTAGGAAACGGAAAATTAAATATAGTAAGACACACATAACCGATTCTAACACTACAGAAGGAACTTGCCTACTGTTCATCCAATAGTAAATCACAGGGTTGACCATAGCGTTGGCCATAGCCAGCCAGTAGAAGGCGAGGTACAGGTGCTGCACGTAACTGCTGGTGGAGATTGCTTGATTGTGATAAGCGTAGATGAAGTATCCGTGGTACGGAAGCCAGCACAGAGCGAATATCGACACCACCAGTATGAACATGCGAACCACCTAGAAAAAATAGTTTTCATAAATGTGTTTCAGTTGTCACTTGCATCTGTAACAGAGTCTTAAGGGATAATTAATTTAGCATGTTTAATTAAAATTTGAAACCGAGACAAAATAATTGAGAATTAAGTATCAAACATCATTTAGGACTTGAAATTGCTCAAAGATTTGGTCATCTTGATGGCTCAATTTGTAGAGCAATTGGGTATAAACCAGAAAACTCGGTTTCGAATCCTAGTCGAGGTGACATTTCTTAGAACAAATTTAATTATTAATAGTAAAAATCATTGATAATTGAGAGAAACAACAACATTAGGAGGTGTATACGTAAGCTTCCGCGGCTCGAATCCATGTATTCTCGGCTATCCGGGAGACGCCGCGTCGTTGGCTGGGGTGCCGACGTTTCGCCTGACATATCGCAGGCGAAACGTCGGCACCCCAGCCAACGACGCGGCGTCTCCCGGATAGCCGAGAATACAACATTAGGAGGACTCAATTCAGATCACTTCAGGTACAGAATGTTAGTCGTGAAGATGATAAGGTTGATTAGGGGAATATGGCTTTGAAAGTAACTTATCAGGTGAAGTCCGAGAACCAGTTTATTTATCTGATACTTTATATGGTTTAATAAATCATTTCGTGCCGGAAATATAAATGAGGCAAGAATGTGCAACTTGTGATGGGTGTGATAGATGCGCGGGGCGAGGGGCGCGTAGCAATGGGCGCAGGGCGCGGGGCAGTAGGCGTGGGGCGAGGGGCGAGGGGCGAGGGGCGAGGGGCGAGGGGCGAGGGGCGAGGGGCGAGGGGCGAGGGGCGAGGGGCGAGGGGCGAGGGGCGAGGGGCGAGGGGCGAGGGGCGAGAGGCGAGGGGCGAGGGGCGAGGGGCGAGGGGCGAGAGGCGAAGGGCACGGGGGCGTGGGGCCATGTGTGCGGGCGCGGTGGGGGGGGCGGAGGCGGGGCGGGGTGCGCGGGCTGAGCGCTGGGCGCTGGGCGCGGGGCGCGGGCCGTAGGGCGCAGGGCGCAGGGCGCGGGGCGCAGGGCGCGGGGCGCGGGGCGCGGGGCGCGGGGCGCGGGGCGCGGGGCGCGGGGCGCGGGGCGCGGGGCGCGGGGTGCGGCGGAAGAGCCGTGCCGGGCCGGGCGGTGGAGAGCAGCGACGCGGAGTGGAGGCAAAAGCAAGGAATCGCTGTTCAGGAAGAGGGAGCGCGACGGGTGTCCGGGCCCAGAGAGAGCTCGGTCCAAGCGGCCAGGGGGGGGACTGGGCGGACCTTGCGAGGAGAAAACCAGGCGGGCGAGTCAAAAAGATGGGTGGGTGCATCAAAGCCGATGAGATGGTGTGGTTAGGTGTCTTTACAAACAAAATCGGTGACGTTATAGAAACAAAGTTATGAGGAGAAATGGAAGGAGAGGTGGGCTAACAGAAAATATGATGAAATAGGGATTGGCTGTGGAGAAGATTCGATCGAATGTAATTGAGATCGAATATAATTTAGTTTATATTAACAATATATTTGTATTTGCTATTTGGATTAAGAAACGTATTTGTAGATAAGAGCAATGCAGTGTAGTGTTAGGTTCAGTGTGGGAATTGGGTAAGAGAAAAGAATGGACTGGGCATGGAAAGTGAAGTACGAAACGGCAATAAGCAAAAGCGCACTCATAATTGATGCAATAATTCTGTTTTTCTTTGATTTTGCATATGTTATTATTTCTTTTTTCAGCAATGTTTATTTGTATTATTATATTATTATAATTACAATTTTATTATTATTTTTATAATAAAATTCTGCCATCAGTTCTTGTAAAATCAATTCCAATATAAATCTAAGATAAGATTCGGCGAGATATGTGGAAGGGAGGTAACAGGTGTGGGGGCTGGCGAGGTGGGGTTCCGAACAAGAGGCGAGGTGAGAGGCATGTGGAGAGACGAAAATGGATCGAGGCGCCGAGACGGAGCGGGGCAAGGCAAAGCAGGGCGACGCACTGACGAAGAGATGTCGGAACGCTCCGTCGGTGAGCGCAGAGTCGCGCCGTCCAGGCGGAAGAGGCGACGTCGCGTACGCTGCATCGCTCACTCGGGACAATTAAGAAAGTCCTGCAGGTGCCGCGCCGGCTGACGCACTCCCGAGAACTTTATTCATTCATGTTTCCAGGGAAGGCAACTGCTAATGTCATTAGTGCTAAAAGTGTAGTGCATTTTTTTATCGCTGGAATCAGCGGCGATCTTTCCCCTCTGGAGGCCGGGGTTCGGCGCCGATCTACACGTCGGATTGCGGGGTTTTCCCCAACCAGGTATTTCCCACCGGCGGGTCGCCGCCCAAGTTGTGATAAGCTTTAAGCTTCCGACGGGCCTCCCAGCATGTGTGGAAGTCTTGTGCATACTCCTCCAGACAGTGGCTGAATTCGGGTTCTGCTGACACCAGTTCAGAGGAGCCTGCAAGTATTTTGGTGTCTAGTATATGGTCGAAAGTGTGTTGATGTCTATTATATATAACGTCGTTATTGTGGAACCAAACACAATCGGTGATAGCTGTCGGTTAATATGTTATAAAATGATATAGACAATATACTTTGTGCGTGTGTGTATGCGTAATGTATATAATGAATAATTAATGAAACGTTTTTTTACTAATAAATATAAAAGTAATATAGTTGATAAATATACATTTGATATTATAAAATATTAATAAACAACAGCAAGGTTTGCTTATTAATAAACAAACCACGCTGTTGTTTAAATCATAACTTTGTTATATATAGTTTACTAAGCACGACAATACTTTATGTTGTTCGTTTATTACATGCTCCTTAACCTTATAATCGGTTACCGTCGATACGAATAATTTTTTGTTGTGTAATGATATAATTTTTTTAAGTAATAAAATAAAGAACAGAAGTTTGCTCTCTAAAATGATTAACGAAAACTCGCAAGATATGACACAAGTATGGGAAGCAGCTGACCTAATTGCTTGCAACAGAGCAATGCTGACTCGCTGTGAAGAAATTATTCAGGAGGAAAAATTAAAATTGGACGAATTTGAGAACCATTTTATTAAGGCAAGTACTTCAAAGAGATGTCATTGTTTCTGGTTTCTTGAATGTTATACCGGAATTTTCATTCGGTAAAAGTGAGTTTTTTTTAACTTGTAACATTTTTATTTTAAAACATTTCAAAAGTCATTAGAAAGAACATTTAAACTCACGTAAATCGTGTTTTTCTAATAAAACTGAAATAGATATATTGACTGAAAATTTAGGAAACGGGATTGTCGACACAGAAATAATGCATCCGGGTAATGAATTAATATTTCAGAATAACTGGCGTTACGCATATTTTACGCATATTTTCCTTCACTGTCGAGAGAAGTATACTTCGTGCATTTCCTTCACGAATAAAAATGTACGCGAGGGTTATAAAATATATAAACGAGAAATGTATCATAATTAGAGTCAATTCTTTCAAATTACATGGACTCGGTGAAGCGTCGTTATAGCTCCATCCTAGTCAGTACTAGTAAGTATTGACTGCGTAGTTACTCATCCTTTGATATTGCATAATTGAAACTATTTTCTCAAGACTCCATTCCGATTTTGTATGGAAACTGAAAACTCGTAACTGTTCTTAAATTGTACTTCATCAACTATTAACTGTTATTTAGTATCAAAATATTATTTCTACTATCTCGCGTAACTTTGTAAGAATATAAATTATTGCAGTCGTGGGCCGAAAATCGGCGATTTTTCGGCCGAAAATTTCTTATTGCCGAGACTGAAAATTTCACTCTGTTCTTACAAGAATTTAAAGAAAAAATGTTGAGTCATTTTTGAGAAAATGTTGATAATGTTCCAAGGGGTTCATGTAAATTACACTCCAAAAGTAATGAATGTTTTTCATTATCGCAGAGCTTCGTCTCAGGACTAATGGACAGAGGTTTCTTCAATTTGTAATAAATCCTACGCATGGTTTAGGGGTCACTGTTGTTCACATACACCAGACAGACGGACAAACAGACGGACGGACGGACGGACAGACAGACGGATGTACGTTTGAAAAAACAACAATCTTTCGGTGTCAGAGGACCCCACAACGTGTATTTTCTGTTGAAATCTCGAAATCGATTTTCCGCACACTTTCTTTTACTATATGTATTTTACTTCGTATATACGTACGTATACGATAAAGTAAAAATGTGTAATAAAAACCAAAACATTGGCTGTACGTGGATGCATGTTTCCTATGTCAGCTGCCATTTTTCTTTAACAATACAGAAATGCAAGTTTTCACACAAAAGTCTTCAATATTTTTAAAATTAGTTACTGATTAAGGAACAACACTGAAGTTCCCCTCGTAATAATTGGTTCTGAGTGTCAAACTATGCGAACATGTACACTGAATTTGAACTTGGAACAATGAATTTGTTCGTCACTTTATACAGTGCAACGACGATTATCCAAACCAATTGGGAGCAGGTATAGTTCGGATATTCCATAATTCGGATAACCGAACATACAAATGACAAGTATACATAAAATGCATTATGTATAAAATTTGTAGAGAACGTACCATTAAAATACTGCACTGCACATGCAAAATCCAGTAGATAATAAACATGCTACAGCACATAGAACTACGTGAACAAATTTATTTAAACTGAAAATGAAACAGTTCGTAGTTATTCAGTAAAATGATCGCACTGCTTGTCTATGCTCCCGTTGCACTAAAATGCTGTGGATTTTCTGCCAACAATGAACATTTCGAGTCAGTGACAGTTGTTAAGCATTTACGATCGATTGTGTGACAATGTTCTGTCTGATCTCTTGCACTTAAAGTGGTGAAAAGCGTTTTTATGCTTATAATAAACATTCCGAGTTTTTAAGCATTTATTGTAGGATTTGTCAAAGTCAGAACCCTGAGTATAGTACAGTATCTGGTTAATATCTTTTCGCTGTCAATCATATCGGAGATCATTCTTAATATTCTGTAACATAAAAGAAAATTAATACCTGTAGAATGCAGTTCCAAGTTTAAAAAATATTCAGAGAAAATATGACATCAGATATTTGACGCGTCAGATTATTGACGTTCGAATAATCGACGTCCCACTGTCTATGCCGGACAACTCAACCATATTATATCACGTACCATATTTTTAGGCAGTTAAATAACACAACCATAATTTCATACAGTTAAATAATGCATGCACCAAAAAGAACATATCATTATTCTAAACAACTAACTTGCTTCTAACAGTCGCAAAGTTGCATATGAAGTACGCACGTTTCCACTACAATGGCGACCTCCAAATTATTCCGCGACAGCAGCGCTCTGAGGGAGTCTTATTTAGTTCTATTCCAACGTGTTTGGTTTGTCCACAGACGGTCTCCAGGAGGCTGAGGGTGTCGCGAAGAGCTGCCAGCGCAGCGGCGTCTGCTTCACGCGGTGCGAACGGCCCCACAAGCAGAAGGTGCCCTAAGGGCTCTGTGATCCCCGAGTCCCTCAACGCAGCCTCCACCCCGACGCAGTCTCTCTCAACATAAAGCAAATCGAACGTGAAGTGTTTGATAAGTCTACAACGCACATTTCAACTCTTCAGCATTCATCTTCTTTGTTCAAACGGTTAATAAAAAAAGTGCATAGTAAAATGAGAGATACATTTTGTAAAAATAAATAAAAGGATATTGCTAATGTATTTTAATTGGTATTAAGTAACGTTTTCATATGTTTTATCGATACATAAGTAGAATTTGAGATTAACAGAAACTAATTATGTTCATAAACATTATTCCAATTTCATCATCCACTGCGATTAAACGAACGGTAACGACATAGCTGGGTCGAATTCAGCCGCTGCCGCGAGGAGAATTCTAGCGGTCGGCTGCTATCAACACCAGGCGAATGCCGGTGCAGTACCCTAACGAACGGACCGCGGACCGTGCGCGATATTTCCATCCTCTTCCATGCCCTATCTTCTCCCCTTCCTTTTACACACACATGTCAAGAGATCTGCCGGGAGCTTAGAGCTTTTCACGGCTGGGGCGGTGCCCCGTAGTGAAATGAGGTCATCGTGCGCTACGTTTCAAGCAATTTTGTAAAGTGATTTTTGAAAAATGTGTCTAAAATATTTAGTCATTCGTTCATTCAGTCCGTCGTTAGTTCGTCCGTTCGGTCGTTCGTTGTTTGTTCGGTCGGAAATTCAGTCGGTCAGTAGTTTGGATTGCCGTTTGGTCGGTTTGTTTTTTATAAAACGAACACTACCTTTTTAAGACATTAATTTTTAGGACAGATTTTATTTCAGAAAATATTTTGATCATCAGTATTATACTCTTGCTATTTTAATTATTTTCAATTTTTGACGATACAAAGACCGCTGAAAACAGGATCATACAACTTCTTTTTTACCGTCCTTTGCTACAAGGTAAAATATTTCAGCCGTTTTCGAGAAAATTATTGTCTAACTAGTGGTGGTAAAACACCACATACTTTCTTGCCTTCATTAATAGTTATGCATTACTTTGTATACTACTTATGTAATACAATTTTTTGAATAAATTACAAAAATGTTTAATCATTTGAAATTTTAGCTCTTGCTTTTCCTTTACATTAAGCATTTGGGACATTTTCAAAACAAAAAATGCTCCACCGTTTTTTATTAAATTTTGTTGTTCGACAGTGTAATGGACATTTATGTGAATGGTGCAGGTCTCATTTTTGTTGAAAACCCTGATTTTTCGAATGTTGCAAAAATTAAAAACTTTTTCCAGCAAAATTTTCTATCCAGAGTCTTTTTTCTATCCAGCTACATTTATATTTTTATTATATCCATTAAATTCTTGCTAATATCGAAGGTAGAGGGTTTTCTATTGGTCCCAGTATACCGAGGGAAGTGTAAGAACTTGTCGCTCGTTTGGAATGAAGCGCGTTTCCGTCCCGATTCTCCAAAAATGCGCGAGCGTCTGCCATCGGGCTAACTATGGCTTGATAAAACGATATCAAAAGATGTCTAACACAAAGAAATGGAATTTACTTTCCAAACGACTGATATTTCAAACAAATCAGGCAAGAAACCCCTATTTGGCGAATATATAAAACCTGCAAAGGAAACCTGTCATTCAACTGGCTTAGATGAACATGTGAATGTATTTAAAATATGTATTTAAAAACAAGTATTTAAATAATCGATACTACCTACGAATTCTCTCTTTCATTGTGTCGTTCAAATAGTCTCACATC
Source organism: Gryllus longicercus (assembly GCA_038098605.1). Classification (NCBI taxonomy): domain Eukaryota; kingdom Metazoa; phylum Arthropoda; class Insecta; order Orthoptera; family Gryllidae; genus Gryllus; species Gryllus longicercus. Next base: position 1,712 of record JAZDUA010000255.1, on the reverse strand, counting down.
CCTCAAAGCCCACATATTGTAAGTTCTACTTGCCTCAAGATCTTGAATCATAGTGTGTTAACTTCAGTGCTCTCTAACGTCACTTTGCCTCTCTTTAAATTGATTTTGCACACTTGTCAAAACCAAACTTCTTGCAGATGCCATCGCTGAAGTCATTTACGACATACAGCATTTGGAAGAGAATTGGTTCTTTCGTAAAACAAATGTAAACTAATGCAAAACAGCAGAGAGGATAGAGAAAACCCCTGTTGATCTGAATACTTCTTGTTTCTACTGCTTCCTTATTATTATTATTGTTATTATTATTATTATTATTATTATTATACTTTTCGTAGCCGTTAGTAATAATAATGAAGAGTGCATTTTGTAGCGCCACTCGTGTCATGACATGTATTGCCTTTCAACAATAATTGGGGAATTGCCGGGAGATACTAATTTGCGTACAATGATGTGCTACAACTTTTCCGCACTTCCAAGCAATTTTGCACCTGAGGCAGTGAAGGGTACCTCGAAAGGGGGTCGTCTATTGTCTTCGCCCTTGTCCTTGCCACCCTAAGGCGTTCAGGAAAGGCATCCTGGCTCTCTTGATGAAAAAGCACTTGAGACTCTCAAAGTCTTCCCTTGAAAGGAAGAAAGATGCTTCTTGCTAGAATATTGGGAAGTCTGGCAGGAATGTGGTATTGATTAATACTTTCTTCATGAAAAAGGAGCGTGCAGAGAGTTGCCGAAAATATGCCTTGATTATATTATTTGTGCTCAAGGTATGAAATCTTGCTCGGGGGAAAGGCACCGAATGCATTCGTTGGAAAGAAATCTTATGTCATTATTAGATGGAATCATCTTAAATCATTATTAGATGGAAGCACAGGGTGATATCAATAATGAGTTTAGAGGATTTCTCAAACCAGAAATTATAGTGATGAAAATATTGAATAAAATCAGTCTTCTGCGTATTTCTGTACTAAACAACATCCTGATAATATATATAATGTAGAATAAATGCATATGAGATAAATAAATCGATGTATTATTTAATAACAATTTTTGGAAATTTCATTTATCCTTTTTCAAGTAATGTAGGTATGTTATCTATAATAGAATTTGTCTACAATTTAAAGTGAAATCGTCAGTTTCGTATGGCGAAGGGAGAAATTTAATTCGTATAATACGAGAAAACGAGAAGTATGTAATGTGTATACATATTATGCAATGTTTTTGGAACACAGAGTAAACGTACAAATTATAAACAAACACGACACTTTTATTAGTTATTCATGAACTGAAATAAAAAAGGATCCTTAGTAAAGATGGAGAATGAGGTTTTTCTTTAATAGCAAAGAAAGAATATTGCCTAAGTAAGAAAAAAAAAGGAATTTGAAATTCTGCTGAAATATATTATCCTAAAGAATGCCTTTCTTTATTCTTGTGCCAGTTTAATTAAAATTATGTTATTCATTGTAATGATATGCATGACGTGGGTGGAGGAAAAAGACAGCATCAGAATTCAAAAGTACGAGAAACAAAGTAAAACTGGAAAGCTACTCTGCAGAAACTGAGAAAGTGATGCGAAAAATCGAGATCAAACAAGAGACAGAAGAAATTATTAAAAAAGTGAAATAAGTCGAAAACGAATTAATACGGTATGTAAAGGAAAAGAAAAAAAACAGCGAAAGAAAGAAACGAGCTCAAATGTGAGAGAGAAGAGAGAGAGA
>JAZDUA010000947.1:0-340972 GCA_038098605.1 Gryllus longicercus | reverse complement strand
GAGAAAGAAAGGAAGGAGAGAATGGAGAAAGAAAGGAAGGAGAGAATGGAGGAAGGAAGGAAGGCGAGAATGGAGGAAGGAAGGAAGAAGAGAATGGAGGAAGGAAGGAAGGAGAGAATGGAGGAAGGAAGGAGAGAATGGAGGAAGGAAGGAAGGAGAGAATGGAGGAAGGAAGGAAGGAGAAAATGGAGGAAGGAAGGAAGGAGAGAATGGAGGAAGGAAGGAAGGAGAGAATGGAGGAAGGAAGGAAGGAGAGAATGGAGGAAGGAAGGAAGGAGAGAATGGAGGAAGGAAGGAAGGAGAGAATGGAGGAAGGAAGGAAGGACAGAATGGAGGAAGGAAGGAAGGACAGAATGGAGGAAGGAAGGAAGGAAGGAAGGAGAGAATGGAGGAAGGAAGGAAGGAAGGAAGGAGAGAATGGAGGAAGGAAGGAAGGAAGGAGAGAAGGAAGGAGAGAATGGAGGAAGGAAGGAAGGAAGGAGAATGGAGGAAGGAAGGAAGGAAGGCGAGAATGGAGGAAGGAAGGAAGGCGAGAATGGAGAAGGAAGGAAGGCGAGAATGGAGGAAGGAAGGAAGGCGAGAATGGAGGAAGGGAAGGAAGGCGAGAATGGAGGAAGGAAGGAAGGCGAGAATAGAGGAAGGAAGGAAGGCGAGAATGAAGGAAGGAAGGAAGGCGAGAATGGAGGAAGGAAGGAAGGAAGGAAGGAAGGAAGGCGAGAATGGAGGAAGGAAGGAAGGAAGGAAGGAAGGCGAGAATGGAGGAAGGAAGGAAGGAAGGAAGGAAGGAAGGAAGGCGAGAATGGAGGAAGGAAGGAAGGAAGGAAGGAAGGCGAGAATGGAGGAAGGAAGGAAGGAAGGAAGGAAGGAAGGCGAGAATGGAGGAAGGAAGGAAGGAAGGAAGGAAGGAAGGCGAGAATGGAGGAAGGAAGGAAGGAAGGCGAGAATGGAGGAAGGAAGGAAGGAAGGAAGGAAGGAAGGAAGGAAGGAAGGAAGGCGAGAATGGAGGAAGGAAGGAAGGAAGGAAGGCGAGAATGGAGGAAGGAAGGAAGGAAGGCGAGAATGGAGGAAGGAAGGAAGGAAGGCGAGAATGGAGGAAGGAAGGAAGGAAGGAAGGAAGGAAGGAAGGCGAGAATGGAGGAAGGAAGGAAGGCGAGAATGGAGGAAGGAAGGAAGGAGAGAATGGAGGAAGAAGGGAGTCACGAGAAATCTGAAGTGAAAATGGGCTGAAAATGACAATAATCGCTGGCCAGTCTCGAAACAAAATTTCTCAATCAGATCAAAATAAAAATCCCGCAGAGATACAGCAGAAGCCACCCACTCAGAAGATTCGGGGGGTCGTGGGAAGGCGAAGTGGGTCAGCGGAGGCGCCGCGGAGTGGGCGGAGTGGGCGGAGGGCGCGGAGGGAGCCAACTTGGGCGGCGCCGCCCGGCTGCGTCAAACGACGCCCAGGGGCTAATGAGAGCGCGCCCCGCGGCGGGCGGCAGACGGCAGACGGCGGGCGGGGCGATCGACAGCGCTGGGGACAGAGGGGGACGGCGACGGAGAGAGCGTGGGCGGGAATTGTGACGGTGGAGAGGACGACGCGGTGATGGCAAGGAGGTGACAGATGTAACGGTGGTGACGGTAATTTCGGAGGCGTGCTAGCGGTGATGATGAGGTAACTACAAATACGGATGTGAGATAACTAAGATGTGGGGTGCGATAACTGCAATGGTGGTTATGAGATAACTAGAATGATGGAATGAAGTAATGATTATGGTGTGGATAAGATAACGACGGTGATGGCGGTGCTTTCACGGTGACGATGAGACGATGGTGATGATGATGATGATGATGTGTGGTGGTGATGAGGGGGTGCTGGTGAGGGAACAACGTTGAGAAGGTGAGGGATTGATGTTCATGGTGATGAAGGAACGTCGTTCATGATAGTGAGGGCGACTGTAATGGTAATGAAAGTTCGACAATGATGGTGATGCACAAAAATATTTTCCTCCCATGATGTAACAGAATTGGGCTCATAAAGTGTTAATGTTATACGGCGTATTTTAATTTCTTAGATAATGACACTGCAATTTTAGTGTCGAAAACGATATAACCCAATTTCTACTTCCCTTTTTATAGTTACAGCCAATATCCACATACCTCCATACTTAGAGTATGTTGCACTAGTATTACATAGTACGACACTATGCCGAATATGAGCTTTCCTGCTTTGGAGGTTTGACAATTCTGTCGGTGGTAATTACAAACACGGGGGTGATGGCACAGTGATGATGGCACAGTGATGATGGCACAGTGATGATGGCACAGTGATGATGGCACAGTGATGATGGCACAGTGATGATGGCACAGTGATGATGGCACAGTGATGATGGCACAGAGATGATGGCACAGAGATGATGGCACAGTGATGATGCACAGTGATGATGGCACAGTGATGGTGGCACAGTGATGGTGGCACAGTGATGGTGGCACAGTGATGGTGGCACAGTGATTGGTGGCACAGTGATGGTGGCACAGTGATGATGGCACAGTGATGATGGCACAGTGATGATGGCACAGTGATGATGGCACAGTGATGATGGCACAGTGATGATGGCACAGTGATGATGGCACAGTGATATGAGACAGGTGATAACACAACACAGAGCGGACGAGAGTTCCCGCAGCAGAAGCACCGAATGCCACTGTGAGGCAACTGGAGGGGTGTGGGGCAGACCTCGAGAAATTCTCATCACCAGCACGGGGCGAAGATCGGGTGGCCCAGTTGGCTCCGAATCGACGCGGTGGCCCGTCTGTACTTGGAAACCCTACCGCGGGAACTGCTCGTGAAATGGCGCACGTCTTAAAGAAGCAGCAAATCCCCCTTTTAATAAAAATTTTGGAAGCTGCGTGCCAGGTGGGGAATTGGAAGCGAATTGTTTGAATAGGGTGCACGTTTTGTTGGGTTTCTTGCACACAACGTGAGTTTTGTAGATAAACAAGTTACAAAGCAGTTTCAGCTGTGTTTGATAGTTTTTACGCGACAAATGTGAATGTACTATAATGAGACGACACGCGTTTAACATAGCCTATTTTCCTTGCGTTTCTGAAAGTAATTTGAATTAATTCACTAATTTGGTTTACATTTTTACGATCACTGATTTTTGCAATTAACTACTAGGTCAAAATATTGCATTTTTATTGGAGTGAGACAACTTCATCTAATTTTCCAATAATATTTATTATTTTGTTCTCACAGAGATAACATTTATTAAATTACATCGTGTCTCATCTTATTGTAAATATTTAGGACACAAAATTGGTTCAAGTTAAATGTTATGCATGCCAATCATTTCTTATTTTCTCTGAAAAAAAAAGATTGTGTATCTTCCCGATGATAACGATTTGAACAGTTTAGAAGCAATGAAAAAAATTCACCCCGGAAATGCATATCTGCCTCGATTTTTAGCTGCATTGCACCCTGCTATTCCTAAGGGAAGCACGCAGTAACATTGTTCATCCCCACCCACTCCCCCCCTCCACCACTCGTCAATCGAGGGTAGCTTACGAAACAAACGAGCTCACGTTGCACCATGAATTTTCATTACGATGCGACTGCAACTACGGTGAACCGACCGCGAGATGAATAAACCTAAAATTAATTGGTGGCTTTATGGTGGTGGACGGCTCGCCCGAAGCAAATTTAATGAGGTTTATCGTGTTGATTCAAACACCCAGGCTCAGACCTGGGTGGCATCCCTGTTCATGCAATAGATTTAAGATCCACGTCCCGGTTGGAAGATATAAATTTCTCGTTTCAAAACCCTACCGATGAACTAGATCTTGCAAAACGCGCATGCGGATAAAAACGACACGCGGTCGGTATTTATAATCCAATTTTTAATAAATCGTTAAACAAGCATTCATTTTTTTGCCACATGCGCTGTAATTGGTAAGCTTTTGCTTAAGTATTGTGATGTGATATTAACCGTTTTGCTGAAAAAATAATTGGAAATTTTAAATTGTAATCCGCAGCTGTAATTTCCAGGAATAATATTCAATTATCTTACGAATCTCATTTTAAAAGCCACTTCTATTAATTTTTTTATACCGTAAATAAAATTTTCCCTGGTCGCATTTTAAAATCTTGATTGACATTTCAAGAATTAACTTATTAATGTCATTCATGATATTGATCCCTCGCATTACATCTAGAAAATAGAATCCACGGCTTGATGGGTATTGAGCTACGTGGAACAGTTGTGACATAAAAATGTCCATGTCGGTTGCAGTGAAGAGGAAATCTTTGCAGCCCATCTTATAAGCTCTGAACTGGTGTTAAGTTGTAATGACATAATCTGGCAATCATTCTATAATTTATAAACGAATTACTTCTACAAAGCTAACGTCTCTTGTAGATTAGATATGATAATGGGAAAGGTGAGAGTGTTTAAAATCTGTTTTAAAAAATGAGGTAAAATGAGTGATGGCTTTATATACGTTGTATGAACCAAACTTTTCCCAATTTCCATAATTGGCATTAGTGAAATCTCAAAAACCCAACTTCTTCTAAAGCATGATAATGCACATTTATCATTAGGAAGATGCGTCACAAGAGTTTTTCTTAACTGCTCTGCTCAAGCCGTAATTCTGGGTCCCGCTAATCTCCGGCTCCTCGGTTAACACGTCAAGATCTCACAGGCAGAAAGACGTGTAAGAAAGTGTTCGCTACGCCTTTGTCATGCTCCTGAAGACAATTGCGTTTGTTGTCACGTCGTGACTTCTGGTGTCATTTCTTTTTGCTCTAAGGAATAAACAGCTGTTTAAAGAAAAGGAAAAGATGTCTAAACTGACAAATAGTCTGTGCTCTGCTACGCTTTTGTTTTTGTAATTACATTCACTTTAAGAAATAAAATTCAAGCCATCATACGCTCTTTCGCGTAATCAGTCAAGTCTAAAGTGACTGGAGACGCTTTAACGTTACCGATTTTTGCCGCTTTGTGATTTTTAAATGTAAATAATATAATTGTATCACTCAAGTCGTATCTCCAAGGTTAATTCTACTTATTTTAATGAATCCAGGCTCTACTTCGTAGAACATTTTATTTGTAACGTTGTGGAAATAATAAAGCGTCAAAATGTAGGTTATGCTTGTTATCAAGTAAAATGTATAATGCTGCAGTACTAGCCCTTACACTACACAGATGTGCGAGTAAGACAAAATCCACCAATGTTTGGCAGGCGAGAGGAGATATAACCATCCGATTTAGTTTCATCTCTCTCTTTCTCTCTCTTCCCTTTCTCAATTTCACGGTTTGTATTTCAGTCTTTCATTCTCTCTCTCCCCCTCTCTTTCTCTCTCTTCCCTTTCTCAATTTCACGGTTTGTATTTCAGTCTTTCATTCTCTCTCTCCCCCTCTCTCCCCCCTCTCTCCCCCTCTCCCCCTCTCCCCCCTCTCTCCCCCCTCTCCCCCCCCCTCTCTCTCCCTCTCCCCCCCCTCTCTCCCTCTCTCTCCCTCTCTCTCCCTCTCTCTCCCTCTCTCTCCCTCTCTCTCTCCCTATCTCCCTCTCTCTCCCTCTCTCTCTCCCTCTATCTCCCCCTCTCTCTCTCCCTCTCTCCCCTCTCTCTCTCCCTCTCTCCCCTCTCTCTCCCTCTCTCCCCCTCTCTCTCCCTCTCTCTCTCTCCCTCTTTCTCCCTCTCTCTCTCCCTCTTTCTCCCTCTCTCTCTCCCTCTTTCTCCCTCTCTCTCTCCCTCTATCCCTTCCTTTCTCTTTCTTCTTCTTTCTTTCTTTCTTTCTTTCTTTCTCTCTCCCTTTTTCTTTCACTTTTTCTCAGTAAGCATTTCAGGAAAGAGCTAGTAATGGCGGGCAGGGCTGTGCTGCGCGGAAGCTAGAGCTCACGAGGATAGACTAGGACCTGCTATTATAACGTAATACATATTGAATAGAGCGACCTTCCAGTGATAACGTTCAGAAATATGACACATAAAGCACATTGATAAGGTAACAATGTAAAGGGAGGAAAATAAAATGAAACTGAAAAGTTACAATTAACCCATGTCGACATATTCTCATGGGGAGCCAGGAGCCAGAAGCCATGTTTCATCTATGGTGAATGAGTTGGAAATATTTCAACTCATTAACCATAGATGAAACATACGCTTGCGACTAGCTTACGCATTTCGAAAATGAACATGTAAGTCCAGCAATACGTACAAGCAAAACTTTTGACAGGCCCTCTCAGATGAAGCCGTCAAGCGTTTTAATTGCAGCTCGCGAGATCTTTCCACGAAAGAGATAATGGTGGCCCACGCCGAAGAGAGAGGTCGGGTGGTTGACTGAGCCTTGTGTCGATAATGACAACGTTCGGCGTGGCGGTGGTGGAGGAAAGAGTAGGAGTAGGAGGAGGCGGAAAAAGAGGAGGTGGGCGAGGAGGCGGAGGAGGTGGACGAGGAGGCGGCGGAGGAGGATAAGGCGGAGGCGGAGGAGGATAAGGCGGAGGCGAAGGAGGAGGAGGAGGAGGAGGAGAAGGCGGAAAAGGAGGAGAGGGAGGAGGCAGAGGCGGTGGCGAAGGTGGAGGCAGAGGCGGTGGCGGAGGAGGCGGTGGCGGAGGAGGCGGTGGCGGAGGAGGCGGTGGCGGAGGAGGCGGTGGCGGAGGAGGCGGTGGCGGAGGAGGCGGTGGCGGAGGAGGCGGTGGCGGAGGAGGCGGTGGCGGAGGAGGCGGAGGCGGAGGAGGCGGTGGCGGAGGAGGCGGTGGCGAGGAGGCGGTGGCGGAGGAGGCGGTGGCGGAGGAGGCGGTGGCGGAGGAGGCGGTGGCGGAGGAGGCGGTGGCGGAGGAGGCGGTGGCGGAGGAGGCGGTGGCGGAGGAGGCGGTGGCGGAGACCGTGGCGGAGGCCGAGGGGGCGGTGGCGGAGGCGTAGGCTGAGGAGGCGGTGGCAGAGAAAGAGGTGGCGGAGGAGGCGGTGGCGAAGGCGGAGGCGGTGGGGTAGGTGGAGGCGGAGGCCGAGGAGGAGGCGGCGTTGGCGAAGAAGCCATTCCAGCGGCGCCGCGCCGCGAGAAGCAGCGACTCATTATGCGCGAGTAAATAGCACTTAATTGCTGTCTAACGCTTCGGCGGGCCAGGAAGTGATTTACACGCAAAGAGATGCCTCATTAACCGACACGCCGGCGGTGGTTGGCGACACTGGCGCGGAGCCCCGGCCGCGGCGCCGCTATGCTCTGACGCCGACGCCGACGCCGACGCCGACGCCGACGCCCCGCACGTCGACGCGCCAACAGCTGCGGCCCCGGGGCCGCTGGCGCCAGAAGCATCGCCGACGCAGATGTAGCCAGCGGCTGGGGGAAAGGCCCAACTAGTGGCCGGAGCTGGTTAAGAATGTTTCTAGCTTTCTTGGAATTATTGGGCTACGCTACTTCAATCGCTATGTGAAACTCTCGGGCCATTAGCACACTCTCTGAATAGATTTCTGGCCTAAAAATTGTCAATTTTTGAATTTTTTCTGTTGAATTAATTTATTCTCAAAACTCAATTTTGATCTGTAATGTCCACTTCAAGATTGCATTTAGGTAATTGGCAAATGTAACTTCAAATTAACTTCTCCCCGTAGCACGTCATACACAGTTTTTAACTGTTTTGACGTAAAGAAATAAATAAAAGTAATTGGCAAATGCTTGACTCAGTATGTGGCGGCACGGTAGTTTGCCCCCTGATTGTGTTTGAGTCTTATAAGTCAAGAAAGTACCAGTCCATGTTATTTTTTTGTTGTTATTTAAGATCACATCGTCATCTAGGTCATTACCGCCACTGTTTCATTTAAAGGTATGGTAACAGTGAAGATGACATAATATGGTGATGATAGAGGGTGGAAGGACGAACACAACACAACCATGCCCGAGGCGGGGCTCGAGCCCGCCATCCTTCGGTCGAGATCGAGCCACTACTGCCTTAGCGATCTCGGCCATCCGGACCGGCCTCCGGATGTTATTGTAATGTCAATATTAATGTTTTCGACATATTCAGTACGTATAAAAGGAGGAAAATAAATTATGTTCGTTTTAATCCTCACCACTAGACGTCGTAAACTCCACGCTCTCGAAGTTTGAAACAAGTAGACAAGTAGATTTGTTTAAATTGAGAAACTGGCGCTTTTTGGTGTCTGTTCGGTTCAGATCAGCTGTCACAAGACCTTCAATAATGTTTACAATTATTGTGAAAATGCAATGTGCCAACACAGATGAGCAAATCTCACAAAGTATATTTACCATATTATTTTCAATTTTTTTTTCTATTTACTGTCCTATACGACAGATACGGAGTTGAACTGCTCGTAGGTTATAGTATTACAAATATTCTTTTTAGTGAAAAAATTTACAAATTTTATTCGAAGTTTGCAAAATTAAAATTAGAATTTGAAATTATTCCATCGTAAACTTGAAGAAACTCTCCTCTTTCTTTACCTGTCACAGCATCACTTCGCTTGCACAGCCCAGAATATTTGCGTCTTCGCCGTCGCTCAACTTTTCGTCCTTCACGTACTTCTGACCCTAGACAAGTGCTCTTTCGAGAAACGCTCTTCGCCTGTCGCATCTCGAACGTTCTCAGAAGAGGGGAGTCTGAACGCCAGGGCATCCGGTAATAACCTCTCAGAGCATGGTGCCTGAGGAAGTCAAACGGCACTAGTACAGCTCGTCTACAAAAGACGTATGAATCTCATGTTTCCTGGCCAGGATAGTAATTGTCGACCTAAATATATTCTATCTCTGAAAATAATATGGAATCTAAAATTTGCTGATTATAATTACAATTTGAAATCCGGATTGAATAAAATGCGCAACTAGCTGATGATTCTATTTCCTTTAGCCTCACCTAACCTCAAATTAATACATTAAAGCAATCATATAGTATACAAAATATAACACACACACACACACACACATATATATATATATATATATATATATATATATATATATATATATATATATATATATATATATATATATATATATATTGCAGGTTTAGAAAACATAATGACGATATTTGATGTTAATGTGTTAGCTAAATTTTCCATTTCTCATAGAAATAGATTCGTTTTCAAACCAACATTGCGTAGGGTAGCCCATTTTCCTTTCACGTCACGTTAAATTTGGCCTCCCAATATCTGTCACGTTGCACAGAAAAAAGGCGTTTTTATTGATCGGTAAGCTGCTATCTCGCCTTGATATATAATTCCAGTTTGCGTTTCAGAATACTTTATGTCCTTCCCACGTCTGACAAGAAAATTTCGGTGGCCAGAAGACAGCTGCAGAAAAGACCGACGATCTTTTTTTTTCTTTCTTTCGCGCTTTCTTTTTGTGCGGCGAGTGCTCTCGAATGCAGGTCTCATAAATCGAGATTCTGTTCAGACACGTCCCCTCGCCGCGAATCGGCCGCGCGACCAACTGGTTGGCCCTGCGAGGCGTTCGCGAGGGGATCGAACTCGGCATGGCGGCCCACGTTCGGACGTATCTGCAATAGGCGCCACAGTCCCCGAGACGTTACCGCCCCCGCCGCCTGCCCCCTCCACCGCCACTCTCCCCGCCAGGCACCACCCTCATTCTCGGCGGCGTTTGCCACTGAGCTGAAATCGTGGAATGGAGTACCGTGAATAAAAGTGTTACTAATGTTACCAACCTTACTATTATCGTAATTGTATGTATTGGTATTTGGAATTTTAGAGTCGGATTAATTCGATTTTTGCCAGCTAGCGCTGTCCCCAAGACAGAGCCATCCTTTTCTTCATATTCGCGACTGGGGGCTATGGGAGGCGTGTGGCGGGCCTGGTATATTCCGAAATCGTGGATACGAGTGTTACTAATGTTACCAACCTTACTATTATCGTAATTGTATGTATTGGTATTTGGCATTTTAGGGTCGGATTAATTCGATTTTTGCCAGCTAGCGGTGTCCCCAGGACTGAGCTTTCCTTTTCTTCATATCCGCGACTGGGGGGATGGGAGGCGTGTGGCGGGCCTGGTATATTCCCTTCTCCGCATCTAGCTCTCTTGGCATTCTCGAGCTTTTCTTATATCACCTATAGAAACTGAGATGGTTGTATATGAAGCTACAGCTATATACTCACCCCGATAGAGAATCGAACTCGGGATTGCGTCGTGGAAAGCTAGCAAGCTGAACATGAGTCACCCGGGGAGCTTTTTTTATCGTAATTTAATATTTAATTAATATGCGGAGCAGTAATTAGTCATCGGATGCATAGGAGGATTCGTAAAAACTATCTCTAATGCACCTGGGACATTTCAGCATCTCTTTAAGTAATGCTAGTAGGAACTCTCACATTACCTACCGCAACGAAAACCCGCAACTTGTCTGATTACAGTCCTTTAAAGATCTTGATATCCACCGACTTACAAACAGTTCCTATATCTCAAAATTTACTTATCGCGTGTAGAATCTTGCCAGTCTTTCCTAATATTTTTGGCAGTAACTTTGAAAATACCGCTACAAACGACACGAGACAACGCCGCAATTAGACTTCACCTCTGACGGAAACAGCGAGAGTCACCGTTGGCGGCGCGCTGCTCAAAGCCTTGTTAACCCACAAGGCAAGGAAAAAGCGGCGCTTTCGCGGAATTTCGACCTTTAGTAACGCAACGCGGCCGCCTCGCCGAGGGCGCGTCGCCTTCTCATCTCGCCGCCTCACGCAACGGGCGTTGATTTCGGGCGCACGCCTTTTCATTACGCCGGGGCACCGGCCGGTGATTTCGCGCACGGCGGCCCTTTTTCTCGCCTCCGCGCCGCCGCCCGCGCGCGCGCGGTTTCTAGCGGCCTGGGGATTTTTGCTGCCGTCGTCGCTTCTGTCGAAGAGACGGCGGACGTAGGTGCCGGGGAAGGGAAAAGAAATCTAAATGCGAAAATGGTCGTAATATTACGTTTTGACGGCCCATTGATGTAAAATTTCCTGGTTTTCTTTTGAGTGTTAATGTGTTTCGAAGCATTCATTTTAGATTTCACTGTTTCTGCGGATGTTATTCACAAGTTTAATTTTTTGTTGATGTGAAACAACCTTGCTTATTTGATCATGCTTTATTTTCATTTAAAAAATCATTTTTGATTCATCGAATAATGCCTGTGTAAAAAGAAATATGTGGTCTCGCGCAGATTTGCGATGACATTAAAAACCTTCTTCAAAAGTAGTAATGTAATGTGAAAAAGGAACGGTAGCAGATATGCATAAGCGAGTAAATACGGCAAATACACCTCATTATATGGTTTAACTTAGGAAATATTTGTTACCTTGATATACTATTATGTTACAATTAATTACCTAGCATTATATTCAACGTCTTCCCAAAAAAACTACAGAAAATAATAACGTCAAAATAGTTTGTTGTTAATAATATTAATTGCGCACCACTGCTTTAAAACCATCCATTTTTCATCCACCTCCACCACCACCACCACCACCACCACCACTATTACTTGAACCGCCTCCACTCCGATCACATACACCTAAATAGTCTCCTTTATCATCGCGATTATCAGATCTGAATCTGTCTCACCCGCCACCAACACATCATCGCCATTGTCATTGACACTATTACCATCGTCGTCAACATTACCATCGTCACCATAACCTACAAATCCACTACCTTTATCTACATTCCCATTACTATCATCACTGTTACCAGCATCACCACCAACGCCACCACGACCGCCTCGCCGCCGCTAAGACTGTCACCTCTCCAACATCACCGTCGCTACATCCCCCGCCACATCACCACATCCCGCGCCACTTCCATGCGACATCGTTCGATACGCGCCCCCGACGCAGCGACGCCTTCAGATGTTATCATCGCGCGGGAACGGCGAGTGTTATTCCCTAAATTACTCTTGACGAATTCACCGCCCGCCCGCCCGCAGGCGATCGACTGGAGGAGCAGAAGGGGACAGGCAAGGGGAGGATAGGGTGCGCGGTGACATTGCTCAACCCCGAAGGGAGGTGGGGTAGGAAGGGCAGAGGGAGGGGGGTGAAGAATTAGTTAAAAAGAGGAGTTCAAAGAGAGCGAGTGCTACTCGACATCGCTGATCCATTTAAAATATTAAATAGTACTTCCTTTTCGATAAGAAAATTATTAATTAGCACAGAAATTTTCTTCCGATAATTCATGAAATGAACTCAGAAAGGACGCAAAAGATGGTAAGAGCTTTAGGTTCTTACAACTACAATTAGCGTATTTGAAATGTAGTTGCTAATGGAGGAGAACATTGTCTCGTCTTGGAATCGTCTTCCGGGAAGCAAATGTTATCTTTCGTGGGAAGGATATTAATTAGAGGTTCGGTTCCAAAAACGTAATATGAAGCGTACGCTCTTTGTTATTGTGTTTTAGGTTAGGAATGAAGAAGCAATTTGCATTAATAGGTTGATTGGATTTTGATAAAAAATTTGATTTTCAAAGTTTTGTCTGAAACGCTACAGGAAAATGAAAAGAAAGAGGTTGAAAATACGGTAAGTGAGAAACAATTCGAGAGTAATGAAGTAAAAAAAGTGATGTACGAATATGAGTGCGAATTATATGTATAATTAAATTGAATACATTATTATTCTTAGAAGAAGCAACGTAAGACGTTTAAAAATAAAATAAAAATTTTAAAAAAGCACGCTAAAAGGATAGCCTGAGATGTCCATTTCAGTGACAAGACAGGTGATATGAGAACTATCGGCCGCCACCCACGCGGCAGCAGTAGACGCAACAGCAGTGGAAAGGAACGTTGACACGGCCTGTTCAGGCGTCGGCCCTCTGCGGGTGACACACGGGAAGACAAATGGTGACAAGTCGTCTGGCGAAGACACATTTCACGGTGCAGTACTTCTGATATTGGAAAACGCGCAGTGCGAGTGTATTTCGATCTACATGGTCAAATATAAAACACATAATATTAATATAACAGTCAAGTACGGATCTGTACGGTTGAAAATAAGTAATAAAGGAACAAAAATTACAGTAAATAATGTAAAAGATTTTGTCACCAGTGTGACAACCAATGAATCACGTCCAGCCCAGTCGTACCAACCCTTACTGTGCCTCTCGTAGTAGCTTCTCAGCAACTGACGATTCGTAATCTGCAAGATTCTCGTTCTCACAAGTTTATATTTTCCGAGGCGGCTAAATATCTGTATTTAATCGTCCAAATGACACATTTAGAAACCAGTTGCACTAAGTCCTCGTTTACGTGGTTACCTCCAATGAATTCTGGTAGAATGTATAAACAACGGCCGTCGCGATTCTTCCTTTCCACCTCTGTCGTCAGTAGAGCTGAGACGCTGCTTCCATCCAGAAGTGCAAAGAGGGCGAGACAGACAGCGAGGCGTTCCGCAGGGTGGGAACTTTCGATGCTTTGATTGGTGATTCTTCTGCCAAAGTTCTTTGTCCCGTAAGTGTAATGCATGTTTTATCGCGACAAGTGGCGGTGTTCTACGCCCGCTGAATGGCGAGATCCGGCGCCGACCTACGTCGGATTGAGGGGATTCCCCCTTATGGGGAGAAGCTCTACGCTCCCGACTGTACTCCCGACAAGTGCGGTAGTGTAGGGCATGCAAGTGTGTAAGTGAGTATGAGGTGAGGATAGGACAAGGAAGAGAAAGGGAAGATCGTCCGCTGTCCGTGGCCCTTTTGATAGGGTACTGCTCCGGCATTCGCCTGGTGTTGGCCGGAGAAACCACGGAAAACAACCGATCAGAGCAGCCGGCCAACTGCCGAATTCTCCTCCATTCTGCAGCTGAATTCGACTTAGCCTCGTAGCCAATATCGAAAATTTTGCCATCGTCAGGAGTTGAATGCTACGGCCTCCCGGTCAGAGGCACAGTTTCATAGTCGATGCCCTGAGCCACCCTTGGGGGGGGGGGCACTTTCGATTTTCGTCCGCCTCGGAGGCAGCAAGGGCCCTCATTGGCCCCTCCGCCCGCGGCCCACGCGGCGCGTCTTCGCGTGAAGGATGTCGCGGCGGGCGGCGGACGTTTTGAAAAGGCGTGAAATTCACTGGGCGCGTCCAGCTGTCGCTCGCCCACGCGCTCGCCGCCGGGCGATGAGGACCGTCTCGAGGACGCACCGCCCTTATTTTCTCTACGATCTTTTTTTTTATTTTTTTTTTTACATACTTCGCGTTTTCGTTTGAGGGTTCGTAATTGGTCAGTAGCCTACCGTATTGTTTTTCTTTGACGCTTCTTTTCTTTAAATAATTTAACAAGTAATTCGGTACGTCTTGGAGTTAGCAGCACCGTTGGCAGGCCTGTCGTAATATCTTCTTAGACTTTTAAAAAAAAATATGTACTCGTTATTCATGAGGATACCGGCGGTAGTCCTTTTGGTATTATTTTCTTTTTGACTAATAATTTTTTAAAGAAACCGGTAATGTCTTGGACTAAGGATTGCTGTCAGCGTTGGTAGTGCCGTCTTTTCAGTTTCTTTTCTATTAGTAGTTTTCTTTTTTGTATGTTTCATTTCAATCGAATTAAAAGTACATTTTAATCCCCGTTTTGTATTTTGCGTGTGTGCGCGCGGGCGCGAAATTTATTTTTTTGGATCTGGTATCTTCCCCTTACATTGTTTTTCTTTAAAAAAAACTCCGGAAGACAATGTAGGTCGAGCTCTCGTGATCAATGAATATTTAAGAATACTTCACATTTGAAAAGTGTTTCCTCTTTGGGATTTACACCTTCAAAATTGCTATTACGCGTCTTGCTTCCCTGTGGGAGTTAACTTAATTGGCGATGGTCACATTTTATTGTTTTATCCTTGCTTTTAATTTTTCAAATACTTACGGGTTGCACATTTTAATAAAGTATGTGATGTACGGTCGATTGTTCAGTGTCGTGTTTGTATGAAATGGAACAACCCCCAAGGGATTCTTATCCTTCTTGATGTATTGTTCTTTAAGTTTGTCAACGAACCCACGAGGGGGTACAAAGGTCCATAATATTTGATTAATAGTAGTTTACATATTATTCCAATAAAAATGCATGTCAATGAAGTGTCATTTCTCTTTCATAACTCTATTCGTTTCTGAAAGAAAATGAAATATTTTTCAAACAGGTGCGGTCATCTGGGAATTAGCATCGTTGTTTACGACATCATATTTTTAAAAAAATAATTAGCGATTACTTCTTTCAATAACGTGCATGTTGCTTCGATGAATTACTGAAGTGTGTTGATATCGGAAGTAACTGCCTCAAGGGAATTAAATTAATTTTTTATATGTGATGAGTTGTTCTTCACCAGTTGTCAACGAAAAGAAAAATAACCGCAAATAATCCATCGGTTTGATTAATGTTATTTGACGCAAAAGAAATAGAGAAAGAAAGACTCGAGTCTCGTATATATTTATTGTCCTTTAAAAAGTAATTCTATTTTTCATGGTAATAATAAATTACATTTTATCTCACTCTATGTTATTGTGTCATCTTGAGTTATGAAAATAAAACTTTCCCCGGAAATAATTCGAAAGAATGGAGCATTAAAGGATCAACAATTTTAATAACCCTTTCCAAAAATGTTTACACTTTTGCAATCTACTACATTTTAAGAATAAACATACTGTTAACATAAAATACAATATTTCAATTATTATATGAGTAAAAATTCTGAACGATGCATTCAGAATTAAACCTTGTTTAAAACAATCTCCAGAGTTTTATATTCTGTGGTGTTAAAAAAAAGATAAAAGTTTCTCAAGGCAAGCGAAAGAAATTTACTTAATTTCCCTTCAGAAACTTCCATCTTCCCTGCATCACAGAATTCAAAACTATCAAAACCCTTACAATGCTGAATTTGCACGATAACACTTAATATATAATGGATCACGTTTCTTTGGAATTTCGCTATAATTTTGCATTGGTTTACAAGGCGGTCGCTTGCCGTTGTCCTCCCTGCTGTTCTGCCAAGGGCTCGTGTTAACCACCGCCCCATCGGCGTGTGTCGGACCGCCCTTTGACAGCACAGCACCGCGTCGCGTCGCTCGGAACCGGCAGGGGGGGGAGTAGGGGAGAGAGAAGAGGAGGGGAGGCGTCGGCGCGGGCGCGCGCACGCGTGTATCGCACGCGCCATCTCACCCCCGGCGGCGCTCTATCGCCCGCGCCGCGTGCGCCACGCCCCCAAACAATTGCCGTCCGCGCCCCGCACGCGTCAGGGTGCCTCTCCTGCACCCTCGCCCCCCCCGCGCGCCTCTCTCTCTTACACTCTCATTCCCTCTCACACTCTTTATCTCTCTCACACTCTTTATCTCTCTCACACTCTTTATCTCTCTCACACTCTTTATCTCTCTCACACTCTTTATCTCTCTTACACTCTCATTTTCTCTCACCTCTCTCACTCTATCACAATCTCCAACTCGTTTTCATCATCAAAGAGAAGGAGCTGTCTGATATACCTCTTGTCCTATAAACTCTCGCTGGCCTCTTAAATATTTCCTGTCCTATTGTTTTCTCCTCCTCGTTCCCCTCTCGCACACCTCTTTCTTATTTCTTTTCGTCTCACTCTCTCCCAATACTCATTCCCTACATTCCGCCTATTCGTCTGTTCGCATTCTCGTTCTTTTGTCTGCGTGTTCACTTGGTTGTATTCCTTCTCTTCCTACATTCACTCTCTTTCGCTTTGTGCTGTACCTGCACTACTACTCATACTCCTATCCTACTCTATTCTTCAGTACTTATCATTAGCTGACACTTCACACACAATCTACTTCTCGCCGCCCGTCTAATTTCCTATTCGCTTTGCCAACACACGTAGCTTTTTGGCGACCGAGGTAAAAACCTCCGATTTAGAAACATTTAATTTTTCCAGAAAAGTACAATTACTTATTTCAGTCAACAAATCCACTTTAAAGATCTGTTACCTTCCGAGTTAATCCTCCATCTTCTAGATTTTACACCATTCTACCCTTTACTCATATTCCTTGACATTTCACGACTGCAAACTAGTCCCCACTCCCAGAGACCCAAAGCCAATCGTTAATACTAATCTAATACCAATACCATATCCGTTGCTGCATCTTACACTCTTCACTCTCTCTAATATTCACGATCCCACACGATTCATTCCAACACACGTTCCTAATTGTTCTTTGATCCTTTCTTCCACCTAACGTTGGCGGCACTGCGCCCTATTCGCCACTTGCAGCCGCCGACCGCCCCAACCGCATCGCCGTGCCCTTCTCCGCCGCCGCTCGGACACGCAGTATTTCATCCCTCCCCCCCCCCCCCCGCTCGCACGTCCGTGCGATACACGCGCGGCGGGCCCCGGGCAGCGCGCTTTCCACGCGGCCGCGCCCGCAGTCATTGTCATCGACGCTGAATTGTCATCGACGCTGAATTGTCATCGTCATTAACATCATCGTTAAATCGAACGCGGTGTGCCGGGGGCCCCGCGTGTTGTCACCTGGGCTCGAGCTAGTCGCGGCGCCACCCCCACCCACCCCCACTCCTCCCGCCCCTGCGCCGCGCCGTCCATACGTCATGCCGTCATTGACACGATGATGACACCGCGGGAGTTATCGCCACAGTGCGCGCCGAACCCGGCACCCGCGATATTAGCGTTGTCGCCCCATATATTTGAAGCCGCGGCCGCGCTCGGTTGTGAACTCCGGACTGCCTGGGTAAAGAGGTGGGGCGCCCCTCCCTTCTGGCCGCGATGATTAGATGTTTGTTTTTGTTTTTTTTTTACACTACGGTGAGGGTTGGACGGTTCCCGATGCTCCTTCTTTCTGATCGGATTTTTTTTTCTGGATTTTCCTGACCGCGTACCGTAGTTCCTGGGTTATACCTTGCATGCTTCAGAAGTAAAGTGCGGATTTTATCACTTATAGTTATTATTTTACTTTATAATTAGGAGGTGCCTACTTACCATTACGGACAGAGTCCGTCGGACACACTATTTATTTATTTATTTATTTGCTTGATACAATTCTGGATTTACACTTTCCATCATTCACTTCTTAAAATTTGAAAATAAAAATCCAAAATTTCCAAAACTTGAAAGAAAATAAATATTATTGAATTATTTACCTTCTAATTGAAAATACAACTAATACGAAACCTGAAGGTTTTTGTTTTTTGTGCTCTGAAATTTTTAGAAATTTTTATTTGTTCAAATTGCTTTTTCATTCGTAGAAACTTAATTTTATTATCCTTATAACTTTTATTTTTCTATAATATTTGTAACTCGTTAACTTTATTTGCAATTTTGACTGTGTAGCGTTGAAGTTTCAACATCTACTAAAAGATCTCCAAAAAGATTGTCAGT
Source organism: Gryllus longicercus (assembly GCA_038098605.1). NCBI lineage: Eukaryota > Metazoa > Arthropoda > Insecta > Orthoptera > Gryllidae > Gryllus > Gryllus longicercus. The sequence goes on along the minus strand of JAZDUA010000947.1, from coordinate 322,697 downwards.
AGACATGCAAGTTTACACGATTACTCTAAAACAATAATTTGTGGGATAAAAATGCTTTCAAAATGCAGCTAATTAAAAAAAAGACGAAATTAAACAGGTTAAGTGATATACCCGACAGTAATTTTAATTTTTCACAATTTGGCAAATATTACCTGCATGTTTTATGCCAATTACGATTCTCGCGTCCCCATTTTCACAGAGAAAAGTAGCGCGCCGTGGGAGTATTAAGTTCGCGCTTTGCTGGCATTCCACACAGGTATAATTTGAAATGATTTGTTATGCGTATCCTAAGCACAAAATTGGATATTGCAAATGTTATTATATGCTATACGAAAGATACAATTTCCAATTATCAGTCTGATGTTATTAAAGGGTTATATCACATTTTAACCAACACTAAAACATAAATGAAAACTAATTGCTCTAGGTAAAATGACAATGGTGTGATTTAGCCAAAAAGTCAATACTTTATGAAATCATGAATATTCACAATTTGATTACGATAATCCGGAATAAATTGAAATACATGCACAAACATGTATAAAACGACAAAGATTATTATTTTACAAATGAAATCCTAGGGGAATTACCTTTTCAAAAAATGCGATTACGAAATTATACACTGTCAATATTGCAAAATCCAATTAATACTGCACGTTTCAACAGAACCGTGGCGCGAGGGTCTCTGCCGGAGGTTAATGCGTGCACTAAGGTGAGCATGCCCGAAATTGGTAGGCCTGGCCGGCTGATCGCCCCGTATGTTTTGCTCTGCCTGTCGCCCTCCGACACACATTAACCTTCTGTTTAAACAATACAATTTTAAATCGCATAATTTCGAAATGCATTTCATCTGGAATGAAAATTGTAATGAACAAAAAATAGTTACGTGCACCAACATATTTGTTCTCAGGCTTCTCAAAGTGATGTGAAGTGAAATATAAATATGTATTATTTTTATAATTAACGTATAGCGAATTATTGAACTTTTATAGTAGTAAAAATTAACAGAAATTACTGAAATTTAAGATAACATTCTCAAAGGAATACAGTCATTGAAAATTCAAAAGGATTCAAAAGGAAATGTTGGCGGGATTTGGGACATGTGTGTGGACACAGTTGATTACAAATATTTTGCAGCGAATATGCACTAAAGATCACACTTACATCAGTGTTTCAGCATTTAACATATTATGAAGCGATTATTTTGCAAAGTTTTGTAGAGAATGTCATGACATTTGTTTTTTCGCGTAGACATGCCATCGGAAAACACGGGAACATTTTACCTCCAAGTCGTACACCCACCAAACTCCCTCGACGGAACCGCAACGTCGAAGACAAACCACAAAATAGAGACTTTACTCACTCAAATGGAGTAAATTCACGGTCAATGGGACACTTTTCCCAACAAAACACCCACACGCCCGCTTTCACACAGCGCCCCGGAGAACCTCACGGACACGCCGCGGCGTACGTCGTAAAAATAACTGAATATCAATGGCGGCCATTTTTATGAGCTCGCGGCCCGCCGCGATTGTCTCTAGGGAGTCTCTGAAAAGTTTGTTTAACAGGCTTCCGAGCTGCCGGCACCTGTCTGCCCGCGGACCAGGGTTTTTGTGGTGAAGGCGCCGGGTCATTTCCAGCACATGTTGTTTATTCCCCGTTTGAGTGTAAATTTTTATCCCCGCGTCCACGTGTCAGAGTGAATTGGGGTGGAGAGAGACGGAGAGGGAGAGAGGGTGGGGGATCCGTGCACATCGTTCCAATTGCGGATTCCTGCGTACTGATCGTATATCAACGTTAACATTTTCATTGCATCGGCTGTGCGTCTAGGTATCGAGTTGGAATATGGAATCGTTTGTAGGACTCAGTGCATACGGCCTGCGGTTGGAACAATGGGTCGTTTTTTAAAATGTTTGCTCGAATTGTTGTTTTGGGCTGGCGTAGGATGTAAGCGGTGCACATGATGGTGTCATTTTCACAAAATTGTCATTGTAATTTTTAATCAGTCCGCGTGATGTTTTGCGGGAACAAATGGCCACGTCCAAGCTAAGTAGAGATTTAGACTAACGTATAATGTGAATAGTTTCAACAAATCTGATTGATGCGTATTGTATATAATTCAGAGATTTATGACGTTAACTTAATTCGAATTATGAATTATAATCTTGAGTTGAAACAATAATGAACTAAAGAAAGCTGAGCCATGAACAAATACGAGCATGCATGCATTTTTGATCAGTGGATTTGGATCAGTTTACCTGTTCTTTTGAACATAAATGTTGAATATAGGTGTTGTGGTGCGTTATCGTTGGCATTTTTCATGAAATAATTGTAAACGTTGTCATTTTTGTCGTTTTTGTGGCTTCCATCCAGCAGACAACTGATGATGATGGCTAAGCCATCGAAAGCTGCTCTTATATTAAATACTTTTGTTGGCAATGACAACGTTTACAATTATTTCATAAATGTTGAAGTTATTTAAGACCATTTAAAATATGTACAAACTCACATAGATCTTAAATTCAATGATTCTCAATTATTCTAACTACAATTATGTACAATTACTCTAGCGATAATAGTAACCGTCAAGAAAGTATCAATAAATATTTGATCTATAGAATAAATACGTAAAATATAAAAGTGAATTTAACAAACACACGAAACTCGAAATTATGAATAATTTTTCTGAATTTTTTACGATCAATTATTATAACTTCGAATATCCGAAACTATTCAATCGTTACGGCGAATCGATTTCGACGAAATAAAAAACATTACTGTCTCTAGGGTGGGTCACTAAAACTATCCCAATGACCGTTATACATCCAATATCTTGCAGACAGCGGTTATCCCTGCAATATCTCGCAGAGGGCGTTACAAGCTCCTAAAACAGCCCAGTCGTCGTCGTCGTCGTCGTCAAGAAGAGAATTGAGTAATCGCCGGCTGCGACCGCCATGGGGCGTTCCGAGTGTCCCGCGTGTCGAGGCGGCGGCGTAGGAGGCGGGGCGGAGTCGGGGGCGGCGGAGGCGGCGGCGGCGGCGGCGGAGGCGGCGGAGGCGGAGGCGGAGGCGGAGGCGGAGGCGGAGGCGGAGGCGGAGGCGGAGGCGGAGGCGGAGGCGGCGGCGGCGGCGGCGGCGGAGGCGGCGGCGGCGGCGGCGGCGGCGGCGGCGGAGGTGGCGGCGGCGGCGGAGGCGGCGGCGGAGGCGTCAAACTCCCGAAGGGGCGTCGCTAATGTCTTTAGCGTCGCGGCGCCTCTCGCACATCACGGCGTCGCCGTTGACATCGCACCGCCGACGCCTCGTTGCCTGCCACATTACCCGCCTCCCTGGGCGGTCGCCGCCGCCGCCTGCGCCGCGCACTGGATAAATGCCACCCCTGTCAGTTGGCGAGGACGCCGCTGTCGCTGGCTGCGCCACCGGCGCCGCCGCCGCGGTCGCTGGCTTCTCCAACGCGACCGGCTGCGTGGAGGCCGCGCCAACGCTCAATCGACCCCTCACCGACTTCGTCCCCCAACCCTCATTGTCTCGTTTGCAAGCGTTATTCTAATTCAACATATAGGAAGGGTTTGAAGCTGCGACAAAATAAGCCACACAAAAGCAAGTTTCCCGCCACATGTAAAAGGAAGTATCTCTATTTTGGTTGAGTGTCACTTCTTGTTTCTCTGTATGTCTTACTAAAATGTGTGAGGGAGTAACAAGTCAATTAAGGGTTTCTAACTCCTCGAAATTATTGCGGCGTAGTTGACGGTTGATTTTTCTCAGTTCACTCAATACACTCTGTAAGATGTCTGTTTCAATCGCATTTGCAAGAATTATCTTTTACTTTAACTTACACGTACTTAGTATGATGTTTAATATCGTCTTTTGATTCAATGATTCGAATTTTAACGAAAAATCTATGAAAGGAAAGTTATTTCACTGTTCATTCTGAAGGCACATTACTTTAGGTTCCGAAAAATAGAATTCGCAGTCTATTAATAAAATTCGAAATGTAAGAGAATAGTTCTGATGTAGTACATCAGAAACAATGTATAAATTAAACAAACAGTTAAATCTCAAGAGCGCCAAACTTTTTCTTAGAAATACGTTGAATTTATGTGTACTTCTCATGCTACAATTTTTTCTATTCTTTTTATGTTTACATGAATAATATTACGGAAAAGTATAATAATTAGGCGGGGAAGGGAGTATTCTTGAGAAAAATATGATTTCTATTTTTAATCATTTTAAAAGGTCTTAAAAAAATATTTTAATGCAATGCGAACTATTCTAAATGCAAAACGGGTGAAATTATTTCGTTGCATTCTTCCCGCCAGTGCTACAGAAAGTTCGTGCAAGAGGTAATCATTCTTAAACAAGTTAAGATATGCGTTATTCAATATACGAAGCGGAATTACTACATTCCAATTTTTTACTAATTTTAGACATAACTTGAGAACAATATTCTCATTACGTACGAAAATTGTTACATTTGTTTGAAGCGGAAGAAACGAATAAGACTAAACTGGCACACCAGTTCTTCGGAACACTGCGACAAATGCCCGTCATTTACAACCCTTCAACCCTTCCAACGTATTGCAACATCTCTCCAAAATCGAAATCCTATTTTTCACAGACAGCTAAACACGACAAAACGAATCTCAACTTCAGGAGGACAGGCTCTTCTTTTATGCTTTTTTCTACGATAGGGTTCTCCAAAGCAGTACAACCCACGCGTGGCTTCTTGTCCATGAACCAATTTGATAATATTTGATAAAAACAATTTAAGTTTCTTAGTAATCTTGTAGTTTTCTTCTGCATTTTCGAAAAGAACTTCTGATCATTTAAAACAAATAGACCTATTGTTTTTATTTTAAAATACGGATTCAGTAGAATTCGAAATATTATAACTTGAATTTGTTGAGTTCCGTATTTTTGTTCGTTTTTTCGTTTACCTTCTTTATAGTTTTTGAACCTGTCAACTCAAGCCTCGGAGATTATTACAACAAGAATTACAAATTTCGATTCCTTAAATATTACATAGCTTGAGAGTAATTCATTCTTTTTTCTCCAGGCTCTACTGCATGAAAAAAAGTAAAAATTCTGTGAATTAAAATGAACTTCATAATAATAGGTTCTATCCGATAATTTTCATGAATGTGTTAAAATAATGACTTATTTCTCAGTATCACTGCAATGATGAGTTGTGAAATATATTTTTTAATTAACGTCTTTTCGTAATCGATAAAGAATTCACATGATTATAACATCCATTAAGACAATCAAATAATTAGTTAATGGAAACTTTTCAGAAACGTCGGCAACCCCTGTTTTAAAAGGAGCCCTCCCTCCCAACCCTCTCCTCTCTTTTGTCCACACAATCACAATGCCCCTCCTCCTTCGTCGAGCCATCGTCACAAAATGGCGCCGCCGCAGCCTTTCCCCTCCCGCGAGGGGGTAGCGAGCCATCGGGAAATGGGCGGCGACGGCGGGGGCGGGGGCGGGGGCGAGACCGCCCGGCCGCCCTCACAACACGCACAACACGCCCGTCGTTGGGCGATAAACTCGAGGTCGCATGGAAATACCGAGCTGAATAATTTACCCGCGCAAAGTGCGTAGCGAGGGGGAGGGCAGAAGTGTTGGGCTTAGCAGTTTCAAAACGAACGGTTTTCACTGTTCGGGTTTGATGTTTCAGCGACCGGCCGGGGACGGCAGAGAAGGAGAGCAGGCGTTATAAATATTGATGTCCACTACGTTCATGGGGAAAATGGAGCCGGTATGAAGTTTCGAAGCGGCGAGTAATTTTTTTTTTTTCCTTTCCTACCTTTTTTTTTCGTTCCGTCTCTCTCGCGCCCGTTCCACACTCGTATCCGGGCGTGGGGAAATCTCTTGAGAAATGTGCGGAATAAAGTAGGGAATATCGGAGGAGTTTTTATCTTTATACGCGGGCATATCGCGGCTCCTTCACGAGCTCGGGAACGGCCCGGGCGCTGGGCGGAGCTCAACACTCGATCGTGGAGTTCGATGCATCGCAACACGTGGCTCCACGCGTCGATCGCTGCCGTCAGACTCCGCCCGGATGGGGGATTTAGGGTCCCATTGGTCTCCGAAGCGGAGAAATAGTCTGTCCTGTGCGAAAGAGAAGCTTTGAATGTTAGAATTCTGTGAGATTCTGATGTAATAAAATAGTAGATAGTTTCCAGTCCACATTGTCCATTATTTCAAAATTAAACGATGAAAATTTATATTTATTTGACGTGTAAAGAGATTTCGATTATTTTATTGCGATTTGTGCCTGTGCACGTATAAACTAAGTTTATTCAATACTGAAAGGTATGAGAATATTGATACATCAAAATTAAAAATAATGTTTAAAGAAACGAATTTCTCCCATAGCATTGACACGTACTTTGATGATAATATTCGTTTTGAAAGAAACGTACGTCGGATTACAAAGCATTCAGATTCCTCTGTTTTCAAGAAATAGGAAACGTAAATAATCATTGAAGTATGAACATTAACATTATACACGGAATGTTCTGAACGATGAATTGAACCATGAATTCTTCGCATAGCATTTCGAAATGATAGCACGCCATTTGCTATTGGAGAACATCACTTAAACATCGAGGTGTTTCTTACAGCAACTTTCTACAACTCGTTTCAAGTATACTCGTTTATGCTCTTTCTATATATTACATAAAGGATAATACGTAAGCTATGTGTTGGGTACACAATAAATAAACAAAAATTATCAATGAAAATGTCTCCCTACGAGTAATTTATTGGAATTTCCCTTAGTCAATTTTTAGTCATTAATGACAATTTACCACTTTAAAGGAGTTTTTTTCCCATTTGAGTTTTTTTCTTCTTGACAAAAATAAAAGAATTGGTCGTTTAGAACAGGAGGAACGTGGGTTACGTACAACAAGCACAAGTATTGCTGACGTACAAAAGTTCTTAGCGAGTTTTCCCCTCCGCAGTAAAGTTTGCATCGCGTTCTATTGACCGTAAACGATTCTCAGATTCTTGGAAAATGGGGCAGAGGAGGCAACGTAATAAACGTAGATGGCGCGCGCATCAAGGCTTTTGTTTGTTTGCGAGCGCGCCCTGGGGCTACCGCGGCGCCCTCGCATATTCTGCCGGCGCGGCGCGGCGCGGCGCGGCGCGGCGCGGCGCGGCGCGGCGCGGCGCGGCGCGGCGCGGCGCGGCGCGGTGGCCCGGAGGCGGTCCTGCGAACGGGCCGGCCGTTTATCGGGGAGGAAGTTGGTGGCGGTCGGAAGAGGTTGGTTGTCGGCGGCGCAGACAGTGGGCGATGCGGAGGTGGCAATGGTTTTGGGGCGGAGAGGAGGGAAAGATGAAGTGGAATAAAGCGATGGCAGAGGTAGCGGTGGTGGTGAGGATGAGGAGGGCGGCGAGGACGGAGGCGACGAGGACGGGGGCGGCGAGGACGGGGGCGGCGAGGACGGGGGCGGCGAGGACGGGGGCGGCGAGGACGGGGGCGGCGAGGACGGGGGCGGCGAGGACGGGGGCGGCGAGGACGGGGGCGGCGAGGACGGGGGCGGCGAGGACGGGGGCGGCGAGGACGGGGGCGGCGAGGACGGGGGCGGCGAGGACGGGGGCGGCGAGGACGGGGGCGGCGAGGACGGGGGCGGCGAGGACGGGGGCGGCGAGGACGGGGGCGGCGAGGACGGGGGCGGCGAGGACGGGGGCGGCGAGGACGGGGGCGGCGAGGACGGGGGCGGCGAGGACGGGCGAGGCGAGGACGGGCGCGGCGAGGACGGGGGCGGCGAGGACGGGGGCGGCGAGGAAGTGGCGAGGGCGGGCCCGGCCAGGATGGAGAAGGCGATCCGGTGGCTGCGAACGCAGGGGTAGCGCAAGCAGCCTGCAAAGGGGCGGGAGGGGAAGTCGCCCTGGCGGAGGCGTCGACGCAGGGGGTGGGGGTGGCGGAAGCGAGCATCCGCAGTGCGGAGGCGGAGACGAGCGCGGGGGTGGGGGGCGGGGAGGTGCTGACGATCGACGGTGAAGATGCGCTCGCCCCCGCAGGCTGCGAAATGGCGCGGGGGGGGGGGGGCGAGGCAGAGGGGAGGAAGCCGGGGCCGCAGCGAACGCGCCGGAAGAGGGGTGCTGAATATCCTGGGGGAGCAGAGCAACGGAGAGTGCTATGTTGTGGATGGCGGAAAGCATCGTGGTGGAAGTGGTACACAAGGAAGAGCAGCGCTGAGGAGGATGAAGTTTCGTCTATGACAACGCTCTGAAAGATGATTGCACTGACTCGGACTGGTCGTAATAATAAAGTCAATGAAGAATGAGAAATATTAGTGCGTGTTGCGATGAATATTGAAATTTATTGTTTATTTCATACTGGCAAAAAAATTCTATACACACACTTAAATTCATTTCATGTCGGGTCGGGTCGGATCGGATCGGGTCGGGTCGGGTCGGGTCGGGTCGGACGGGACGGAGTGTGACGGGTCGGGTCGGACGGGACGGAGTGTGACAAGGCGTGGCGCGAAAGCAGTTACTACGTGAGCGGCTGCCTGGCGCCTTCTCCATCCCGCCCTATCTCCGACCGTCCCTCCCTCGCGCTTCGCCCGCCAGGGAGATCTAGTGAGAACAGCGGAGGCGCGCTTTTCCAATTGACTTTAATTTGTTGATATCTTCTTCCCGGCGCCGAGACGCCTTGCCACCCGCCCGCCCGCTCGGCGAGGGGAGCCGTTTGTGATAAGATGGATCCTCGGGGCGGGAGCGCGAGCAGGGGGGAGGGGAGGGGAGGTGAGAGATAGGCGGCGAAGCGAGCGGGCGTCGTCGCCGGCGCCGGGGGCGTCGAGGGCGTCGAGGGCGTCGGGACGTCGCACAGTGCTCAGCTGTCAGAGCAAAACGGAAACCAACATCGGAAATAAAGTCCTTGTACTCTATTCAAGTACTTGTAATCTATTCAACGCCGTGTTGATAGATGACTGCGCTATCAGAGAAGTAAGAATTCGAATAGAACGGGAAAAATTTTTGACATTTAAATTAGTATATACAATGTGTTTGACGTGCTGGAAATGTAAACATTCAGGAATTTTGAAACCCCTGATTGTGATAATCACGTATCAGATATTTTGATTTACTGACAAAATCCAAACACTCTGCTTAAAGACAAATTTCTTTAACAAGAAATGTAACTAAATTTTGATCAGTTTGATGAGTACCGAAATTCATCCCCTTCGAAGTAAACATGTAATTACCTCAAAATTAATGTATTTTCTTCGTTGTTTTGTTTTGTTTTTTTGTTTTCTTTTTCCTGACATTTCTAACTTCTACCATTCAAAAAATTATGACATTTCATTATTGCAGAAACATTGTACAATCAAAAGTGAGCATTTATCTTGAAACAGTAATTAATTTGAGCGTGATAGCGTAGGCTTCCACGACCAGTCAGTATCTACTGGCATTTTGCCCTGAGGAAGATCACAGCTTGACGCCCGCAACGACATCTGTGACTTGGAGCTTTCAAACAGCCAGGTAGAGCAGTCTCTCTATAACCAGTGCAAGTTTGGCTGGCCACTATAGAAACCTCAGTGTTTGTTTGCAAATTAAGATTATAAGTGGAAGTGAATATAAATAATGTAAGTAAATGACGACTAATCTAAGTTTAGTTTGTAAGTATGTGTCAGTATGTACGTTTAAAATATAATTGCAAATACGTGTAAACAATGTAAATAATAGCCTCAAATGTAAGGCTAGTTATAAAATTAACATTAATTCTCAGGATACGGCCTCCACGCACGCATCTGTGCACCCAATACCAAACAAACGCCATTATAATTTTTTGGGGGCGTTGTAGTTTCGGCCCCTCCTCCCGTGGTGGGCCCACAGCGCCCCCGCGTCGCTGCGCCGGCGCCGTGGGGCAGCGCGCGGACGCACGCGGCAAAGCAGAGCGAACGAGGCACGCGCCGGGGGTGGGGGTGGGGGCGAAGGGGGCGGCGGCGACCCCACGGAGCAGCCGATGGCGGCAGAAGTGCGAGGAAACAAGGGAGAAGTGGAGGAATTGGGGAAGAAATCGAAGCAGGTGTTGGGGATGAAAGAGGACAGTTGATTGAAACTGTTGGCTGGACGTAGAAGGTTGTGGAGAAAGAGGTTTGTGAAATGTACTGTGGGCATTGGTGATTTAGAATAAAATGTCGTAAACAGCGGTTCAATGGCGTAAGAGAAGGGAAGAAAAATACTAAGGGGCAGACACGGCAAAATGTATTTAATAAAGGGTAGTAGGAATCGGATATTTAGCAAGATTGTAAGAGACGGTGAATTATATGAAATATTGGTGACGCCAGCTAAGACAAGTAGCGTTGGCGTTAGCTAGAGAGCTACAAAGGGGACGAGGGGTCGAAAGTGTTGGGCGGCAACAATAGCATCAATCTTAGGTAGCTATGATCGCAATGAAACAAATTGTGTTGCAATGTTGAAGTCAGCGGTGACGAAGGGAACAAAAAAGGCAACAATGTCGATGAAGTCGAAGGCGAAGATGAAACTTGTGACTATGAAGACGATGTAAGATGGCGTCGAAGATAAAGACGATATTGGAGGTACGATGAATACCAAGAGAAAAGCATCTGAGATGTCGATGAATAGGGCGACGAAAACGATTGTCTATGGCAGTGATGTCGATGAATATGAGGGCAAAGCTAACGCCGAGGCAGATTTCTGACTGTAAAACCGATGTAGAATAATGACGTCGTCGAAGGTACAGACGATAATGGGGATACAAAGAATATGAAAACGATGACAACTCAGATAACGATGACAAAACGATTGTCTCGACCATTGTATTCATCGGCATCGAATACAACGACGACGACAACAGCAGCGATGATGGCGATAGCGCCAGCGACGACGATGGCGAGGGCGGCGGCGACGACGACGACGACGAGTGCGACGGCGTGGGCGTAGTAGGAGGTGGTGCGCAGATAATGGCCTCCAGCGCCGGCATCCATTCTCGTTATCGCCCCAGCGCCGCCGCCTCCCCCGCCGCCGATGTCGCCCAGTGTTGTCCAAAGGGCCCGCGGCCGCGAACACCGCCGCCAACTTGCCGAAAAATAATGTCCCTGTGATAACGCGCGCAGGGTTTTGTAGCCTCTGCCGTAGTCGTTTCTTCTCGCTGAGTAGTTTCGCAACTTTTGAAGAATTCGTTGATGTAGGCTCCTACGGAGTGTTCTCCTCACAAGACGTTGTGGGACACCGCGGTTTAAAGAAAACATTTCGTGTATATTCACTTGTGAAGGCGAGAGAGGAAGTTTCAAAAAAGTTTGTCTATTGTAAGTTGGGTACAAGCTCTCTTGACAAAACTACGTGTATTAGACGAGGTTGACTATATGGCAAGTCATTTACGAGTGCATTAAACGTTTTAAAAATACATGCGCGTAAATTATTTAAAAAAAATATTTGCATTTGATACGCATGTGCAACTTTAAGTGAATACAAAAGACAAATAACGAATTAGCGTAGACAATTGGCGTCACTACCTGCGCACATTTTCTTGAGGTGTGAAGGTGTGACTAGAATATTTCGTATTTCTTGAGGAGGCGATGCCCAGTTCTCCATGTACTTGAAAAGTAAGTTATTTCTTCACGTAAGGCAGAATAAAGAGTGAAGAGTCGAAGGTGTAACTCTATCCCAAAAGAACATTTTTTGTTATACTTTACCGAAAACGCTCTTTGTTATATTTATTCTTAATTCAACTTCATTTAGTGTTAGAGAGAAGGAAGCGAGTTTTAAATTCAAGAATGCTTCAGACTGCACTTTTTCCTCATATGTCACACATTTTTTAACTATTTGTTTATGAAATAAGTAAACAACCGATTTAGAAAGTGAGAAAGATCTGGATTTAATTTGAAAAATGCACATTCACCTCCACTTTATATATCAACTTCTCAAATTCATGGTTGCAATAATGATAAATTTCGGACAATTTTTAAAAAAAAGTATGTAATTTATAAATGTTATCTTTTTCTACTTTTAAAAATGAATTGTATTTTTTAATATAATTTATTTTTTGTGCATTTGTCGTACAACATTAAAACAACCGCTTTAAAGCAAAATTTGAGGTATTCGTAAATGAAAAAAACAAAAACATATCCCAATAACAATTGAAACCGTTTTGCGCATTGTTGCGTAGCCGAGCGCCGACGCGCAATCTGGCGAGAGTTTGGAGAGTTGGCGGCTTTTCCAGCGCCTCGCGCGAAGCGCCCGCCTGCGCGGGGTGGCGTCCCCTGCTCGTGCATTATTTACGCGTCTCCACGCGCGTCCGGCCGCGGCGAAGGCAGCGAGAACGCCGGCGCTGGCGAGGACTTGTCACAAGGGCTCGGCCGACGCCCGACACGCGACGCGACACGACGCGGCACGGCACGGAGTGCATGTTTAGACGGGAGGGACATCGAATGCGGAAGCAAATGGCGCGGGTATTGATTTCGCGCAGCCAGTGTTCCCGGTTTGCGCCTCGGCTTTGTGGTTTTATTGCGCGATTTGTGCCTTTGTATGAATTGTTGTTCGACTGAGTGGGAGGGATGAACCATAAAATACACTTATCGCTTGCCATTTTGGGTTTAAGATAAATATTTGATGCTTAAGAACAGATAAGAAATGACATCTTCTTGAAATTGATGTACTACCTAAAATTGTTTTGTTAAAATGCTACTTTAACACCGTAAAACTTCAAAATCAAATAATAAGTATTTATTTAAATGTTGAAAAAATAAATCAATTATATGTGGTGACATATTTGATGTGGCGGTAAAATTACTATTTTGGGAATACGAATCATTGTTTGTTTGACGTCGATTTACGTATTATGAAAGTTTTGGGAATGCTTAAAAACACATTTTCGTCCAATTCCCGTATTTTGTTTCTTCCGCAGTTTAATTTTCATAAATTACATCAATGTCATTAATAGCGTACAAAGGGAAATGAATTCATCATATCATATTCGAGTCATCTGCGAGACGATACACATATCAGATCGCTTTTTCTTGAAATCGTGCAACTATTGAACTTTTCGAAACATTCTTTCCAAATATCAGGGCACATTAGTCCGACAAAGAATCGTAGATGGATTATATTACGTATTTCAGGCGTTTTTATGTTATTAATTTTCCAACCATCGTTAACCTCTTTTAGTGCACCAATTGAAATAAAAGGCGATTAACCAAAGAAGTAAGTAGCAATGACGTACAGAAGTGTTGTTTTTTTTCGTTTTGTAAATGGGTTCGGAAAAAAACATGGAGAAAATTTGAAACAAATCAATGAATGTTAGTCGATTCACTCACAGCCATTTCACTCACAGTTTGCAGCACATTACAACCAATTGACACATAAACATCACCGCATGGATGTGATCATTACAATTTTCCTTTTTCTGACATTTCTTACCTACCACGTCGAATAGATTGGTTAGGTTGTAACCCATTATTTATCAACGAGCATACAAGTGCGGTAAGCATTTTAATATTAATGTGCGTTGCAATTAATGACAGTATACTCTAAATGAAGAATATAACAAAACCTTTCTGTGATATTTACGTTTATGTTACATTATGTACAAGGAGCAAGGAAATAATAACGATAGCCCAGAAAATAAGTATGTCAATGAAAGCATAGTTCATTTTCTAAATTAAAATCTTACACACCTCACATTTTAAAACACCGACAACCAAGCGTGTGCGTGTCTACAAGTACTCGTCCGACACTTCACACCACGCTAAACGCAGTGTCGAAACAGCATTCAGTTAGCTTAGCATCACTCCGTTTCGCGCATTTCGCTACAATAGTTTTACTGCGAAGTCGAGATGTATTAACAGTTTCAAATTACCCTTTCGTCAACATAAATCACGCACAAGCTAATTAGGTTTCTATTGCGCGCACACTCGCAAGCCCAACAAAGCGGCACCCGAGCCAACGAGTCTCGAGCGAGGCCTTCGCGCTGCCTGGAAGGCCTGAGCGACTTCCTTTCGGGGCGGAGCGGGGCTCTCTACGCTTCGCACCCGACTGTCCATTAGATAATGAAGCCTGGCGCGGCCTCTTTCCTCGCCGCGGCACGCAAAGAATGCAATTTGGCAAGTGCTTAACTGGATTTTAGTTGGCTGCTCTCTGGGGGGGCTCCGCGGGAACTTAATATCAACGGGCTTGAAATATGGAAGCGCGAGCGCCGCTAGTCTTCGGTTGAAATAACCCCCGAGAGTAACGAGGCGCTCAGTGGCCGCGAGAGGGCCGGCGGAGGGAGAGAGAGAGAGAGAGAGAGAGAGAGGGAGAGAGACGGAGAGGGTGCAGCGGGAGAGAGACGGGGCTCGGAAGACGGAGCGCACGCCGAAAGGGTGAAATGGGTGTCGAGTGAGGACGAGAAGCGCGATTTCTCAGGCGGGGCGAGAAGGGTCGGGCAGAGACGGACACACAAGAAGTGGGAGAGGGGGAGAAGGGAAAGGGAATGGATAGGGAAAGGTGGCTCACGGCAGCAACTGATGTCACGGCAGCGCCACGAACCGGGAGGTCATATGTTCGAGTCTCGACGGTGGTAAGATTTTCGACACTAGCTTGTCAGTTAGGTCGGGTTTAGTAGCTGTCCCAATGAGGATTCTAGTTTCTCTGATCGTGGTTTCTCCGATTAATACCAGGCGAATGCCGGAGCAGTATCATAGCAAACGGGCCATGCACGTCGCGCGATCTTTCCTTCCCAATCCTTGTCCTATCGTATTCTATCCTCATTCTTACACACATAAATTAAAGTGCTTCTCTACCATAGATGCTGGGAGTCCGGTCGAGAGCTTAGAGCTCTTCCCGGCTGGGATGGGGGGGGGGTGCTCCGCTGGTGGGAGATACTTGGTTGGGGAAAACCCCGCTAGCCGACGGGAGCTCGGCCCCAGATCTCACCATCCAGCTCAGATCCACCTTCAGTTCAGCTAAGAAGATCACCGTCACATCCCGCAATAAACATGCATTACACTTACGTAACTAATGTCCTTAGCTGTTGACGGGACCCAAGAATCGGTAATCAAACAACCACCCAACAAACAAATGTAAAAGGAAACTTTGTACAGTGGAGATGTGATTGGCGTTTTGAATACGGGTGCAGATGTCAGTCATACGGACGCGATATGCCAGACATATAAATGTACAGATAGTGATGAAGAAACAGCGTGAAAGAAAAACAACAGAAGCAGATGCACATTTTGAAATGTCAAAGAACGTGAAAATACACGTGGAATTAGTGTGAGACAATTCATAAAGAGAGAACGAAAGTGAAAAACGTGACTTACATGAAAAATAGAGGAAAAAGAAACAAATAATTTCTTCTGCCATAAACAAGTTTAAAAGGCGTTTTAGGGTATCATGAGTAGCAAGTACGGCTCCAGTATGTTATCAGTAAAGAAAATATTGTGTTAAAGACTTGAACAAAAACTAATATAAATATTGTGAATGCATTTCCGTACATTGGGTGGCATTTCGGAGATAAAGAAAATTGGGCCAGCATGCTTTCGCAACCGTGATTCTGGAAGCGCCTAGCCTGAACCAGTAGCAGCAAGAAGCTCCAGCAAGGCAGACGGAGCAGTAGCTCGAAGTTAGTAGGACGTGTCGGAATAAAACGGATTAGGTTAGCACGCGCGACTTGGCGGCGCCAGCGAGCGCGGGCGACGGCGAAATGGCGCCGGCCACCGCAACGCGGGGCGCGGGGAAATCTGGAGCCGACCGCGAGGGCGGCAGCGAGGACTGCGGGCGAGCGAGACGGGGGGCGAGCGAGTACGGTGAAACGGAGCGGTGCGTTCGGGGCGGAGCGGGGCGAGGCGGGGCGCGTTGGGGTAGGGTGGGGTGTTGCGGAATGGGGGAGGGGCGACGTGGAGCAGGGCTGAGCGGGGCAGAGCCGGGCAGGGTGGTGAAGGAAACGAAGCGGTGCGTTCGGGGCGGAGCGGGGCGAGGCGGGGCGGGGCGAGGCGGGGCGAGGCGGGGCGAGGCGGGGCGAGGCGGGGAGAGGCGGGGCGAGGCGGGGCGAGGCGGGGCGAGGCGGGGCGAGGCGGGGCGAGGCGGGGTGAGGCGGGGCGAGGCGGGGCGAGGCGGGGCGAGGCGGGGCGAGGCGGGGCGAGGCGGGGCGAGGCGGGGCGAGGCGGGGCGAGGCGGGGCGAGGCGGGGCGAGGCGGGGCGAGGCGGGGCGGGGCGAGGCGGGGCGAGGCGGGGCGAGGCGGGGCGAGGCGGGGCGAGGCGGGGCGAGGCGGTGCAGAGTGGGGAGGGGCGACGTGGAGCAGGGCTGGGCGGGACAGAGCCGGGCAGGGTGGTGAATGAAACGGTGCGGTGCGTTCTGGTGCGGGCCGGAGTGGGGTGGAGCGAGATGGCGGGGCGTAGAGTGGGGTGGGGCCGAGCGGGGCTGGGCCGGTAGAGGGGCGGGCCGAGGCTCAGCGGGGCGGGGTGGAGCGAGAGGACGTGGGGCGGGGCGGCGTGGAATGGAGCGAGGCGAGGCGAGCGGAGCGAGATAGGATAGTACGGGGCGGAGCGGGGTGGGGTGGGGCCGAGAGGGGCGGAGCGGGACGGGGCGGAGCGGAGCGGGGCGAAGCGGGATGGCGGTGTGAATTGCGGAGTGGGGCGGAGCGGGGCAGGGCCGGGCGGGGTAGAGCGAGGTGGGGCGGAGCAGGGCAGGGCCGGGCAGGGTGGTGCAAGGCGGAGCGGGGTGGAGCGGGGCGGGGCGGAGCCGAGCGGGGCGGAGCGGGACGGCGGTGTGAATTGCGGGGTGGGGTGGAGCGGAGCGGGGTGGAGCGAGGCTGGGCGGAGAGGGGCAGGGCCGGGCAGGTGGAGCGGGGCACGGTGGAGCGAAGCGAAGCGGAGCGGGGCGGGGTAGAGCAGAGGTGGGCGTGGACGCGAGACACGACACGGTGATCGGGGGCAGAGAGAGGAAAGCGAGGGCACTGCGCAAGGCTGCAGGGAAGGGACGGAGACGCGTGCAATTAGATGAGGAGTTAGCAGAGTGTGGCGGGGTTGGGAAGGGTTTCTGGTGAATGTCTAGTTGGGCTGGTTGGTAGTGATGGTGGTGACGGGTGGAGGGATTCTGGTGGGTGGTGTCCATGATAGCTGGAATGGGGGTTGTATTTTGGAGTAGCGGTGGTAACGGTTGTGCTACGTCGGCAATTGGGCAGCAGTGATGATGATGATGATGGTGGTGGTGGTGTCATGGCACGCACAGTGGCAGAGCAAGCGCCTCCAAGAAATTAGGTGCGGCCATGTTAACGTATGAATGA
Organism: Gryllus longicercus; assembly: GCA_038098605.1. NCBI lineage: Eukaryota > Metazoa > Arthropoda > Insecta > Orthoptera > Gryllidae > Gryllus > Gryllus longicercus. Next base: position 305,464 of record JAZDUA010000947.1, on the reverse strand, counting down.
TGAGGCAACAGTGACATAGGCAAGGGGGTTGGTACAAGGGAACGTTTCACTGCGACAAGAATTAATAATGGAACCTCTGATTGGCCTAGGTTTCTCAGTATCTAAGGGCGAAAACATAAATAAGACTTATGCTTGAGAGAGAATACCGTGTGTTCGAGACAGACTGAGTATTCGGTAGAAGCGAAAACAAGGTCCAGCAGCAAGGCGCGAGCCCCAGGCACAAGGGCAGAGGCAGAAGCGGAGAGCAGAAAGACAAAGAGCGGAGCGAAATGGCCAGCGAGGGTAGCACTGCGAGGAGGCCCAGAGCGTACATTGCGATGGAGACGAAGATGGCGACAGCGCTCGAGAAATGGGGCGCCGTTGGCAGCGCCGGCGACGAGGGCGGCGGCTGGCTCGCAAGATGGGACGAGGGAAACCGCACCCAATGTGTTACCATAGTTACCATTTATCAGCGGCCCCTCGCCCCCCCCCCCCCCCCCCCGCTCGCCGCAGCCGCCGACGCCAGAGCAACATTGCGCGGAGAGCGCCGACGACTGCGGGTGAAGTCGGCGGCGTCGGAAAGGGAAGGAAAAAGAGGTTTGGAGCAAATTTGTTGTTCCCGACATGCGAGTACATTGGCGGGTAAATGAAATAAAAAAGATGAATTTTAATTTGCAGGTGAGAAACTATAAATTTACTAGAAAATGCCAGGGTTTCGTTGGATAATGAAGACTAGATTGGAATTGATGAGTATACTAGATAAATCGGGCAGTGCAGGGATTACAGACTACGTTGGGTGTGGAAATGATTAATGAAGTGGAGGAGATATATTGCGTAGATATATTACGGTGCGCGAAATTTGGGGTTGGAGAAACATGTGAATATAACGGAAGAGAAATGAAGCGTTGGCAATGTGAAATAATTCTTCGATTAGTTTAGCAAGGAAAAATACAGAATAAATAACATTGAAATGTCTGGTGATGTAAATCGTTAAATTAATAATGTTAGTCGTTATTTTAATGAAATGAAATAATATTATTTGATGGCATTTGTTTTATTACATTTTTTTGACACGCTTTCTGGACCTATGCTTAATTACTTTATTCATGTTAACAAATACTAAATGAAAAGGATTCACAAAAAAATAACTCGCCCAACAAAACCTTTAAGCAAACACTACCCCCGGAGTAGTATGTCTTTGTGATGAAGTAAATCTCACAGCCGTTTCTTAACATTAAGACTTTCTGAAAGCCCACGCCCTTCACGGAAGTGGGGAAATATGAGAATGACAGCAGATATTCTACATTCAGAGCGAACCAAACAAACGACGGCAGGCGAAGCGAATAAACGGGAAAAGCACAGAGGCGTCAGGAGATCCGAAAGCGTCGACCGAGAAAGAGGTGTTTCTTTTCCCGTTCTCCTCCTCCGCGCCCGGGAATCGATACGGCGCGGGCGCGACAACACGTCCTCCAGCCAAGATTCCCCGCGAGATAGGGCCCAGTCGCGCTGAAGACAATGCGCCTGCGATTGTGATTTTTCACGGAACTTCACCGTCTCGTCTCCCCGCTCTCTTCCGCGAAAGGCCAATACGCAGCCCCAACATGGCTGACAACGCATTCAGTACTCTTACGAAACGGTCTTCGCCGTGGCGTTCGGTTGGTTTCGATCGGCCCAAACACTCGCTCAAGTTGTTGGCGTAACCGGGTTTTTTTAACGTGAAAAAGCGCCTACGCGACGCATGTGGGAAATCTTTTATAATCATAAATAATGTCGCGTAACACGGTTTTAAATTGTGGGAGCAAGCGTTCCTGTTTCGGCCGACTACAAGAGGTCGGAGCGTAATCCATAAATGGACTCTTAATAAATATTCATTAGTTAAGAAAATAATTTATTACTTGTAAATAGGGCCAGCTGTTGCTCTTACGCGATACGTCAGTCAAAAGGATCACAGGAACGTCGAGCGGCCACATAGCGGCGGGTTTCCCTTTATGCTCGAGGATTTCGCGCACAGAACCGGTAGTCTCTGTGAACTCGGCGGCCCCTTTCAGGCGGTGCGTTCGATTCGGCGACAATTTGTCTCTGCTTTGCGCGGAGGCAGAAGTCGCTGCCTCGCTCCACAAAGTCGGCTGCAGGCTGCCGACTGGGGAATACATCGAAATTCAATCGATCGATGAAGCTTTCGCTGGCGCGGCCAACGACAGCTGAAGGATGGCGCGTTACCCAAGCGAGGGGTGTCGCAAGGTCCGATGATTGACCCACATTCCCACCCCCGCTCCCGCCTTCGCAGTAGCCATCGTCTGTAATGCCCACCTTATTGAGCCGACGTGTGGCAACTCGCGGAGGGAACGGCGGGTGAGGTAAACGATACAGGGTATGACGTCGGGGTGGTGGGTGATGGTGGTGGTGTTAACTCATACAGCGAGGAAGGAGGTTCTGGGGTAGTTAGTGGAGAGATAGTATATCTTTGGGGGCTCTGGCGAACAAATCGGGGAGAGACGGTTGCGGGGACGAAGGAATAGTTAGCACAACGATGTTGATAAGGCGTGAGTTAAAATGAGAACAGAGAGATGAGAGGAAAGATAGTAGAAGCATGGGGGTGGGCGAAATGGTGGAAAACAAATTCTGTGAGTGACTGATAAAGTAACACTGAGAAAGAGAGAGAGAGAGAGAGAGAGAGAGAGAGAGAGAAAGAGAGAGAGAGAGAGAGACGAGCCTGAATAGAACGGGGCTGGGACGCAGATAGGTGTTGGGAGCCATGAAAGGTGGCACGAATGGAGTAGGGCGGGAAAGACAGTGTGAAAAGTGGGAGTAAGGGAGATGTGTGTGATGGCGGTGGGGCCAGGGCGGCGCCAGGTGGGAACGGACAGAATTGAAAGCAGTGCACGGACAACGTCTAGCTGACGGAAACGTAGGGACTTTTTTTAAATTCTCGAAGCCTACAAACCGGGAGAAGGGGCTCAGTGTATCAACTGATGGCATTGCAGTATCTTTAATCGGGACATCCTAGGTTCGAGTGGCAGGATTTTCGACGCTAGCTTGTCACCTAGGTGGAAGTCAGTCGCTGTCTGGAGGAGAATTCTAGAGGCCAACTGCTCTGATCGGTTTTGTTCGTGGTTTCTTCGATCAACATTAGGCGAATGCCGGAGAAGTCCCTAACAAAAGAACTACGGGCAGCGCGTGATCTTTCCTACCTCTTCCTAGTTCTATCCTCTCCCCTTAATTACACACACTTACACTAACATTACCACTAATGCTAAGAGACCGGTCGAGACCTTAGAGCTTATCCCGACCAATGCATTGTCCCGCTAGAGGGAGATAACTGGTTGGGGGAAACCTCGCTAGCCGACGGTAGATCGGCGTTGGATCTCACCATTTCGCGAAGGAAGTTCACTGCCATCCCGCCAAAAATGCATGTACTACATTTACGTGACTAATGAACTCAGATGTAATGGTAGAATGGTAATAATTACGTGGCTAATGACGCGCCCGGAATCGCTAATCAATCAATGGAAGCTTGCAAAAGGCCGAAGCGCCGGCTCAGAAGTAACTAGCCCGTGCTTTTGGGGGAAGAGAGTGGCTGAAGGAACAGTATTGCAGAGGTGGGAGGAACAGAATCGGCCTGCTTCAAACCACTTTCGTCCCGCCCCCTTTCCCACCTGCGGATTATTTTGAAGTAACGAGCTTGGGCAACGCCGGCCTCGCTTTCATTACGTCACACCTTCGGCTCTCTACACTTCAGTCCCAAGTAGCCGCCCACCCTCCTAGTTGCGCGCTTGATGGCCTTAAGGTGGGGCTTGGACTGGCCTTTAAATGCTCAAAATCGTCGATCCTCGTGCGTAATAGCGTAGGGCTTTTAAGGGTATGTAATTTATGTAGTGAGAAACTCCAGAGGTGAGAGCATAATCGTCACATTCGCCTTTCCGAGGGAAACGGTGGCTTTCAGCGCAAGTAAAGTACTAAATACCGGGAAATACTAACATTTATGGAAAATGTTCGCGCAATAAAGTTCGAAGAGGAATATTATTAAACATTAAATTTACATTTATGGTTTGTAGAATTGCCCAAACGTGTATGATTTCCTGCAAGATGTTTATTTATTTGCGGAGAATAAAACGCGTTTTTTTTGTTTTGTCTATATGACTCAAGGTTTTATAATGTATTTAACGACATCTCCATATTATCTATATTTTTTTAATAAAATTAATAGATCGTAAATTGTTTGCTGAATTAAAAGTATTCCAACAACAATAATCCGGAAGTTTAAATTATACCCGCTGACGTTTATTACTTTAAATTATTTAAAATATTATTGATTTTTTTTATTTATTGATTGATTCACTAGCACATATTTTATCATGCGGACTATTTTTACCTGAAACCACATATCGTGGTTAGACAGTCTACACTTGACTTGTGATACCAAATTCTTCCGCATTTTTTTGCGCAATATCGATAGGTATTCACCCGCAATTAAAACCGAAGTAACGCAAACTCGAGGAGGCAGCCGGCATGAAATTGCTCGCAATGCGAAGGACGTGAGTCCGATGTACTTCGATGGCCAGGTGCCCCCTCTTCACGGTCTGCGCGCCCCGCCCCGCCCCACCCCGCCCCGCGGCGCCGCCCCCTCTCCGTCGGCTTCTGCCAGAATCCGGATAGAGAGGCGCAACTTCCCACGGTGGCCTAATGCTCCTTGTTACACTTTGTTAGCTTATTAAAGATGCTATCGTCGCGTCGCGGGCCGACTGATTGCTTAAGCTCACCCAGCGCTCTCTGCATCGGAAGCGCCCGTCTAGTTAAATTCTCCGTGGGCGGTCTTTGAAATGTCGACGAGGTTACTAATACTTATCGATATTGCCCTGCTTGAGTTTCTCTTTTACCAGTTTTGTGTAATTATGAGCAATAAGGTAATAAATGGCGGTAGTTTTCAAAGGATTTGGGCTGGGTTGCGGGGTTTAGAAAGTATCTTGAGAACCTACCAAACATGGTAGAGTAATTTGTATTTCAGATAAAAATTAAACCTTATGTCACGAAACTTCTTTCTCACAAATGTCGATAATACTGAAAATATTGGTTCAAATTAAATCTATAGTTCTGGGATGCTTTATGTATTTAGAATTTTCTTCTCTCCTCAGAGAGAACATTTATTTCATTCTATTGCGAATGTCATTGAAGAAACTTAGTATAAATATCTCGCTGACATACTTTGGCAATTATGTGATATAATATTGATTTTCTGTATCTTTATAATTAAACAGTCTTGAATTAGGTTATAAGAAAATACAAAAATAAATTCTACGATTTAAACGTAATAACTGTTATTAAAATATTAGAATTCTATTAAGAGGAAATAAATAAGTAAATGGATCTCTAAATATTTCTGCTCAAACAAATAGTAATACCCGTACATTAAAATCAAACACATTTTAACCCTCTTGGATAATATTCATTAGCCAATATTTTCAAATAATAAAGATTAACCCTTGCATTTAAGACAAAATTAATATGTTCATCAAAATATATAATAAGATTGCAAATGGTCATGCCATCAGGGTCAAATGTGATAGGTGAATCGATGTTACTTTTCGATAGTGACGTCACGAAAATGATTATTTTTGTGTATATAACGCCTGTGTTGTTCAATAGTAGTCTTTAGAAATATTTACGACTACAAATGTTCGCAGTCAGCAGTAAAATAATATATACTTCATAGTTTTTCGACACTAGGTAATATTTCTTCCCCCAAATTTGAGAATTCTTCAGGTTACGAATGTGCCTATGTCTAACTACATAGATGGTTAGAAAAAACACGTACTTTTCCTATATAAGCCTGATAATATTTTTGTATGTAAATATTGCTATATTAGTTGTATCATTTTCACCGTTAAAATGTATTCAATAAATACAGAATCTAGCAAAATCACGAAAAGCAGGAGGAAAGGCAGGACGTTTTCTGGAGAGACTAACGAAGGCCGGCGAATATACAAGATCCCCTCGGGTTTCGGCCGACGGTTTCGGTGACGAGCAGGGTTCTGGCACTCGAATGCTCTTTATCAAATGGCACTCACTGCACTTTGATCCAGTGCGACTTCCGGTCCCTCGTTCTGTAACGCGCTCATGAACTTCCGAGTCACCGCCCCCCGCCTCGTTGCGCAGCTGTCGCCCAGACAGCGTCGTGGTCATGATCCTTTGCGCTAGTGGCAGGAAGACATTAGTGCAAGCGGAGGGGAGCTAACTAAGCCACTAATTTTGCTTCTTATGGCCATTTATTGCTTATGAAAATAACCATGTGATAGGCCGATGTTCTTGCAAAGGACCAGAGAGTTCAACTGTAAACTACACTAGATCAAGGGTGTTAGCTAAATCAAGCCATTTGTATCAATTCCATAATCATTCCAGTCACACTAGTTTATTTGAAACAATAAATATGTTGTCCATTCAATAAATATACATTGGATCTGAAAATATTTGTACGGTGTAGTTTCGGTGTAAAACTATTCTTTAGAGCGGAAGAGGTATCATGAAAATTATATCATTTGTTTAAATCCGGTTAATTTGGAATACGTTAATTCATGTGAGTGGATAAAATAGTTTCAAAAATAATTTTTCATAATTGAAAATGTTTCGATACCTACGGTAGCTAATACCGATTTTTGGTCGGCATCAAACATTCGTTCTACTACTTCTTAAAGTTCTCATGAAATTACACGTTTGGTGGGTATAAACCAATTTTCAAATCTGCATTGCAGTCGTCAATACATGTAAATTCATGTAGCGAAATTACTATATAGGATTTTAGAAGTCTGAGAAACCCCGCCCCCGGCTGTTATTTGCATTTAGCCCTGACGAACGCCACGGTATGACGACCGAAACCTTCGCAATACTGTCTAGGCTGCGGCGTCTCCTGACAATCAAGACAGAATTGACTCCTGTCGCAAGAACCATCTTCTTAAAATTAATACGTAATCCCAATATTTTGAATTAATCGTTTTCTGGTTTGTATACAGTAATGAAATCCTTTTAGACGTCAGAACTTAAAAACGGGTGGTTCATAAATGAAATATTCAGTGAATGTAACAAATTTGAATCAATGGTTTAAACTAATTCGTCGCAAATTATTTTATTTCTGAACTAAAACAACTTTACTTATTGTAATTGCTTTCATGCCCTCTTGCCATGCTTTCATTTCACATGAACAGAATAGTGTTCACAATCAGCCTTGCACATTCATATTTCACAGGTACACTGACATCTCTATCACTTCAACTAGCACAAAAGAGCGAATTATGTCACACACAAGTCTAAATTGTCACTTGTCATGCGATTTAAAACATTTTTGTAAGCGCAATATTCCCACGGCCAATTCGGTACATCCCCAGGTGGAACAGATTTTTTGAACTTAATGATATTAACGCCGGCAGTTGCGAACTAGTGTACAGGAAATACTCTCAGCTCATGCAATGATACATTCAGTAAAAAAAGCGTGTTGTCCCCTACACGTATTCCCATGTGAAATACTGGTATTCCTAGTATGATTTCGTAACATGCAATTATCGTTCAAAATGTAATCGGAATTTATTATATTGATATTATTTATTTCCTCTTCATATTTAAGTGTAACTTTAACAACAACTGTAAATGTATGTATTTGTTCACGATGAATTTCGTGAAACTGTATTCGAATGCTTTTTCATCCCTCCATAAAGTTGATAAAGAAATCATCCTATTTTATTCTAAAATAATGTTTGGAAATTCTTAAAAAATATTTTGTCAATTTTCTTTTCCAAATTTACCATTCGGTTTAGGTCAAAGATCCATTTCTGAGAAATAACGGAGCAGTAAAGAGAAAATTTAGATTACAGGGGAAAATGTATGTAACGAATCAGAACTTCGAGATCTGAACGACAAATAAATATTTAAAACGTCAACTCAGTATCTCAAATAAAAGAAAAGATCATGCCATGGCTGAACTCTCCATTTACTGTAAAGTTATCTCTTGAAACGTACAAGTATCTTCTTGAAAACAAAAGTTAAAAATGATACATAGTCAGCTCAATGAAGATAGATTTATTCCTTATCAAAAGGAAATAATTTTGAAAAAAAACAACCTTACAAAAGCAATACTTACAAATGTTTGAAAAACCTGTGAAGCTAGCAAAATAAGTTCCTCATATTTTGTTAAAATTATAATACATTCAATTAGAATTATTTTCTTTATGTTTTGATACATCATTTGTTAAATAGTACTTCTTTAGTAGTATCCGAAGACATTAGATTGGTCGCTGATGGGCCGAGTATGATAATCACTCGAGTATTGCAATGAGATACGATAAGAATATCGTATAAGGTTTTAACCATATGAATAGTGAAAACTTTAAATGCCGTATATAATATTTGACTATTCATCCTGAGAAAGGAGGGCTGGTACTTACTACTCAGGAGTCCATGAACACTAGTTAGCTTAATAATTTTTATTTCGAAAGAATTATAATAATAATACTAATTACGAAACATGCCTTATTTCGTAAAGTTTCACTTAATTAATTCCAGAGAGTATCGTTATGAATTCAAAACGATCAAATACAATGATTAATACAAAATAAGGGAGGCATATAATACCAAAGTAAAAATAAAAGTTTGCGATCCGGAGCCAAAGTTCCATATTGATAATTGAACGGACTATTTACAGAAACAATGCACTTCATGTGGACTTAATATGTATAGAACTAACGTGGAGCAAGGCATATAAGAAAAACTTAAATCAACTACACTCGTCCTCTACCACAAATATTGAATTGCCATAAGTATGTAATTTTTCACTAGTAGTTTGAGTCTTATCGAAGAGTTTGTGTGTTGCCTAGTGACAAGTGGTTTACCTAAGATTTTGAAACCACGTTTACATTATTCTACGAATAATAAATGTACTAAATCGATTAATTAGTATTATCCTAATGTAAGAAATTACTGATTTTTTTTCTTTGCGAAGTGTTTCAGTTTTTGGTCATGGATGTCATATTTATTTAAAGCAACAATAAAAATCCATAACCTTTGAACATCCTCAGTGGAAAGGCGAGAGCGAAAAGCACGCATGCAATCTTTCGGAATTTGACGACCGTGATGCTTCATGTGGGAGGATTGAAGCGAATACCTCTTGTGTGGGCTTGACGGAATTCGAGCAGTCGCTGGCTATGTTCGCCTGGCCCTCCGCCGGAAGCCGGCCATTTGGCTTTGGCTTGGGCGCGGGGGCGGGTCCCGGAACGTCGCGCGTGGCACAATGGTGCGCTGACAGAGCGGGCACACCTTTCCTGCTCTGCGGCCAGGCCGGGCCGGCCCGCGGCTTGAGCCTCGATTAAAACATCACGCTTGCCACTCTGTATTTGGATTTCATTAAATAGAATAGAGTGTTTCGGATAGAAGATTTTCATCACAATAATAAAATATGTATGCAGTATACTAAAATGTGAGATACGTAAAGAGCAACGTTTCGAAAATCATTGGGTCATATGAATAAAAATGAGCACTTGCTCATGAGTACTTGCTCCGGAGCAAAGTGAGTCTACTCCGCGGCACTGAGCAGAAGCTCCATTTCGTATGAATAAAAACTTCGTATGTCTCCGAAGAACTTACTCATGTCTCGCGAGCATTTGCTCGTCGTGAACAAGTGATAGTGCAGGCTAAGAGTTTTAAAAATTGGGTTCTTGAGCAACAAAGAGTTACGCGAGTTACGCGAATACGTTACGCGCGTAGCGCACATTTGTGCGGAATAAAGAGCAATAGTTTGTTGACTCATTCTTTAAATTCGAATATGAATAGCAGTAACGAAAACAGGCGCTAGTGGCCCAGCTAATTTTTACCGAAATGCTAAGTGAATATAAAATTATTTTTGAAAAGAGACAGCTTTCGGAAGTACGCTGTGGCCGAAACGAAACATTACAAAGTTTCAAAAAACAGTACCCCGAAAAATTCCAAGTAGAAAAGAGCGATGGCCAATTTACATAGAAGATATGCAATATGAAAACACGCCTGAAAGCAAACGCCGATAAAAATCGTACCAACCATGCACTGTATTTTTCGATTCGGCAAAGATTCTAATAGTCTACATCACGAGAATTTCGCCTAATCTTGCATTTTTTTAGTCCGTTGCATATGCATATCAACACACGGTAAAAAATCGGCCAATTTAACCTTACTTTTCAAACGTGAGTCTGCTACTAAGGTCCCTCCGAAATTTTGGAGCAAGTGCTCACTCTAGAGAGTAAACGCTTAACTTTATTCATACCAATTCTGAGCATTTGCACGCCAGTTGAGAGTACGCTCAGAGTTGAAGCAAGTACTCAGAGACTGAGCAATTGCTTACCCACTTTATTCATATGAAACTGAGTAAGATCTCAGAAACTCGGAGCAAAGCGTACTTGCTTACTTTTATTCATACCACCCATTATCTCAATCTTCAGGCTGGAGTTACAATGTCAAAAACAAATAAATACAATATCTGAAAAATGGATTGAATTAAAACATGAAATCCGTTGGCACTCGTCCCGAGTGCATGACAGCGTCACAACTGACCAAGTGTCAACGGACTTACTGTTTTAATCGAAGTGTAGTGGCGAGATCACTCGCCTGCCGCCTCTGGGTGTCGGAGGTCAGATGCAGATGGTTTCGTGTGGAATCTGTGGTGGACAAAGCGGGTGCGCGGCAGTTTTTCTCGGGGTTCTCCGGTTTTTTGTACCTGTCATTGCAGTATTCTTTTTCACAGTCATTGTATTATCTATGTTACTAATTTTGAATGCGCATAGAAATTTAAAGAAAACTAGGCAGTCTGCGGCCACGTGCTGTGCTATTAACGTGTTGCGTTGTGGAACAGTAAGTTTTCGATGTTCTTTGTTTGTAAAGAACTGTTGTGCTGTGAAATCGTACATACTATACTGTCTTGTTGCAGTATTCGGTATCAAACTCAATCGCCCTCTTCGGGTATGGCTGTAGGTCTAGAAACTGACATCATATTAAAATATACCCCTCGAAAGGTGGAACAGAAAACGCTTTGGCACCTTCCAGCATTCCCATATCGTTTTCGATTTGACTGCAATTCATGATTGCAATTTCTAAAGTAATTTACTCTCTCTCTCTCTCTCTCTCACTCTCTCTCTCTTTTTCTCCCTCTCCTCCCCCTCCCCCTCTCGCTTCTCTCCTCCCTCTTTCGCTTCTCTCCCCCTCCTCCCTCCCCCTCTCGCTTCTCTCCCCCTCACTCTCTTATTTCACCCATTTTATCTTTCCTTGTTTCTTAATTTCTTTCTTCCTGTCCCTCCCTCTCCTCCCCTCTCTCCCTCTTGCTTTATCTCTCTCTTTCCTTCTCTATTCTTCCTCTCCATCTCCTTCCTTCTCTTTCACCCCTCTCTCCCTCTTTCTTCCCTTGCCTTCCCTTGTCTTCCTCCCTCCTCCTCCCTTCTCTTTCTCTTTTCCACCCTCCCTCTATTTATTTCCAAGTGCGTAGTTTCTCTTCCTCTCATTCGCACTGCGAGCGTCGTCGCTGCCTTGGCGTCACCGCCAGCGCCGCTGCCGCCGCCGCCGTCGCCGCCGTTCGTCGATAACTTGTTAGCCCACGGAAGCGTGGGCGCGTTTTTCTCTCGCCTCCCCTCCCCCTCCCCCTCCCTCCCCCCTCGGAGCGGGCGCTTCCTCCGCGGGTGTCCAATGGCCGGGCCGACATTATCTGCGATCGCTGCCCGCACTGAACGCGCGCACCTTCAATAGCGACATTTCCTCTCGCCCCCGCCCCGCCCCGCCGCGCCCCGCCCAGCACGCGCGTTTTTCTGCCTGGCTCATCATCGCCGCCGCTCGCCCCGCCCCTCCCCTCCCTCCCCGCCCCCCGGCTTCGCTTCGTGCGGCGCTCAGGTCCCCGACTTCATTGTCACCGGCTAGGAACAGCGTGGGCAGGATGCAGCGTGTTCGTGGTGCTCTTGTTCAATTCTTTTTTTTTTTTTTATTTTTTAATGGCATGTTTTTTTTAAATAAAATTAATTAAAAAGAATCTATTTGTAGCAAAACATGGACGAATTACATGCATATTGTACGTATATTTCTAAGAATATTCGTACAAATATTTTTGACAGACTCTACTGACTCTACAGACTGACATTAAATGACAGTGTGAACGCAAATTTAAATATTGAATAAATTAAAAAAAAATTGTTCAATGTTGACAAAACCTAGGATAAAAGTATTCGCACAGTTACATAAGTAGTCAGAATCGTATCTACAATGTTTTTGGCATTTATTTTTTTAATAGTAATTTTTAATATTAATACAACTTGGAATTTCACAAATTCCTCATAAAAAATAAAGTATTTTAAAAGTTCTTTACTTTCTTCACTTGCCTTGTTAAACTTTATTACAATTTCTAACACTTCTGTAGTAATACGGATATATCAATGTAAACAAAAATCAACTGATTGCATTAAAATTATGCCGAAATAGAAGGAGACGCTAATATCTGTGTAAAAAAGATATTGGAACATTGCTTCCAAAATTTTATTCAATACCCTGAAAATAAATTATGTTTCATATTATGTTTGCGCTGCTAATAGTGTCGAAAACTTTGTTTCATGCTGCACAACCAATGACAACCATCCAGAGGCAGGGAAGGGAACCCAATGCGAGAAGCTGCGAGCTCCCACCCCCCGCCACTCCCACCCCACCCCACCCCGCCCCTCAGCTCACGTGCCGTGGACCTCTGGCGGCGCTAAAAGAGATCAATATGTGTCGCTGTCAGTCCGTCTTCCCGCATAAAAAGGTCTTCAGAGTGTTTGTAGCTCCATTTTCTGTTGCGCAATGTCCTGTGGCGTGGATTGGGGCGTCCCGGATGTGACACGAACACGATTTTTCTGTCGCCTCCGTGAAATGAACGAGTGTGGAACACGAGTTTTTACTCGTGTTTCCATGTAAAAAAGAGCCCAAGACGAAATGAATGCTATCATAAGTTTGTAGCTGTTTACGACTTAATATTTTGTGTAAAAGAGTTTAATCGTTTCTTCGTCACTGTGTGGGGCTGTAAATATGTTCGCGTTAACGTGTTTAAGCCCGTGTTTTCAAAGGCGTCCGCTGATGTGAATTTCGTGGTGTTCGAAAGTGTAAACAAGCATGTTCACTAGTTAATTATCCAAGATTTATATTTTAGTCAATAGCATTACAGTGCATGAACGGGAATCTGCTTCAAAAGGAAAAATCGTAATTTGTAAAATAACACCATTTTTATTTTTGAGTTTGAACTCTCACTTACAATTAAATCCTTACACAGAAGGTCTGAAGTGAAAATTTTCATGTTTCAAGTTTTAGCGAGCTAATTTTAGACTCTACTTTATATTTTATTATTTTTAGATAAAGTTCTTTTTCTCAGAAATATTAATACTTCACAATATATTTTTTTGGTTATAGAAGATAAAGGAATAGTATTACGTAAAGAATTATCATGTAATTTGTTTAATTCTGAACATACGTTTGAACATTCTGCCTAATAAACACAAGAGTAGATCTACACTACAAAAATACATTTAATACAAGACACTAATTCGGCACCAGTACATTTCTTTCTTTCTCTGAAGTCTTTTATGAGCGTATTCTCCGTGGTTGATCAGCAAAACGTTTATTCCACATACCTCTCTTAATTTTAATGATTTCCTGCGATGGAAATCGGTGATCTTCGCTCATCATCTTGAAATCAAAACATCCTTGATTTAGATGCGTTCAATATATGGCAGTTTAACAAAGTTATATGACTTGTAGCTTGTATTTCAACAAATAGTTATCCAACTTGAACACAAACACAGCTTCATGTGAATTAACCAAGATTTACACTTCAGCCAACAAGAGCGAAATCTCTCGGAAATGCCCTAGTATTGACGAAACAATCGTCGGCTAAGCAAACAGACGTTGGGGATTGACTATTAACGTCCCTCTTAATAATTTAGTCGGCCCACAATGCTCCACAGGGAAGCAGACCTCCGCATCGCAGGCGCTCCAGGAAAGTTGTCTGTCCTGCGGAGGAAGAAACGTCAACCGCGGGGTTTAAGTGCCGCCCATCACTTACGGCGCGCTTCACAATAGGAAATCCAATTGCTCACGCGGACGCGCGGCCAAATATGGGGGCGGCGGCTCCTGGCGCGTGACGTCGGCATCCATCACCCCGACGGGCGACGGGCGTTGGTCTAAGGGCGATGGGCGTTGGGCGACGGCATTGGGCGTGGGGCGATGGAAATTGGATGTTGATAGAAGGGCGTTGGCGATACGCGTTGGGAGATTTGCGTTGGGAGATTTGCGTTGGGAGATTTGCGTTGGGAGATTTGCGTTGGGAGATTTGCGTTGGGAGATTTGCGTTGGGAGATTTGCGTTGGGAGATTTGCGTTGGGAGATTTGCGTTGGGAGATTTGCGTTGGGAGATTTGCGTTGGGAGATTTGCGTTGGGAGATTTGCGTTGGGAGATTTGCGTTGGGAGATTTGCGTTGGGAGATTTGCGTTGGGAGATTTGCGTTGGGAGATTTGCGTTGGGAGATTTGCGTTGGGAGATTTGCGTTGGGAGATTTGCGTTGGGAGATTTGCGTTGGGAGATTTGCGTTGGGAGATTTGCGTTGGGAGATTTGCGTTGGGAGATTTGCGATGGGAGATTTGCGATGGGCGATGGACGATGGACGATGGACGATGGACGATGAGTGATGGTCGTTAGGCGTTCTGCAATTGTTTGTTCAACCAGTTGTACAAACAAACATTATCCTTGTGGTTGTGACACAAAACGGTACATAAATGATCTGTGGGATTGTGAACAAGGAAACAAAGTGAGAGCATTAAAGCACTATTGAGAAACTCTAGTTAAATAAATTAAATGAATCGGGTACAAATGTAAAAGAAAACCTCGTATTGCTGTAGACCTATATTACTTAATGCATACCTGCTAATTATTTGCTTGTTGATAGTTAATGATTATTTTGCAGTGCTGTTACTTGGAGAAGTTCAAAATTTCGCTTGGAAATGTTGCGGCCATATGAATCTGCTGCCTGCCTACCCGCTGTATAAAGTCGATGTCTTTCTTGTTAACTAGGTAAGAGAGATTAAAATTATCAAATAAAAGGTATGATCTCGCGAAAAGCAATGATCATTGCTTGACCGTGATAACCATGTATTGAAATGTGGCGACGAATTTTCCATCACTCGGCTATCATCTTCCATTCACCAAATACGAATCCGTTTCTATTGGTGATGAATTCACCAGAGCGATGTTTTTTTAGCAGTAGAAGCGGCATGGAGCTTCGAAAATAATTGCATTAAGTAATTATAAAAACTAAATTTCCAGTGTCGTGAAAATGTAAGTTTTTCAACTGATTACTTGCAATTTCCCTTACACAGTACAATAAGAATCCGTAATCACAAGTGCGTAATCACAATAGATTTAATTGCGGTGTATTTCGCATTGCTCGTGGGTGTCATGCTTCATTGAAGGATTTCAACAAGTACCACGGCCTACAAGTTGTTGTATAATTAATGTAAAATTTCTCTTTCAGACTATGAACTTTACAATCATCTCCAACAGCCTCTGAAGTGCTCAAGCCCCCCAAAATTCACTTTTGACTACGAAGCGTAACGTTTGACTATATAGCGTAGCGTAATCTCATAGAATTCTGCGGTGGCGTGTCTTGTCTTATTTTTAATTCCATATCTTTGTTTTGCCGGCAGAATTAGGTACTACTGGTTTTTAAAGTAAATTGGGGTAAAAAATACCTTTTTTATTTTATAAAAATATTTATTACAAGAAGATATGTTAGATGAAAATTGCTTCAATTTTACTTTGAAATAATTATTTGCCAGCAGCATTTCAAAACTTGAAGTAAAAGAAAAATTCTCAACAGTTATCATTTGAATTAAAACAACCCGTTTATGCTAGCAAACGATATCTCTGACCTGCAACGATACCTCTTACGTCGTTTCATCCGATTTTTCACTATATAATTCTCAGCAAAACTCTCAAAAACATCTCAAATCAAGCCTCTTACACAGATACCCATGAAAACATTTGTGTTTACCTCTAATGTACCGAAATGCCTCCGGGTAAAACTTGAATAAATATTACATGAAGCGATACAATCCGTAAAAATGAAACTACTACCACTTGGTACGGCAGTCATCTGTTAACAAGAAAATAATTACGTTAACAACTTTCTGCACCCGGATGCTCCTCGCTGCATTTCAGCCAGAGTCCATTAAACTAAGCAATTATAGTTCAATTAAGGACCCGGCGAGACTTGAAGGCGGGGGGGGGGGGGTTCGGCGGCCCATCGGCGGGCGCACAATCTAGTTCGGAGCTTGGTAATTAGCGCTTTGATGCCCCGCACGCCGATCTAATTAATTACTTCTTCTCGAGGGACGCCCGACCGTTTTCTGCATCCGGATTCTTGCGGGTTAGCTTCCTCGTGATCTGGTTGAGGCGTCTTGATGACTCGCGTTGAGAAGGCGATTACTAATCTGCGGGACACCTGGCCCGAGACTCTTAGCTTCCCACTTACGCCGAGGAAGCCACATTATTCTTTCAGGCATTACCGCTATTCACTACCGGCACGGGTGGATGAAGAGGACAGGACAGGGAACGGGTCATTCAAGTAGCCTGCAAGGTCGTGCGTGCACCCTTCGTTGAGGAAATGTCTTTGTGCGCAGGTCACAGGTCCGGCATATTCCGAACCGGTGATGAAACCTTCCGGGTTCGCTTGACTAATGTTGAAACACCCTCTCATTAACAAACTAGTAATTGCAAAAGAAGGAATTATGACCAGTGAACGTGCTTCTATGTGTGAGATAGTTCAGTCTCACGATTTAAAAGATGATATTTCGATATTCATTGGCGATATGTTTGATTCATCAACCAGTCGTAGGGTTTTCTTTACATTAGTGGTGCACAAGGAAAAGCAATAAACATAGTTGTTCTTTGTTTGTATACCAGTTTTCTTTCATTGGAGCAGATGTTGGACCAAATGTAGGAACTGGTTAATTTTCGAATTGAAGTGCCGTTAGAGAATAGCATTTCACTGACATCTAAGTAGAATGAAAGAATTACTGTATTTTTTTCCAAAATAGCATGGTATGCGACAATAAGGATAAAAATATATATTTTTAAGTCGTCTATGTTATAGACACATAATTTTCAGTAAATTATTGCCTAATTCTTTAATAGGTGTAAATACCTGTAAGAGGGGAAATATACTTTTAACGAATCGTTGGCTCTCTTTTAATACGTAAAAACTAAATTGTTTAGCCGTTGAGTTGGGTGATGAGGTGTATTTTTTAACAATAACTAAAATATTTATCTCGTATAAAAACATTCTCCAAGAAGGTTTAGGTGTGTTCCTATTATTTGCGTCGAACTGAACTACACTAACTTCCGAAATAATAAGTCAAAATTTATTTTTTTAAATTGTACAGTATTTTGTAATTAATATAATGAGAAAAGCGAAAGGTTAAACAACTCTAACGTTTGTACACATGCAATTTAAAATTGTGCAACCTAATATTATTTCTCAATATACTTCATTAATTTTTATGATTCAATTTTAAACGTTGTAAAATTGCTCGTAATGATACATTAGCTATCATTCAGTGGTAGAAACGTATACATAGTTCATTGGAACAGATGTACGAACTGGTTAATTTTTTAATTGAAGTGCTATTAGAGAATCGGAATTCACCGACATCTAAGTAGAATGAAGGGATTATTGTAATCGTTGCCTACACGCGAGAAAAAGAAACTGAAAGCGATTAAAAGAACAACAATTTCGAGTTGTAATATTTGCCTTCGTCATCTGCATTTGGCGTCTTCCGGCGCATCTTGAGCCCAGCGGAACCCTTTCCCGCATCTCGTCTTGCGCTTAAGCCCCGCTTAAGCCCCGCCACCGCGTTCAATAGGGCTGAAAACGGCGGACGCACACCGACAGTTCCGTATCCACCGCCGGTATTTGTTAACGCGTATTCGCCCCCACGCCCGAGGCCCCCGATGCCGCCGCCGGACGGTGGAGATCAATACGGCGTCTCGACGCCACGAGACGTTGCGTAACGTCGACGCCGACGCCCGCGCCTCGTCCCTCCACGCAACGCGACGCGCGCGTCGGTGGCGGCGTGGTAAGGAGGCGCCGCCGACGCCGCTGATGCGAACACGGCGTTCAGCGACACCATGCGAATTCCTCTTCGACTTCTTATTCCTCTTCGACTTCTTATTCTTCCTCTTCAACTTCTTATTCCTCTTCGACTTCTTCTTCCTCTTCGACTTCTTATTCCTCTTCGACTTCTTCTTCCTCTTCGACTTCTTCTTCCTCTTCGACTTCTTCTTCCTCTTCGACTTCTTCTTCCTCTTCGACTTCTTCTTCCTCTTCGACTTCTTCTTCCTCTTCGACTTCTTATTCCTCTTCGACTTCTTATTCCTCTTCGACTTCTTATTCCTCTTCGACTTCTTATTCCTCTTCGACTTCTTATTCCTCTTCGACTTCTTATTCCTCTTCGACTTCTTATTCCTCTTCGACTTCTTATTCCTCTTCGACTTCTTATTCCTCTTCGACTTCTTATTCCTCTTCGACTTATTATTCCTCTTCGACTTATTATTCCTCTTCGACTTATTATTCCTCTTCGACTTCTTATTCCTCTTCGACTTCTTATTCCTCTTCGACTTCTTATTCCTCTTCGACTTCTTATTCCTCTTCGACTTCTTATTCCCCTTCGACTTCTTATTCTTCCTCTTCGACTTCTTATTCCTCTTCGACTTCTTCTTCCTCTTCGACTTCTTATTCCTCTTCGACTTCTTCTTCCTCTTCGACTTCTTCTTCCTCTTCGACTTCTTCTTCCTCTTCGACTTCTTCTTCCTCTTCGACTTCTTCTTCCTCTTCGACTTCTTCTTCCTCTTCGACTTCTTATTCCTCTTCGACTTCTTATTCCTCTTCGACTTCTTATTCCTCTTCGACTTCTTATTCCTCTTCGACTTCTTATTCCTCTTCGACTTCTTATTCCTCTTCGACTTCTTATTCCTCTTCGACTTCTTATTCCTCTTCGACTTCTTATTCCTCTTCGACTTCTTATTCCTCTTCGACTTCTTATTCCTCTTCGACTTCTTATTCCTCTTCGACTTCTTATTCCTCTTCGACTTCTTATTCCTCTTCGACTTCTTATTCCTCTTCGACTTCTTATTCCTCTTCGACTTCTTATTCCTCTTCGACTTCTTATTCCTCTTCGACTTATTATTCCTCTTCGACTTATTATTCCTCTTCGACTTCTTATTCCTCTTCGACTTATTATTCCTCTTCGACTTCTTATTCCTCTTCGACTTCTTATTCCTCTTCGACTTCTTATTCCCCTTCGACTTCTTATTCCCCTTCGACTTCTTATTCCTCTTCGACTTCTTATTCCTCTTCGACTTCTTATTCCCCTTCGACTTCTTATTCCTCTTCGACTTCTTATTCCTCTTCGACTTCTTATTCCTCTTCGACTTCTTATTCCTCTTCGACTTCTTATTCCTCTTCGACTTCTTATTCCTCTTCGACTTCTTATTCCTCTTCGACTTCTTATTCCTCTTCGACTTCTTATTCCTCTTCGACTTCTTATTCCTCTTCGACTTCTTATTCCTCTTCGACTTCTTATTCCTCTTCGACTTCTTATTCCTCTTCGACTTCTTATTCCTCTTCGACTTCTTATTCCTCTTCGACTTCTTATTCCTCTTCGACTTCTTATTCCTCTTCGACTTCTTATTCCTCTTCGACTTCTTATTCCTCTTCGACTTCTTATTCCTCTTCGACTTCTTATTCCTCTTCGACTTCTTATTCCTCTTCGACTTCTTATTCCTCTTCGACTTATGATTTCTTCTTCTACAATGTGTTGCAGAGATTTGAGCTGATGTGCCATATAAGACATGCAGTCACTGTTTTTAACGTGCGTTTAAAAGATCAGTCAACGCTCGAATTTTAATGGTTGACGATTGCTCTAGTATCTCGTGCAGACATCGTTTTTACAATTCAGTTTCTTAAGTCCACAGAAATCTTAGACGTCTAGAAATAAATATTATAAATTTTTCAAATGCATAAATGCTTCTTAGATATATGTTTATAAATATTGTAAAATATCAGGTAAGGACATTTCTTCAACTATTCCGTCTTTCCTTTTCCAAAATGCGTCTTGGATAATCAAAGACGAGTACGGAACGTGTACAGGACATAGAATACTTTGAAAGAGAAAAGAATCGAATGGCCCAGAGTCTCGTCGAGGAACGACATGTGCTGGGAGGTTGAAACGCATTCACACGGTCGCACGTAGGCAAACGGACGAGGCCACAACTGCGACGCACAGCGGGCGGAAACAACTAGAGGGAATCGAACACGCGTATTTTCATCTCAGTTTTGGTGGGAGTGGAGTTTATGTTGTTGCTATGAATGACCTGATCATTTTTTTTAAAAATGGCTCTGAGCAGTAACAAAGTAAGCGGCACTTAGGACAAAATGGAAATCGGAAAGTTTGCGGCGGCTAACTGTTAATGCCCCACGCCGGTCATTTATTATGCAATTGTCCCGCTGTGGACGCCGTCGTTCGTTTTGTGGGGAATGGATTGGCTTTTCGTTCGGCGCCGAGTCCTTCGCATCCCCCGGTTTCCGCTTGCCGCCGCTGCGAGGCGCTGGAGCCGGCGCCGTGCGCGCTCCTCTGTAATCTGCGCGGCCGCGGGGCCTCCCGGGGCAATTACCGCGGGATCGAAGGCGCGGAGAGTTACTCGGGCGGCGGCGTCACGCGCGGGGAGGGGGGAGGGGGGAGGGGAGGGGGAGGGGAGGGGGAGGCGAAAGGAGGACGCGCTCCCGTGCGCGGACCTCCGGCGACGCACACAGCGCTCCCTCGCGCTCAGGCTGGGCGGCGTCGGATATTATCATCCGCGTACCGTTTCTTGAACGATGGCTCGCAGAAATGCTAGTGAAGCGGGGGTATTAGACTCAATATGGACCACTATACATTGTGCCAATTTTTTTCTGTTCTCGTATAGGTTCGTAGGCTTCCGCGGCCGGAGTCAATGCATTCTTGGCTATCCGAGATGAGCCGCGTCTCGGTCAATTGTACTTGAGCAGTTTAGCTCTGAAGAAGGACACAGCAAAATGGCCGTAACGTCAGCACAATTGACCGAGTCGCGGCCCATCCCGGATAGCCAAGAATGTATAATGTGGTTTCCTTTTTAAACTTGTGGTTAAACATATTTATTTCTTCTAGATGTAATACATCGTTTAGTATAATTAGTTTGCAGATGTTTAGACGTGGTTTCCTCTTGGCAAGGAGTAGTATCAATATTTCCAGTGACGTAATGCTACCTTGTTGCTACCAACTCAGGTTTCACCATCTTCCGGTATTAAAGACAGATAAGTATAACGAACAGTTAGCACCAATTACTTATGGAAGAGTCGATAATAGCTTTTATCTCCAAACCGCCTCTCTAAATATATTCTGGGTCCATAATATTGCAACTTTCTTTCTGGATAGGAGTAAACCTTTTCCACACTACTCAGCACCAATGCCGAGATTCGGGAACATTGATACAGCGGGCGATTGTAATAGTTGGATTTAAATGCACTGTTTAGTTTTTATATTACCTTTAGGCAACTCATTGTCAGTTTTGAACGGCTATCTCAACAGCGATAAATCAAGGACGAGCATGTTCAAATTTGAAAACACGGAAGCGACAACCGCTTGTTTAAACAAACTAGTACTCTTCGTGCCGTGAGTCGTCTGATAACATTCTAATGAATCAATGACTTTTTTATGGTAATATATTGCTGCTTCCGCTCGATGCTATGCGGTTCAGACAGGTGGTCACATTAGTTGTATTTCCCTTCAAAGTGTACATTTTAAAATCAGAGTGGAGTATTTCTAATATTCGTCGAGAGGAGAAACAAGCCTTTAATGCTTATATTACTAATGGGACAACCGTAAACCTCCACATTTTCAGAGTATTTCAAGTGGAGATCACAATATATATATATATATATATATATATATATATATATATATATATATATATATATATATATATATATATTAGTTTTTACCCTCAATTATCCAGGTATTGGTTCAGATGCAGACACCTGAAGCTGCATAAACATTCACTTGCAGTTCCCTGTTGATCACGTCACCATCCGCTGTATCCCCGCCCAATTTGCGCCGGTCTTTGCAATCTCCGTGGCGACGGTGCAGGTGCATAGTTTTTCTCCCGCATTTGCAATCTCCGTGGCGAGGGTGCAGATGCACAGTTTACGCGCGTCTTTGCAATCTCCGTGGCGACGGTGCAGGTGCACAGTTTATCTCCCGCATTTGCAATCTCCGTGACGATGGTGCAGGTGCACATTTTACGCGCGTCTTTGCAATCTCCGTGGCGACGGTTCAGGTGCACAGTTTACGCGCGTCTTTGCAATCTCCGTGGCGACGGTGCAGGGGCAAAATTGTGCGCCCGCATTTGCAATCTCCGTGGCGAGGGTGCAGGTGCACAGTTTACGCGCGTCTTTGCAATCTCCGTGGCGACGGTGCAGGTGCATAGTTTTTCTCCCGCATTTGCAATCTCCGTGGCGAGGGTGCAGATGCACAGTTTACGCGCGTCTTTGCAATCTCCGTGGCGACGGTGCAGGTGCACAGTTTATCTCCCGCATTTGCAATCTCCGTGACGATGGTGCAGGTGCACATTTTACGCGCGTCTTTGCAATCTCCGTGGCGACGGTTCAGGTGCACAGTTTACGCGCGTCTTTGCAATCTCCGTGGCGACGGTGCAGGGGCAAAATTGTGCGCCCGCATTTGCAATCTCCGTGGCGAGGGTGCAGGTGCACAGTTTACGCGCGTCTTTGCAATCTCCGTGGCGACGGTGCAGGTGCATAGTTTTTCTCCCGCATTTGCAATCTCCGTGGCGAGGGTGCAGATGCACAGTTTACGCGCGTCTTTGCAATCTCCGTGGCGACGGTGCAGGTGCACAGTTTACGCGCGTCTTTGCAATCTCCGTGGCGACGGTGCAGGCGCAAAATTGTGCGCCCGCATTTGCAATCTCCGTGGCGAGGGTGCAGGTGCACAGTTTACGCGCGTCTTTGCAATCTCCGTGGCGACGGTGCAGGTGCATAGTTTTTCTCCCGCATTTGCAATCTCCGTGGCGAGGGTGCAGATGCACAGTTTACGCGCGTCTTTGCAATCTCCGTGGCGACGGTGCAGGTGCACAGTTTATCTCCCGCATTTGCAATCTCCGTGACGATGGTGCAGGTGCACATTTTACGCGCGTCTTTGCAATCTCCGTGGCGACGGTTCAGGTGCACAGTTTACGCGCGTCTTTGCAATCTCCGTGGCGACGGTGCAGGGGCAAAATTGTGCGCCCGCATTTGCAATCTCCGTGGCGAGGGTGCAGGTGCACAGTTTACGCGCGTCTTTGCAATCTCCGTGGCGACGGTGCAGGTGCATAGTTTTTCTCCCGCATTTGCAATCTCCGTGGCGAGGGTGCAGATGCACAGTTTACGCGCGTCTTTGCAATCTCCGTGGCGACGGTGCAGGTGCACAGTTTATCTCCCGCATTTGCAATCTCCGTGACGATGGTGCAGGTGCACATTTTACGCGCGTCTTTGCAATCTCCGTGGCGACGGTTCAGGTGCACAGTTTACGCGCGTCTTTGCAATCTCCGTGGCGACGGTGCAGGCGCAAAATTGTGCGCCCGCATTTGCAATCTCCGTGGCGAGGGTGCAGGTGCCGCCACGGACGCTCCATGAAGTCCCGAGCGCTTGACGCGTAGCCGCACTCGACACGGAAGCGTCGGCCGCCGTTAACCGCCCGGCGAAGGCGGCGGCGGCGGCGGCGTGGGTCGCGCTGATAAGCCCCGCACTTAACAAGTCTCGCTGCGCAGTCGCGACCGGCGCTATCACGCCAGCCGCCGCCCGCGCAGATGGCACGAGGCGATGGCGCGCGGAATTATCGCGCCCGGGACGAATCTAAATGGCGACCCGGGTTTGTATCTTAATTACGGTTTAAATTGGCTTCTCACAACGACACGTTCTATTAGGCACCAGCTTACCGTTGGCGACCTTCGAGAAACTTATCGTCTTGGCGGTTGTGATAGGGAGAATAAAACAAACGGACGATTACGAAGAGGAAACTTGAAATTATTTACAGATACGTTGGCTACATTGCTACATTTAAGTAGTGAGAAAAGATAACTAATCACGTTAAGTTCATTGTTTATTCTCTTTGTTGTGCTGTGATAGAAGGGATAGTTAAATGGAGAAGTGTTTTGTGAATGCTCTCCGCACACCGCTGGTGGAAGTTGGATTGATATAATGGAATAAACATACCCTTAAGCATAAGATCTTATATTTGGTATTGGTGACATACTGAAATGCAACAACAGATGACAGCGGAAGTTTAGGGGTCAGTAGAGGTGACAATGAATGCCGTGATGTGTGCGAGGGTGGCAACAGCGGCAGAGGGGAACATAAGAAATGAAAACTGGTATGGTTATTTTCGCAAAAGCGACACTGTGACGAATTGGTGACGGGGACGGCTTCATTCTAGTTCGGTGAAGATAACGTCCAAGATAAGGATTCTCTGACATTTCACTTTACAGGTGGTTGCTAAAGAATTTCAAGGATAAAGATGAACAAAGTGGAATAACTTTCCATTTCGTGTCAATTCATTTTCAATAAAAATAAAAAGCAAATTATATTACAAAAAAAAGAGTGTTTACCTATGCAGACTTAATTTACAAAGGGAAGAAAACTTGGTAATGCAATGTACATAATGCTAATAAGTATTAACTCCGCCTAAATTTGTAGTAATTATTTTATTTTCAAATAATTACCAAACATTCATACCACAAATACGATGAATATTAAAATATTATATGTGTCTGTTCGTTATCAAATTAGTTTCCTAACATCGTACTGTTAATGTTCATCGCAATACTCATTCCAACCAATAGGCCATTGAATTAAAAATACAATATATGTTTCTGTGTTTTAACTTCACGCGTTAGTACTAATTAGTATGAAAGAAACAACACGCACAATAGGCCGACAGTAAAATCAAAACGAACAGTCAATACCAAACGTCCAATGGATAAGGAACATCGCGTCAGGCAGTCACCACGAACGTCGCAACGGGAGCGCATGTCTGATTTTACGACGTCGCGCGCCCATTGGACGTTTTTTCTCGACGTCGTAGCGGAACGCGCGACGCGACGCGACGCGACACGGCGAGCGGCGAGGACAATGGCGGGTCGTCTGCGTCGACGAGACCGCTTGCGACGACGCTACGGCAGTCCGCGAGGCGCAAGCAATGGAGAACGCGGATTCGTCGAGCGAGACAATGGGCAGAGCGCGCTTGTGGTGACGGTATGATGTAACAGGAGACTAAAAGGATCGGCCGTGCCTCTGTTTCTTCACCGCGTGGTGCCATTCTTCTGCTGTTACGAGCGGTTGTCTTCCGTCGTTCGGACTATAAAACGCACTACGCTTTTCGTTCTGTGGGAGTGACACGTTGGAAGTTGCGGAAAAGTAAGCGTTTAGAGACGTTTTCAAATTACCAATATGCCTTACGTAAGATATAAAAATGGTAGGAATCGAAGTGGGAGATACAGTAAGAGATATTTCAATTTCAAACGACCTTTTCGCGATTAAATCACCAAACAAATTAAATCTGCAGAAGTGCAACATGTAGGCTTTTGATCTCGTTGATACACAAACTTAAAGAGAAACAGGAGATTTGCCGTTGGACTGCCATATCAGTCATAGGAAATACAAGAAATGAAAGTTACAACTACTTATTTGACCTCTCTCTCATCTTTTGTAAGTTCATACAATCATTCTTTCACAGGAAACTGCCCTCCGTGCTTTTTGCAGATTTTGTAGAGCGTACAATCACATCAAAATCAACATAAAATTCTAGTTTCTTTTATTACCCAGTTGTCTTTCTTCTTTCCAGTACTGGCCTCGTGATAATCTGGTTATCCACCTCACACATTCACTGCGACACCTACTGGTTGGTTCTTTGCTCGTTTCTAGAAATCGTAACGGAATGCGAGAGTTTTAATTTAACTTTAAGTTGTAGCTGCTGCTCCCCAGAACCAGCGCAGTGTTTCTACCTCCCCCCCCCCAGTTCTCGCGATCGTCAGCTCATCCGCCCACCCGTCCTCAGCGGCGGGCGCGGGGGGGACGAGGGGGGCGGTGGCAGCCGCTGCCGCCTCCGCGGCCCCGTTTGTCACAGGCGGCTCCGCCCCGCTCATTGAGCGTGGCAGCCTCCGGCGGCGGGGAGGGGCGCGCAGCAGGGTGGTCTGCGTCTCGGGTTTGTCTCCGCCCCGCCACGCCCCGCCACGCCCCGCCACGCCCCGCCACGCTCCGCTCGCCTCGTCCCCCTCCTCCGGCCTCACCGCTCCTCTCCACTTCGCCACGCCACGTCAGGCCTCCCTACGCCTTCTCACATCTCGTCACGTTTCGTCTCTCCCCGCTCCGCCACGCCCCGCCTTGCTCCGCCCCCCTCGTCCCCCCTCCCACTGACCCCCCCCCCGCTCCTCTCCACCTCGTCTCACCACGTCAGGTCTCCTTACGCCTTCTCACATCGCATAGAGTTTCGCCTCCCCGCGCCTCGCCTCTCTACTCCACTCCCTGCCAGTCCACGGCACGCCTTCCGATCCGGCTCCTACCACACCACGCTCTCTTACAACGGCCCTCTGTGCCACGCCCACGCCCACGCCCACGCCCTTCTACGCCCCGCCCCGCACTGCCCCGCCGCGTTCTACCCTTACCCCGCAACACCACGCCCTCTGCGGCACTGCCCGTGTTGCGTCATGTCAGCTCTCTCCATTCTCTTGTAAGTCGCAACCTCCATAACCACCACCACCACCACCACCATCGTGATGTCGCGCCTTCTGTGCAAGAGTGACCTAGTCGCTCATCGTCACTTCATCGTACCAGTCCATACAACTCATTTCCACCAGGCAGCCTTAGCTCACTCTCCACTGTCAATCCTTCCACATCCTTCGTTTCCGCAGTGGACACGCTTTCTCGACACAGCCACCGCCTTCACAATCACCTCCCTCGTCACACACCACACCCCCGTCATCCCAAACTCATACACCACCCCCACCTCAATGTTTACCCCGCCCTATTCATCGCCGCAGCACTCATCATCACGTTCACACACAACGAACCTTCACCACCTTCATATTCATTTCCCCCTCACCCACCGCGTCGGCCGCACCTCATCACACACACACACACACACACACACACACACACACACACATCGCCTCGTTTGGCAGACTACGCGCCGCAGCCTTCCCCAGCAGACTTGCCAACTCGGGTTATGAAGACGCGATGCGGTCCGTCGTCAAATTAGAAGTCTCTAACGGCCACCGCCGCGGCCTCCGTCGTCACCGCCACCGCCACCACCGGCGACGTCACCAACGAAGACGGCGCTTCTTCACGGAGCGTGTCCTCGCTATGTAAATGACTTGAGAAAAAACGAGAAAGAGAAGAAAAATGTCTCTCCCTAACGACTTCCCGCCTGCCCGCTCCTCCTATTCCCGCCACGCCGCTCGGCAGTATTTCAGCTGCAAATGTTCTCCTTGACATCTAGGACGACCGTCAAGAAATGTGTACCATACACCAGTCTGTTTTCGCTACCATTTGGAAGGTCCCTGCTTCGCGGCTGGTGCCGTGTGAATCTTACCGAAAAGCTGCTCCCTTCTTGTGAAACGTCCAAAGGACCTTTGAGTTTGGTTAACGCCATTCAATCGGGTCGTTTATAACCGCGAAGAGAACTGTTCACTTTGAAGTTTCACTTTCTAAATTAGTTGAACGCTTTTAACCCGATTCGTGGTACTGCGTTTATAAAATTGTATTTTTCGGCGCTTGGTAATTAATTGCGTTAATAATCGGTAGAGAAATGTTTACTGCATTTACACTTTGAAGTTCTGTGATCAGAGATTTTCAGCAGATGTTTTGCCAAAGTAATGTATGTATGTGAAAAAGAGGTAGTTCTTATAGGAATATGACTCACGCTTGCTCCAATTTTCTCTACTCAGGAAGACATCTTGTAGTGGTGGTGTGTTCAAGAATTCTTAAATTGTTTTTATCGATAATCTTAACAACAATTTTATGTCGAAAGCATGACACCAAAACTATTTTTAAATTCCATATTTTTTTCTATTGTTAATTTTCTAATTTTCCTCTATAACTTCAAATTCTGGAATTGAGAATGTCGTCATAAAATTAATGATGTAAAAATAATTATTCAGGGTACCTTTTCCGAGGAAGTACATGCACCAAAACAAGGCAAACATAAAGCTCATTTGTGTAGGCATTCTGTCCACAGACGCCCACATCCTGACGAAGTCATCTCGTTTGTCAACCACGACGAATTACATGTTATTTCAAAGCTACTGACACAATTGTAGGAGGACAAGCGAATCTCCTTTATTCACAGCAACTGCACCCCCGCCATAACTCCAGGGCACGGAGGAAGCACGCCTTGTTAAAATCAGCGCAAACCAGTTGACACCGGGGCTGACATGCTTCCGGCGTTGCGCGGCGCCTGTGGGCGGGGGCGGGACGGGGGGCGGGGGAGGAAGCGGGGATCTCGCGAACCTTTCCCCGTCCTAACAAGTGATTAATGTTCTTCCCAAAGTAAACTGTAATTTCTGAACATATATACTCCTCTCTACCTTCTGTTCGGGTAGTTTAATTGAGTTCTAGGAACTTGTTTTAATGTGTTCTTCCCGGCTCGGAAACTTATATTAATTCCGGCAAAATGAGCTACTACTTGGGGCGGGGGTGGAGCGTGGGAGGGGGGAGAGGACGCTACGCGAGGTCGCGCGAGGGAGAGAGGGAGAGAGAGAGAGAGGGGGGAGAGCGCGAACAGAAAGAGAGAGAGGAGGTGGTGGGGAGGGGAAACGCCTACGGCGAACGAGGGTGGAGGGGCGGGGCGGGGGTGGGGGCGCCGGCAGAAGCCCGCAGAGTCAAACGCATAAATGTTAAAGAGGCAAGTTTTAATCATTCATTACGCAGAGTACTGCGGAAAATGAGCGATATTTTAACACGGGCGTACACTTAATGTTCGGAACTTCAGCGCCCCCGCGGGCGCCTATCGAACTAACTCCGGCCGGGTCGCGACTCCGTCGGGGCGTGGTCTTTCCTGACGAACGAATCCCTATACTTCGTTCGGAAGCCGTCTCGGCCAGGACGATAGTCCGGCTAATGACGGATCGTAATGGGAGAGAAATTATTGCTGTGCCGAGGTGAAGATATAATTTTCCGCACTGCCCGGTCTGTACTTACAAGTCAATAATCTGGGGCGATGTTTTTTTTTATCGGTGTTTTCGTATAGCTCGTTGAAAGCATTGCCGTGTTCTTCTGGATCTTTCAGGCCGGTAATGCACTAATATGTGTCTTTACGATGGGTAAGTTTGTTCGCGGTGTATTGAATCCCACAGACAATTTCAATGAAGTTGCTTCGGAAAGATCACTACCGGAGAAAAGTCATAAAACAGAGTGTTCGAAGAGAGCTAATGCAGTTTCTAATTTGTATTTTAGGAAAAAGTCACCCACTTTCTCGGAGCCGATGAAGTTTTAATGTACATTCTGAAGGATGTAAAAATCGTCACTTCGTCTAAAATGACAGTCTATGCAACAATCAAGATGCCACGTATTTTGCTTTTGCTCTGGAACTACGAATAATTAATGTGAAATAGAGAAGTACTATGTGTGGCAGTAATGTTTTTTTGAAAATTAGCTACATTTGAGGGTAAAAAAGAAGCAGTAGCAGATTAGATCTTCATTTAATGTTGTCTTCCTAAATAAATAGTTAACACGTTCAGATCGCCATGTACACAAGCGGAACGAATTCAAACACAGAATGGAAAAGAATTCTAGCTCCCGGCTGCTGTGAACCGTATTTACTGTGGTTACTCCGATCAAAACTCGGTGAACGTCCGGACAGTTCTGTAGCAAATGGTGCACAGAACGAGCGCTATATGTTCTTCCTTACCCTTGTCCTATCCTCTCCCCTTCATCACACACACTTACACTTACATGCACCGAATTACCACACATGTCAGGACACAGGTGTTGACGACAGTGCCGGGAGTTTATAGATGGCCCCTGCTGGACGGTGCCCGTCTGGAAGAAATGTCTAGCGAAAGCAAGCAAACGTGTAGGTTGGCGTGCGATATCACGATCCATCGGAATAGGAACACCGCCCCCTCTCTAGTATTATCACGCACTTTACTTACGGGACTATGCATCTACGTATCTGACGTGCTCCAAAACAATGAGCACTGCCTGACTCCCAGCCCGCGCACCGCGCCCTCTCGTGACGTCAGCAGTGGCGAACGCGTCGGTGCGAATCGACCTCTCGGGGGCGCGAACCACTTTCGTCGCCCGTAAATCTCAGGCGGAGCGTTCGGATCGCGGGCGCCCTCTGGCGGCCCAAAGCGCCGCCCATCGCCCCGCGGGCGACCGAGCGCAGCGCCCGCTGCCGACGGACGCCCACGTGGGCAACAGGGCGCGGACAAAGGTGCTCGCTGGTGAAGAAGGTGGGCAAAATGGGGAAAGAGATGGGCCTACGGTAGGATGCAAGGGAGCTGGATATGTGGCGGGCCGCGGTTGGTTTGTTTGACTCAAGAAAGGTTTTCTTTGATTTGGATGTGGTGTGAAATTTAGTCGCACATGAATGTAGAAGGTTGACCGACGGATCTGTGGATAGTATATTGAGAAGATGTAAGACAGTGTAGATGGACGTGTCTACGGATGAACTAGAACATGGTTGGATCATCTAATCGAGGGTCATCTCTGGGGTGGAGGGTTCCATGGTCTGTAGAAATGTCGAATGGTCTCTAGAAATCGACGGACCGACTGTTTGATCCACCCTCCGAAATAGACAAACCGAATGACCGACTGGCAGACACACGGACATAGGAAGTAACGGACACACCTACAAATGGAAGGAACAGATGGCCGATTCCATAAAAACGTTTTAAAAAAAGGTTTAATCAGGGTTACCCAATCATATTTCCGACAACTTCGAGCTATATTTTCGCTCTAGCCGCCCTCCCCAAACTAGATATACAAGTAAACGTGAAAGCGATCAGAAGAACGACCCAGCAATCTCCCTAAACTACCGAAGGCGTTTTGCCCGCGCAGTCGCGACTAGTCCGCCTCGCGCTGGCGCCCGGCCCGGCGCCGCCCCGCCCCGTGGCGACAGCAGCGCGTCGAGTGCCGCGGCCGCGCCGCTGTCGTCGCGCGTTTCGTGAGCGGTCGCGCCCCGCCCCGTCCCGCCCCGCGCGGGTATTCTCGGCTGACCTGGCCCGCGCGCGCTCGGGTCACGCGGGCCGACAGCTGGGCGGCCCGGGCGATGAGCGAAGGGCGGTGACGTTGGCGGAAAAGGAGGATTTCGCTGGGGGAAGGTCGGAGGTCGGCCGTTCACGCGTGTGTGTGTATGTTGATTTAATATAGTATGTGGAAGTGCGTAATCTGGGCTGTCTGGGTGACGCCGCGTCGAAGGCTGTGTTTGCCGACGTTTCGACCATCTTGTCGTGGTCTTCCTCAGGGCTGGTATGTCCATGATGGTATGTCATCTGTCGATTGGATAACCTCGTCCCGTCTGATCATACGTCAGTAGTCACTCTATTTAAATCAGAGAATACACTAAATCCTACGATTTCACAATTCTACTAAATCCACTTATCAGCATGAACATCTTTCAATATGGCATTGGCAATACGCAGAACGGAAGTTAAACTCCACCTTACAATAATTTGAAAAAAACAACCAATAATTATGTTGGTATACTGTGACTAGAAATTGATTTTCTTATAACACTACCAAGAAATTAATAAAGAAAAAACTTCAAGCTGTTAGCGTACAGTTTATTTTTACGTCATTCCCTTACTTAATGAAACGAAAGAAAAAAAAAACCTTCAGCTAGAAAATGCATAACACCCTCCATTAGAGCCCGCAACAATGCAACCCTCACCCAACTGGTGAGCCCAAAGCGCCCGCCGTTCCATTGCAGCGAAGTGCGGCGGACAATCGCCGCGGGCTGCTGCTACATTAGCCGCGTTGCGGAGCGTGCTTTTTTTTTTTTTTTTCCTTCTGCGCAGCGGGCTTAATTAAAATAAACAGGTGATTAAGCCGAGGTGTCACGACATAAATCAGCGGCGCCGACGCGCGGGTGGCCGCTGAGATACGTCGGAGACGCGGACAATGAGGGCGCATCGATCAGCAGGCGCGGTGGCTCCCAGTCTTTTGCAGGGCCTTGCGGAGCCACCCGGGGTGGTCTATCGCTCCGAGGGACGAATTTCCTCGGCCTTTTCTTAGCTTCTCAATTTTTTTTTTATTAATGTGTTCTTTGACAAAATTAGTTCGGCAATTTCACAATAAACACACCGTTTCCTGCATCAGTGTTGAGTAAAAAGTCTTAAGATTTGAGTCATGAGACTGACGGATTTTAGACTGTAGCTACTGATAGGGGTGGATTTCAAACAGTGTCAGGAGGGTAATTCTAGTGGCTGACTGTTTTGATCGGTTGCTTTTCGTGGTTTCGCCGTATCAATACTAGGCGATTGCCGGAGCAGTATCTTAAACGGGCCACGGGCGATGCGCGATCTTTCCTTCTCCATTCTGGACCACTCGTTGACCCTTGGAGACACACTTACATACACTACATTACCACACACGTTGGGTTGACCAGTCGGGAGTCTAAGAAGATAAAGAGCCAGATGGCATGCGGTTTCCCGCTGCGTTAGCCCGCGTGCCGATTGTCTTTCGCTAGATTGAGCCGATTGCGCCCGAGCGCCTCTCGTCGGACCGACTCAACAAGAAGCGGAGGCCGTCTCTCGTTGGTTACCTCGAGAGGAGAACCCTAAGTCGTCGTAGTTCGGCGCCGAATCTCAACTTCCTCACGGGGAAGATCACCATCACTCTCGGGATATAGCATGCACTACATTTACGGGACTAATTACCTTAGTAGTTGACGTGCCTGGTATCAATGCTCACTGACACGTCCTCGATCATTCCTTTATGTTTATATTTTAAGTGTCTCTTCTCCCGTTTTTCAAAGCATTTTGTTTTACTTTTCATTGAATTTGCAAAGAATTCCCAGAACAGAAAATATTTCATAAAAGCAAATTAGAATATGGAATCACTAAATATTCAAGCACAACGTAAAATTACATTATTAAAACTCCGTGTATAAGAAAGAAGCATCTTTAATTAATAGTAAACTGAACTTCTCTTAGAATGTTTCTTTATTTTATGTGATACCTTCAGTTCAGGCCCATCCTGATCGTATGTAAAGAAAGAAGACAAAAGTTTACAACTATCTTGTATGGTAGCTTTTTACACGAAAGTAATATTATTTTTTTCTTAAATATAACATGCATTTTAAATTATACAGAAAAAGAAAAGGTTGAGGGGGAAGGGGGAACAAGGAAAATCCTTGTTCAGATCAGTTTCTCGTTTCTTTGAAATAGCCAGTAGAGTAGTTAAGCATTGTCCAAAGAAACCAACTGGATTGGTTACAAAGACAAAGCGTGCACTTTTCTCTATACGAAATGCTCTCTACTGTCGGGCGTCGTCGGTTTGCCAGCTGGTCTCCTGAACATCCGTTCTAAAGATTCAATAGCAATAGAAGATGACGTCACATATTCAGCCTCGTATTACCACGTCCAAACAGAAACATGCCTCATATCTTCTATGCCCTTTGAGTCTTAAGGTCTCATGCAAAGCCTTCATCTTTGCTTACAGAGACAATATAGAAACGTATGGGTCATTGTTGTCTAACCCGCCGGTTTAGTTTAATTTGTGATCAAAAACGAAAAAGACATCTGAGAGGCATTGTGAGAGAACATTTGTGCAATGATTTCTAACACGTTCAAGATACTTTTTATCAATGTTCGAAACAATCGCAGGCATTTGAAAAAAGTCCATGTGCAAAATATAATTCATTTTCTACTTGTATAGAACGTGTCTGGTTAGAATTTACGAAGAGAATACGAACATATTGAGCTGAAAGAATAATATTAATTCAGCTACACTAAATTTTGGTGTTGTGTTGCAATACATTACACATTGGAGAGTATTTAGGATACAAAGCACTGACTTTTTTTGCGATCACGCTGTTTAGATCTACTCGACAGTATTTTCGTTTTATTTGAATATTACCTGGTCGGCCAGTGCAACTTGCACAAAATATCACATAATGCCTAACATTTCTGTAATTTCCGATATTTTTGTTTCAAAGAGACCAATAACTTCCAGCGTCTGTCAAACCAACGCCAGGAAGTGGACTTCACAGCTTGACAGTTCCATCTTAAGCAGAACGTTCTACAGACTTATTGCATCTTTCTAAACCTGTTCGTTGGTTGTTTCCATCTGAAGAAAAACGTACTTCTACCACAATTTTCGTCTTTTACATGTGTTTGAAAGTTCATAATCTCAAAGTAAATATCAAAACAATCTGAAAAGCTCTGTAAGAAATGCTCGCGAGCCGCGGGCCTTTGCCCTCGTCCACCTGGTGGCGGTCATCGAATCGTGGCCGCGCGCTTTCTTCCGCCGAGTGCTGCCGCGTGCTATGTTTAACTCGCTCGCCGACGACGCGACGCGACGCGACGCGACGCGGGCAGCCGCACGGGCGAAGGCTACGTGTCTCGGTGCGCCCTCTTTGCGCGCGCGCCGGTTTATTACGCCGCGCCGGCGGCGGTGGCGGTGACGGTGACGGTGACGATGGCGGTGACGATGGCGGTGACGATGGCGGTGACGATGGCGGTGACGATGGCGGTGACGATGGCGGTGACGATGGCGGTGACGATGGCGGTGACGATGGCGGTGACGATGGCGGTGACGATGGCGGTGACGATGGCGGTGACGATGGCGGTGACGGTGACGGCGAAGACGTGAAGGATGAGAAGGGTTGTGAGGGGATGTTGAGGCTGGTGGGGGTATGGGTGATGATGTGGGTGACGGTATGGCTGGCCGTATGGATGCGATATAATGGCGATATAGGTAGCCGTGTGGATGCGGTATGGGTGACAGCGTGGGTGCTATATAATGGCGGTATAGGTAGCAGTGTGGGTGCGGTATGGGCGGCCGTAGGGGTGCGGTATGGGTGGCATAATGGGTGGCCGTATGGGTGCGGTATGGATGACGATATGGGTGACGGTATGGGTGGCGATGTTGATGGCGGTACGGGTGGCTGGATGGGTGCGGTATGGGTGGCGGTATGGGTGGCGATGTGTGACACTGTGGGCGGCGTTGTGGGTGGTATCGTGGGCGATGGACTGACAGGTGACGGTAGAGATGTGATGACTGTCGACAAGTGAAGTTGAGGTAGATGATGTGAACGGCTGGCAATCGGTGACGGTGAGGAGGTAGCACTCGCTACCGCGTCGGCGAAGCGCAAATGATTTCCTTATATGCTCAGATCGTCTTCTTATAAAATGTATTAAAACTTTTGTTTCTGGATTCTTTTTTTGAATTGTCGATTTGCCAATAGGTAATTACTATAACTATTTTTGATTCATTTAAAAACATGTGCTAAGCGAAGAAAAATTATTATATCCAAAGCGTCGTTTTTCCCTCTAGTGCCATTCGTAAGTTCCTGGACATGGATTGAATTGAACAACACTCGCACAAACCCGTATTGTACACTGCAGTGTATCTAACCGGGAGGTCCTAGCGTTCGAGTCCCGACGATGGCAAATTTTCCTCTCTAGCTAATTAGCTAGATTGAAATCAGCCGCTGTCTGGAGAATTCTAGCAGCCTGCTGCTCACACCGCTAGTTTTTCGTGGTTCATCACATTTTTACAGGACTAATGACAGAGCAGTACCCTAACAAACGGGCCACGGCCCACGCGCGATCTTCCTTGCCTCTTCCTTGCCCTGTCCTCACCCCTTGCACACACAATTACACGCGGCGGGCGACCAGTTGGGAGCTTAGCGCTTGTCCTCGCGGAGGCGATGACCCGACTGGGGGGTGATACCTGGACGAGGAATTCTCCAGCAAGCCAACACGTAGTTTGTCTTTAGATCTTACCATCCAGCTGGGGAGGACTACCCCCACCTCCCGCCACAAAACATTCACTGTACTAACGGGACTATTGAATACACCGTTTGGCGGGCAAGGAAACACATTAATCACGTAATCAAAGAGCTGTATTTCTGTTCACGTGACCGTTTCTCGCTACGCATCCCTGAGCAACGTCGTGAGAGGTACAGCGGATCCACGGGTGGAGCGGCGAGGGCAGCCGCAGGGGTCGATTTCGCACTTCCTCTCCCGGTTGGCGCCCCCCGCCTGGGGGCTGTTTTATACCCGCCCAGAATAGTCCATCCTGCCACCCTCCTCGCCGCGTCTATTAGAGTAACTCCGACGTCCGGAGGGCAGGGCGCGTCTGTCGTCGCGTTCGTTCGCCCCCCGTCCCCCCTCCCCTCCCCTCCCCTCCCACTCTTTCCCCTCTCGCCACGCACCGCCCCCCCCCCACCCCACCCGGCAGCTGCAGTGCGATTGTCTTATGGCCGTGCAAATGCACGCGCGTGAAGCTTGCAGTTCGCTGCACGAGGGCGCTGGAAATAGCTTATGAGACGTCGGCCGCCTTCTTCACCAGCAAGCGTTGTATGTATTTACGGAGTAAGTTATTTTCCATTTAGGTTCTTCTATATGCGTTACCTTAAAAGCGAAACATGATTGCCGTTCCCAGTACAAAGACATGTTTTTAAGGGTTATTCTATAAAGAGATCTGTGAAGAACCCACATGGGACGTAAATGCATGGGAAATTAAGACCTAATAAAACGCATATTTATTAAAAACGTATTTATTAAATGTATAAAATGTATATTATTATTTTTGTATTAAATTTTCAGGCTCTATTTATCAGGAGTTTTTCCTCTCGCCAAAATTCTCAAACCTTTCTTAATAGGACCAAAAAGTGATATTTTCTTGAAGGAAAATGAAGTGATACGCCATGAAATTAAATATTTTCTGTGATTCTTATTTCTGTATTCTTAATATAACTAATTTGAAAATCACTTCAGACGGACAGAACTAAGTGTACTCGAACATAATTTTACATTTGAATAACTTATTTTTAATTTTATCCTTTTTTCTTAAATATATTTAATATTTTCAAACTTAGTACACTTCGATATGCCATCGGCGGCTCGTTGGTTAGCATGCTCGCTCTCCGTGGCGCAACCCCGTGTTCGATTCTCAGCTGGGGCAGAATTATAACTATGCGCTTCCTTACAAATGTTTTCACAAGTATCTGTTCATTTAATTCTTTTATAATAATAATAATAATAATAATAATAATAATAATAATAATAATAATAATAGTTTTATTTCGCTACAATTGGCTGATTGCCAGGTGGTAGCCATAACTCTACAGTTTTACAATATATGAGCATTTACAATTCAAAAACAATTTACCATATAAAAACTCCTTTCGAGCATATACACTCAATATATAAACATACACAGACCTGTATACATATATACACCCATATACATATATACACCCATTTTTTATTTTAATTTTTTATTTTAATTAAACAAATTTTTGTCCTTATTTATGTCACGAATCGTTACACATTCAAAAGTCAATGGTTTTTAATATACACATTTACAAATTACAACTAACTCGAGACTCGTCATATTTCATCTTTACTACCGGCAGGTTTTGGTCTAACATCATATTAAAATTATTATTATTATTATTATTATTATTATTATTATTATTATTATTATTATTATTATTATTATTATTATTATTGATGTTGTTAAGACGGCATTTCCGGTGCTGGTTAAAAAACGTTTCAGGTGAAAATATTTATTTGCCCAACAATAAAACTACTGGGAACATTAGGGTGGGATAAAGTTACCTGACTGTCCAGATAGCAACAAGAAGCCCTGATACCATTCGCAAAGTATCCAGCCCACTTCCTCACTTCATCCGACTCCTCCTCCCCTGCGCCGCCATCGTCGCCACCGCCCCGGGCGGCTCCTTCGCCCCGCCCCCGCCCCCGCCCATCGCCCCTCTGCGCCGCTGCCTATTGATTTTCTCGGAGTCTCCGCCCGCCCGAAGACAGCGCCTGATAGTCGAACACATTGTCGAGGCGCGGCCCACCGCCCCTGTCAGCGGCGCCGGCCCTGCGCCGGCGCGGACCCGCCCGCCCACGCGGCGCCGCGGCCGCCGCCCGAACTAACCACGCAGCAAGAATCAGCCCCTCCGTCTGCAATACGCAAAGGTTATGTCACGGGGTTTGGCAAAGGGAGGCTATCGGCACAAAACTCTGTAAGTGTGCTGCTGTTGGATGGGGAATTACTTCCCTCTCTTGCTTCCAACAGATTTCCGACGAAAAAAATGCACTTTGCAAATTTCGATATAAACAAATATTATCGTAGCATGCACACATACTCTTGCATAACTCAGAACTGGCGAATCCTGGACCCTTAAAACTGGGCTCGGGTATAACACACGTTTTGTTAGGCATGTGACTTCTGAGGATCGGGTCACAAAATCCTGGAAGTGTGCAACTGTTGCATAAGGAATAACTCCCCAGTCCTGCATCCAACAGATTTACATAAGCTGCAAAAATTGCACATTGCCGATTGCGATATAATAAACAGCAAAAATCATATCGATAGATGTTACTGAGTGTGAAACAAAAAAATTAACTTTTTTAAACTTCGAACATACAAGTCTACATTTTTTTAAATTTACTACTTTTATTCCTTCCCAGACTAATTAATACATCTTCTGGAGATCAATTAATTAGCTTCATAAACCGATAAACAAATGTCTTCAACTGACGTTTTGGTATATTATGTGAACAAGTTCTTAGGTTAAAAATGTGGTTTCTACGGAATTCACAAAAAAACTCACATTATAACGCAGTAAACGCATATGTATTAATAATACTCTTATCTACATCGTTGGTCAGATGTCGATTTGTCTTCGGGACATCATCGACGTGTGTAAGGCAGTCTTGATGTTTGCATTGCGTTTGAGAATGGAGTTTCAACAAAGATGTTTTCTCAGAGCTTCATTCTCACTGAGAAAGTGTTCTGATGATCGATGTGGTGAATCGATTTTTGGACGAATTGCTGAAGCGACGAGAAAGTCTGAGGACATGTACAAATCGCCCTCTTCGGTTATCGACGAAGGAGCCATTTCCTTTTCAGACAAATACGGAATGCAAACGTCGCCTGTTACTCTACTCCCTTTGCACACAGTGAACGAACATACTACGTACAAGGACCAGTTCGTTCTCCCACGAAACTTAATGTTTTGATCACTTTTGAATTTTGACAAACTTCTACACGCAATTAAATACTAGTGTACGACTATACATGTTCATCTGAAAGGTAGAATCTAGCATTTTGTATTTCAGCAATAACAGAAATTACCTATTTGATCATAAGAGTGAAAATTTTCTTTCAGAACAAATGGAATGGCTTGTTCATAGGCCCACAAGGAAACTTCAATTTTAAAAAATGCAAGCAATCAACATGGCTTCAAAAGAGAAAACATTTCGAATATTTTATAACTTGATGGTATTGATCTATTAGTAATTTGTTATAACGAATCGAAATGAAAATAATTTTCTATCACGTAACCGCCAACTATATTTTTTATTCATTCCGTTGAAAGTTGAAATTTATACTAATTGTTATTATTATTATTATCATTATTATTAATTATTCGTATTTGCTTTAATATTAAAAATCCAATATTTATTTCAAACTTGCGAATTAATTTACTTTTAATAATGAAAATAGAGTATTTATGAGTTAAAGAAGTATGAGATGATTGAGAAATATAATACTATATCAATGATTAGATGCCGCTAAATTTCGCAAATCGTTTTTATTCATGAGTTTCATAACGATTGGAAGAGGAAAATTCCACGCGAAATACACGTGCCAGTGTTTTTCCTGCCGTACCTTACACATTTCAGGCCAAAAATTCCGCATCTAATCCCAGCGCAGCCGATAAAGAGCGCGCTCAAAGCCACGTCTGGGAGGTACACGGACAAGGCATGAAAAATAACTCTCTCGCAGCCGACCACGCTGGACTGTGGGACCGATTATCTGAACCGCCGCCGCCGCCGCCGCCGCCGCCGTCGCCCCCGGCCCTCATTTCCGCCATCGCCTCCGCCGCCGCCTCCTCCTCCGCCGTTCCCACCACCACCGCCACCGCCACCGCCCCCGTCCCCGCCTCCATCCGCGCCACCGTCACCACCCGGCCCTCGTCATCACCCCAGCCCCCACGCCCCCACTACTGCCATCGCAAGCCGCCGTCGCCTCCGCCATCGCTTCCGCCATCGCTTCCGCCATCACCTCCGCCATCGCCTCCGCCATCGCCTCCGCCATCGCCTCCGCCATCGCCTCCACCATCGCCTCCGCCATCGCCTCCGCCATCGCCTCCGCCATCGCCTCCGCCATCGCCTCCGCCATCGCCTCCGCCATCGCCTCCGCCATCGCCTCCGCCATCGCCTCCGCCATCGCCTCCGCCATCGCCTCCGCCATCGCCTCCGCCATCGCCTCCGCCATCGCCTCCGCCATCGCCTCCGCCATCGCCTCCGCCATCGCCTCCGCCGTCGCCTCGGCCATCGCCTCGGTCACCGCCACCGCCGCGACCGCCATCACCGCCCCGTCACCCCCATCGCATTCACGGCAGCAGCAGCAGCGGCGGTTGCGACCGCGGCGGGCGACGCGACGCCAAACCAACACCTGACGATCGCCGCGCGTTGCCCTGGCAACCGCCGTGATTTGTGGAGCTTCGGGAGGCGCCAATTTGTGGTAGGATGCGGTTGCGGGCCCCGGCTGTAACATGCAGCGCTGCCGATCGTAAAGCACCGGCGGGGCCGCTGTCAACAAAAAGGAGCGGACGATGAAATGTGTGGTTTCGGGAAGCGAGGTCTTTAGCGCGTTTGGTTTATGGTTCCGGAGCTTCCCGAAAGTTGTACTCGTCGATGGCGCGCATCGATCCGACGGAAGAGGTCGTGGGATCAGTGCGTTCCGAGAACCAACTCGTCTGATGAAAATATTCCGGGCCGCTTCCCCCTCCCCCCCCCCCTCCCTCGCCCTTCCGTACATTAGCGGAGATAGCGATCCGGAATAAAGTTATCTTCGGCGTGAAATGGGCTGTATCTACGCGACTGTAAAGTGTGGAGGTCGTTTGCTGCCATTGTTCGACGGGGTGAAATTGTGTCCACCGAATGTACACCCAACCCCCCCCCCCCCTCCGCGCTGAATAGAAAGATAATCTACCGATAGCTTTCTCGTGCATCTGAACCCGAACTGTATACAGTGTGTTTTGCTCGTAGAGCCGTAGTAATGGGTGGAATCAGCACGAGAGTTTGCCTAACAACCTGCTATGCTGTTTTATTTGTGATCGTCACAACGTGATGCTGGCAGGGAGGAAACGAAATTCCGGGTAAAAGTACGCGTGTGTCCTGATAGAAATGAGGCCTCATTGCCGTGTCTGGACGTGTCCCCAGTGCAATTTCATTTGCGATAGGACACCGTCAAATACACGTAGTGACAGTTGCTAGTTGTTTCCATCGCTTCATCAAATCATCGCGACGTTCTCATCAGCCCAATAAAATGGCGCACGGTAAATAAGCTTTAAATATTTTGAAT
Source organism: Gryllus longicercus (assembly GCA_038098605.1). Classification (NCBI taxonomy): domain Eukaryota; kingdom Metazoa; phylum Arthropoda; class Insecta; order Orthoptera; family Gryllidae; genus Gryllus; species Gryllus longicercus. Next base: position 263,792 of record JAZDUA010000947.1, on the reverse strand, counting down.
ACGTCTAAAGTTACGTACTGTCGCTAATGTTGCATGCAGTTGTAATATTAAACAAATCTTTATTGAATGTAAGCGTGATTTTCCTTACGTACTGTGTCTATTTGTTTCTCCAATGTCAAAATTACCTGCACACTGTTTATGATAATAGTAATTGTGAATAGAATTACTATATATTTCTTCTGATGACATAAAGTTCCCGTTGATACTCCATTTCATGAGTTCAAAACACCGTTTTGAGCAGTTTGGCCTCCATCACTGACGTTTAACATTTTAGTTCAATTTCCACAGCGTATAAAATGTTGCGGGACGATATAAAACCCTTATGTTTCTTTCCGACCTGGCCGAGTTATGACTATCGTGCTACCGGATGTTGCGAAAGTAACATGCGTGCAGCCGTACACGACACGCTCTTTTTTGAGTTTCTTGTGGATGCCTAATCCATTACCGTGCAAAGACACGTCATATCTACAGCTGCCTTCATGTCGTTCTGGTTTTAATCGTAAAAACGACGCATCAGCCGCTCGTCAGAAGCGTTCAGGCGGCAGGCTGCTCCCGATACGACACGAAGGGAAAAGCCTGCGCCTGAAAAACATTGAACAAGTTTTGAACCTGTACTAAACTTGAAATTACCGTTTTAAAAATGAGCTTTTAATGCAGAGGAAACTACGCGACGCTTTCGCTATGTATTGAAGGTACCTTTTTCGGCTAGATACTATTCAACGTTTTATTCCAGCACGGGAAATATATTTTATTCACATTTCACATTCATCTCGTGTATTAATTTATCATTATTATCAGAAGTAATCATCATGGATAATTACTTCTCTTTATATAGTTCATGTAGTGACAATTTCTGAATTTATAACAAACAAGAAATTGTTTGTACTGTGTAATAAGGAATTCCATAGACACTGTAAGTCAATTTCTCACAACAAACAGCCACATTTCATAATCGCAATACATGTGGACGACACTGCTATCGTTTGAAATATTTTGTATTCATTGCTCGACACAGAATATATTTATTGGCAATTTACTGCTAATATTCTATGCTTTAGAAGCAAATCGGTTAATAATATTAATTTGCAAGTAAACTGTTGATATCGAAAGGCTGTATTAAACGACAATGAATACAAATTTCTTTGAGGTGAAAAGAAATTATTGCATTTGTGGAAGAATAGATAAGCTCAAATTTATCTACAGATTGACAGTATGATTTTTAAATACATCTCGTTCATCGTAATGCGCAAAACAACATCCGAAACCACCAAAACATTTTAGAGTGATATTTGGAATGGAAAACGGAGCAAACGTCCAGGAGAAATTTCGCAACACAATGGCCGCCATTTCCCGCCTGCCTCCGGCCCTTCCCGCGTCCACGGCTTTCGTCACGCCGGCGGGCGCGAGGCGGGCCGCTAGGGGCGCTAGGGGGCGTGGAAGCGGAGGCGCATTAGAAGCACTGGCGCTCATCAGCGGATCAATTAAGGCGCCATCTACACGCGGCGACAAAACACGCTCCCCCCCCCCGGGGCCCATCACCCCGCCAGTCGGCTCCCGCGCACGCACCGTCTGTTCGCCCGCTCGCCCCCCCCCTCCCCCCCACGCCGCCCTTCCGCCTCGCCCGTCCTCCCGCTCGGCCGGGGCGCGCCGCTCACCTGCTGGCCTGCTCCCAGGAAGGGAAGGACTGTGTAATGATAATAACAATAATAATAATAAATAATAATAATAATAATATAATTGCCGATCAGATGGCCGAGATCTCTAAGGCAGTAGTGCCGGAGTGGTTTCGGACCAGAAGATCGCGGGTTCGAGTCCCGCCTCGGGCATGGATGTATATGTGTATGTCTGTATGTGTTGTCCTTTCACCCCCATTATCATCATTTCATCTTCCATACCCCCAGGGCTAACAACCGTGGGGGATAAAAATCGGATCCAGCTAAAAATGCTGGTCCCCCCCAAAAATTGTCGCAAGCACCTGCCACCGTGATAATAAATAAAAACTGAGCCACGGTAAATGCAGGATGCTTGCATGCGTGGTCCTAGTCGGCCGATTAACGAAAAAAAAATAATAATAATATAATTATTATAATACAGGAGGCTGCAGGTTCGAGTCCTGCGTAGTCGTATTTGTGATTGTCCTTTCACAACTCATCATCCTAACACCTCATCATCCTAACACTTCAAGGCGTAAGAACCTTCTCTTACCAAGAAAAGCTGATTCCCATAATGACACACGATAATATCTAGGAAATAAATATCACTGGGCCTCGAACGTAACGTATAGCGTGGTTATAAATGGCGCATAATATAATAATAATAATAATAATAATAATAATAATGTTAAATATTTATTTATCAATGGTAAAGCTCAGGCTACAATGCCTGCTCTTCTGCCTGGCCACGTATATATATATATTTATGTTATTAAGTTCTTATTCACAAAGGACGAAAAAATTACATTTCTCCCGGACGTTCAACAACAAATTACCATCCAGCCGTACGCTTGAAGCGATTGAATATCGCCACACACACACAAATAGGGTAGCGATGCATGACCAAACAATATATTCTTCTGCCAACATTCTTCTGTAGGGTTCTGCCAACGAATTTCTTCTGCGTGTGGGTCCTCGTGATGTTTCTGCCAGTCGTCCTTGTGTTGAGTCTCCTTCGCCTTGCACGTCGGAGGGCACGTCGCATAAAGATTAGCACATTCTCCTTCCACAGCTGGGGTCAGAGCTCAACCCGCCGACAATCCACGGGATTGCACGAATTGTCCGCGGAATTTCGCGGACAATGCGGGCGCTCTCCGTGTTTCCTCCCGTTCACCCGGGACTGGTGTCTTGTTTCAACGATCATCCCTAACCATCACACGGTTTTGCCAGTATTTTATTCACTCTTCTTGCTTTCAGTCCATTCCTTCTCATCTTTTCTCTCTTTCTTCTTAGTTTTTGTTTCGTTTTCTCTCAGCTACCTTCATGTGCACAGCACAATTAACCATAGTTGTATATAATTTCTCGTTTCGTTTACTCATCTGCGGCGTCTCCTCATTCCTTTAACCTGCCCTTCTACATGTAGCCATCCATCTAACTCTACATTCCTTTTCCCTTCGATCTACGCGCCTACCCACCTCACCACCACCACCTCATCATTGTCACTCTCCCCCGCGAGCTCATTTTCCTATTCGCCCTCCACTCCCCCCCTCACATGACACCCCTCCCCCCAAGCGCTTGCGCCACCATCACCGCTCACCCCCCCCCCCACTGCACCCTCTCCCACGCTCCCCCCGCCCCCCAAGCGTCGTGTCTTGTCGTAGCCCTAATGACGCCCAGCGCGTCGCCGCCATTCCTGCAATTTGCCACCTAATTTCTCACGCAGGTGTTGGCCGCCCTGGCGGCGGCAGGGGCGGCGATAGGCCCGCCCCAGCACCCGCGTCCGCCATGCATCACGCGGGGGCGGGGGGCGGGGGGCGCGGGGCGCGGCCGGGTTGGCCTTATTTTCGTAATCGCGTTGCGCGCGCCGCGGGAGCGCTCTTAATTCGCGGCTGAGAATCGTCTTTTTATCGCGCTAGTCCTCCCACCCGCTGCGCTGAGGGTGTGGCGGTGCGCGAAGGCGAGGACTGAGGACACACAGGTAACGAAGGAGCAAGGTGGTGCGCGGTGCGAGGGGATTTCTGGAGCAGCTAAAACACGAGGATAAACGAAATATATGTGGAAGGCGCGCATTCAATTGAGTTGAAATACGGTAGTAGTATCTTTTATTTATTTGATTTGTTTTTATTTAGGTTGCGTAGGCTTCCGCGGCCGGAGTTTCTGTTAGCTGGGCTATCCGGGACGAGCCGCGTCAAAGTCATGGTGGCTAACGTTTCGGCCAGCGTATTGTGGCCTTCTTCAGAGCGTACTGCTGAGTCGTAGCGGCGTGCTGCCGTCAGCAGTACGCTCTGAAGGAGGCCACAATACGCTGGCCGAAACGTTAGCCACCATGACTTTGACGCGGCTCGTCCCGGATAGCCCAGCCTACTTGTTTTTATTTACTTTATTTGTTTTATTATTAACTGGAGCATGTGTGGAATATGAACGTTCTGGTTAACTGAAATATGTGAGGGTTTTTTATTTATGTTATTTGTTTTGTTTTTTTATGTTATTGGTTTTATTTATTTCATTTTATTGACTTTAATTTGTTTTATTGTTAAATGGAACGTGTGTTGAATGAGCGTATTCAGTTAAGTTGTAATATATTAGTAGTACTTGTGCTGAGGAAGTCAGCAAAAATAAGCTGTACCTGTATTTTGCTAAATGTCCCAATGGATATATTGCGTTTTCTGGGCTCAGGGGTACATTATGTTGGAAGCGGAGAAGAACGGCCAAAGCTTCGCGGGCTGCTTTGGAATATGTGCGCTAACTCAAATTGACCTTTAACAAACTATTCACCAATCAGAATTCACTGTTGATATCCATCCTACTCTAGGTACTGACTAGAGAATCCAACATTTAATTGTGATAGTAATGCTTCTGTGCAAAGAAAAAGTTAAAAGTAAGCCAACAAAACATATTAGATAAAACTGAACCGCGTAAAATAAGCAATCAATATTGTTTAGTCAAATTGCTTGTTTCAAATTGGAGGTTTTGTGTTCTTGGTAAGTTAACTTCACGCAACTAGGTTAACACGTACAATTTTTTGAATCATCACCAATTATACAGAGTATCTCACACATTTGTTTGCCCAATTGCTGTAGCTATTTAAAATAATACTAGCGTGATGGGCTAACCTAGATTACAGGGCTGGTCGCGGTTTTAATCACTCTGCGCAAGGGTTCTGGGTTCGAAACCTGCTGAGATGTAAATGTGGGTGGTAAGTAAATTTTAACTCCTCCTTTCTATAGTAATTATCTGTCATTATTCTCCTTTTTATAGATTATCATAGTTTCATAGGAAATCCAAGTATAAATTCACTATTCTCGATGTGAATGCCATTAAAAGAAGCATTAATGGCAAGCAAAGAAGGTTATTGAAATAGACATTAAAAGACGTATCGCAGACGTAGGCTAATGATTTAGAATTCTAAGAAAACACTCAAAACCACGGTCCCTTTTTAAATAAAAAATTAAATATTAGATGTGTAGTTAACTTTAAACGTGTAAAGATTAAAACCAAACGTTGGTCTTATAATGTCCTACGGAAATTTGAATAATATTTGGATAATAAATAGTGGATATCAGAAGAAAATGAAACTGGGCTTCCATCGTTTGTACAACTGATAGATTTTGTAAAGTAAAATTCCTGTTTCATAAACATAACGATTATTTCTTGTCGTTTGTCGTTGACTTCATCAGACGATCATTGAAATATTCCAGCAAAATCGAACGACTAAGAGTTATAAAACCGTCTTATCTCAAGAGTTAATAACTTTCTTCCCTTCGAGTCGCCATCGTCTGCCCACTCACCGTTGGCCTCCTAGTTCTAACCGCTGCGCGCGACGTCATCACAGCGCAGGAGAGAAGTCTATTGTTCCACTCTTCTAATGGCGTCTGCCCCGGGTTACATTAGCATAGCATAGGTAAGAAAGCTACGCTTCATTTGTGTTGCAAAATGTCATCTGTAATATTCGTATTTATTGTCACCATAAACTTCTCATACCGACAATGGCAAGAGATAATTACTCGCTCGATATCAGCGTATTGAAGGACAACTTCCGGATTTAATTCGCTGCACAGATAAAAGAACGATAGACAATTAAGAGCAAGTTATACGGTATGCGCGAAGTTAATTATTCTTCCTGGTGTTATTGAAACAGATCCCACTGGTATCTCAGACATTGTAAATCGATTGTGACGTTTGACAAACAAGAACTAATTTGAATATTAACGTGTTATAAACAGGAACATAAAAATTAATAATTGGGATAACGACAACTTCGGAAAAATGATGAAAGAAAGAAAAGATGAAAATACAAAATTTGGTCGTGAAAAATTTAATTTAAAACAATTATCTAATATTGTAATCAAAATTAAAAATTTTAGAATCATTTTTAGTTTTTTAAGTCTAACCGAATCTACATAAAATAAGTTGTAATATTTTAAACACGCATCTTAACATATTTACGAAGAAATTTTTTTGAGTGTCAATTCCTGTGGCATGTTACGGTAGTACCATGTTATGTTTGTAGAAATGAACGTTTTGAGTGTTTAAAATCCAAGGTCACGAAATTTAATTTCTTAAATTCCGCGACATCGTTTATTATGTAAATCTTGAAGCTGTGTACTTTCCAAGATTCTCCGTGAATGTGTAATAAAAAGATGGAAAATAGCAAACATGGTCAAAAACAACCAATGACATAGGAAGTAAAAAAAGTAGTTTCTGGCAATCACTCCAGCCGCCTGAATCTATTCTCGGAGTGTTTTCACTATATTTTGTAGGTTTTTTCGTTTTAGTACTAACAGGACAGTGGTACTAGAGTGAAGATTAAGAAATCACATGACAATTTAAATGCAACGTAACTCTTCCTCTGTCTGGGCTACTTTTCACCGCATTCTATTTATGCTTATTAACACACCTCACTGTTTTCTTTAAAACGAGTAGATTCAAGTAATATGCACATTTTCATCGTAATAAATAATTTCGTTATGTTTTCATCTTATATGGTGTGGAACTATAATTCGCAGAATTCTGTCACCTCGCCACAAGTGTCGTGCTTGCGCCCGCTTCCCGAGTCCGCCATTTGCAAGTGGCGGCTGCCGCGTGCAGCAACCGGGAAAAGCAAGCGCAGGCGACCCACGTCCGCAGGGAAATCGAACAGGCTGAGGTGGCTCAGGGCACCAACTGATGCCACTGCAGAACCGGCGGCGGCGATGGTGTAACGGTTAGCGTACTGGACTGTTGTACCCAAGTTGGCGGGTTCAAACCCGATCGAAGCCGTGGATTTTTAAGGGCGAAAAAATCCTTCGTACGCCTTCCTTCGGAGGTGAAGTAAAGCCGGCTGTCCCATGTTAGTAGATTTACTCGCATGTAAAAGATCCTCAAGCCTAAATGACGCCTCTGAGCTAAATTCAAATCGCCTGTTTCTCGCCCAAGAAATACCTCCTTTCTCTGCTAGATGAAAGGAGCGTAGCGAAATTTGCGTGGTCAGACGGAAGAGCGGGCCTGATGGCCCGAGTCTCGCCACGTAAAATAAGGCAAATTCAATTCAATTCAATTCAACCTCTGACCGGGCGCTTCGAGTCCCGTCGGGGGCACGATTTTCTACACTGCAGCTAGACGGACGCTATGTGGAAGAGAATTCTAGTTGCCGGCTGCTGTGGGTTTGCGTGATTTCTCCGATCAACGTCTGGCGAATGGCAGAGGAATTCTCTAAAAACGGGGCCACGGATCACGCGCAACCTTTCGTTCACTTTTTCTCAGATCGAATAACTTTTTCTTGTCCTAGTCTCACTCCCTTACATACACACACTTGTATGCACTACACTACCACACATGACAGGAGACCAGTTGGGAGTTTGGCCCGGCTGTGGCGGCGACTCGCTGATGAGAGATATCTGGCGTGGAAAATTCTCGCAAGCTGACGTGGATGTCGACACCGGATCTCACCATCACTCGGTAGTATCTCTCCCCCATCTCCTGTGATAATAGCATGCACTACACTTACAACAGTTGACGTCCCCAGAAACACTGTCAACTCAAGAATGAATCTATCAATCAATAGATCGCACGTGTGGCGTTTAGGAGGAAATTAGGGACACGAGGCCGACAGGGCGAGAAGCGCAATTCTACGGGCAAAATAAAATCAGTTTTAACATGTGTGTCATACACTGTTTTGTTGATACCCTTACTGACTTTCCTTTTGTTTTAATTCAGATACACGATCTCTGAATTGGATACAATATTATATTGCGATCGGTAGCTAATGTGTCCCGGGGAATGTATGTTGTTTTCTTTATTGCATTCACAGCTTTATCAGATAATTGGAGCACCGACTTACTTCTTGCAGTATTGCTAGAAATTGAACTTTTAGTACATTCTGCGCGCCCTGAAAGTAACAGCTTTTGGAACAATGTTTGTCGGAAAATAAAATTTCGGCCCGTACAGCCAAGCAACCCGGCGCTAGAATGCCGCAGAATGGCGTGTGGCGGGATTGCCTACCCGACTGTGAAGTTAGGCGCTAAGAGCGTTGTGGATGTGTTCTCCGCAGCATTTGACTTTCGTTTGTTTGAGCTGGGCAATCGGCGATGGGTATTTTCAGTCGTTTAATTCCATGTGTATAATTGATGTCTGGGACTATTCAAAACAATGCGAATGGCGAAATGTGAATGACATTAAGACAAAAATATTTTAAATAAAATTCGTAATAATAATACCAGAAAAAAATAATTCGAAATATTCCACCAGTTTTTTTTTTTTTTTTGTAGTCGAAATATGTCTGCAGTAACGTACAGACCCAGGTAAAGAAGTTTAATGTTCGAATCTCAGTCAGAAACATTTTTTGGGTAAATATATTGTTAGGATTGCTATTAATTTGATGAAAGGAGATGTTTATCATTGCCCCGCAATTACTATCTTATAAAAGTGAAAACAAAATTGTCGGGACTATATCGTTGTATTCATTTGGTTTTTATATTAAAATATAAAATTATTAACTCCAAATACTTAATACAACAATTAACTTCGTCGACTTGTAATTTGTGTGTACATCATAGATTTGTTAAACTTTCCACTCAAGATTGTAGTGTTTGTTGGGAAGCGAAAGAAAAATATGATATTGGGTGTACTGTCGGTAAAATTTCAGAAGGTTCCTACCTACAATTTACGCAGCGGAAAATAGTATATGGTACACAGTGAAAGACACAGGAAATTTTGAGATTTTCCTAAATTATTCTGTCACTATAGTGCACGCAAAGCACCTGACATTTCATCTAACATTTGGGTACAGACAGAATATTCCAGGCGACTATCATCAGCCTCGTATATCACAGGTCGCGTGCTTAAGTTCTTTGGTGGTTCGTTGTTAATGTACATACAGTCGGATGAAGTTGTCGATATTTTGCTGCTTGAAAGAAGCAGTATTATTTAGGCCGCCTGTGTGTACAGTGCATTGTCCCTCAACGTGATCGGTTTCAGATCGTCTTGTGATTGCTCTCTTATTTATCGTCACGTATGGTTTCCCGGGTACGTGAGAAAAATGGTTCATGATTTTAGGGCGGAAAATTGTCATAAGAGACATAACGAATACAGGTCTAGAAGGAACTTGTAAATAAGAATGTGCAGCTGTCGTGGAAAATGATACGAAATCAATCCTTACGCACATATTGGAGTGATCTATTACCTACATGATTCTTGACCTGTCGTTCACCGTTGAACGTATCAAGAGTTTGAAAATATATTTGATGTCTATGTACCGTCCGACAATTCCATAAGTAGTACTTGGTTTTCAACGTTATATGATGTTTGTTAATACTTTTTAGTCAGCATCTTTTAACAAAATAAATTTTTATGCAGATTATTATGTAGTTTGAATTAGTATCAGAATTGAAAAGCACATCGTATTTACAAAACATTTAAGAAATTGTATCTTCATTATACCAACGATAGATTAATATTGTACATTTAGGTATATCTACTTTCTACGAAAAGTGTTAAAAACGTTAAAATAGATTGGGAATGAACTGCAAGTAACTGGTACTAATGAAGATAATCTGTGTTATGTTTCATTTAAAATCCAAGAAAGAGACATTTTGACGAAATAAACAACATAAATGTAGTTTTTAATTAACATTTAATATTCCCAATTCATTTTAATGTCCATATCTTCTTACATTATTTCTTTGGCATGTTTGAAAATAACAAACCTTTCGAGAAATTAAGTATTTTAAAATATTGAAAACCTGGATTATTCCAATATGAAGACTAGCTTCACAGAACGGACAAATAAGTGAGTTTTAGTATTAGTTGTAAAACAAGATTTACATGTATTGAAGTAGACAGAACTTGCTTGCCTGTGTGGCTCAAACTACACAAGTTCCTTAATCCTTTTCTGAAACTTCGCCGTACGCAAAGCGAAAATGACGTAGCGCTATTTTAAATGTTCAAATGTGACCCTTCACTTCTTATCTCTTAAGATTGCTTTGGACTAACTAAAATGTCGCCCAACATGAGAAGCAGTAAGAGTCTATCTAATACCTACATTTTCTTTATTCGATTTATCACTTAAAATTACATTGAATGTTGAAAATGATATTTCTTCAAAAAAATTGAAACGTTATATATGCATTGGTATGCGAGTTTTACTTAAATCTATGGAAATATGTAGTGAGCCCGTAAAAATTGTAATGTTGGTAATCAAATAAGTTTCAAATTACTTCAAAAGCTCCAATTTGTAAACATAAGGCAAAAGTTTGATTGTAACTAATGAACAGACAAATATGTAATTAGATACAAATTTTAGTCTTGCCCATGACAGGCAGTGCGCTGATTATTGGCTCCTCCCCCACCCCCCGCACCCAATCACACATCATCCCCCCCCCCCCGTCTGCGTGAGGCGAAACAGACGCGACGACTGCCGACCGACCGGCCGTTAGCAGGCTCTGTCATTAGTCACCTGCTGGCGCGAGACGATTTTCCATCCTTCCCTCCTGCCGTCCTCCACCCCCGAGCCACCCTTCCTCGCTGCCGTCCTCCGAGAAAATTGGCGGCCAACGGAAAGCCTGGCCTTTGTCCGAGCGATCGGCACGCGCGCCCGCCCCATTACACCGCATTGATTTCTAATAAATCAACAGTTTTCTTAGGCCTCCGCCGGAGCGCGCGTCGGTCGAGCCTCGGCGCATGTCATCCGCCGCCGACAAAAGACTGCCTCGGCGGAGACAAATGACTGCGAGCGATTCAAACGCCTACTGCGGTTGCGACAGGCGGTGGAGGAAGAGGGAACGCGGCGTTGCAAGATTTCGTCATGAGCGAAAGAGAATTAAATTAATGATAATTGATCAGAGATATCTCCACTAATTTTCAAACCGTGGAAAAAGTTAGTACTTCACTAGCAGAAGGGCATCGAGCAATATATTCTATCTGTAGAAGACTAAAGGTTGTCACAAGACACGTCTTTATTCCCTTGGGGCTTTAAAGGTTAGCAGTTTGAAAGCTCTTAAAACCAATTTTATAAAAGGAATCATTATTAAAAGCATTTTGACGATCAAAACTAACAAAAAGGGAATTCTCTTAAACAAATCAATCAGGATCTCTTCGTAATTCAATTATTCTTAAAAATACGCATTGCTTGAAATAAAACACTGTGTTATAATTCGTGTACACTGCCGACGATTTTATTTTCATATTAATTTAACGTTTAATTTTAAGACTTAAATCAGAATCTGAATGAAAGGTTTGAATGTGACAGGTTTTCATGTGGAAGGAAGAGAATTCATCGGTTCCCAGAGCCTCCAGCCCATGACTGTGCGCAATGTAAGTGCTCTCAAGAGTGACACAAGAGAATCGGTCGTGATGGCGACTGTTGGGTTCGCGCCCACCGCGGTGTCGTGCTCCTGACGGGAGCTGTCATTCGTTATTATGTGCAAGGCTTTCCTTAGCACGAACACTGGAATAATGCACCGAAACTTCCTGGTGCTTTTGAAATTTTGCAAGATTTTGCAACGTCAAGAACGACGAGGCACGGCTTCATGCTGTTCTCTAGTTTTGTGATGTTTCGGTGTGATTAACCAGGAGAGTTGTCATTAGGATGGCTCGTTTTTTACATTTTTTTCTTTTATCTTCCCTCAGAACCAAACGATGTAATACGGAACTTTGCGACTGGCAGCACGAACTTGTACAGACCAGGTCAATCTACATTTTTGTCATTTTGTTGTTTGTAATATGCGTGACAAATCTGCGTGTCACGAAAGTCTATTATCGTAACATGGAAATGGGCTCTTGTTGAAATTACACCAAATTGTCTGAATAAATGATAGTAATTGTTTTTATCTAGAAGATCAAGTAATTCGAGTATCAATTATTACGAGAACATACAAAATAGAAACTCGAAAAACCTGAAGTCCTTATGAAGATAGGACTCATTTGAACAATTTGTTATACGTTCGTGTTTTCTTGCAGGTGGAAAAATAAGTACGGAAGATACGGTTACACAGATAATTTCCCGCAATTATTGTTTTCAAAAATTCAATCAAGAAATCATTTTTTGTTTTCCTTATGAAAAATTGATTCAACAAGATGATGGTGATTAATACCCAAAGACTCATGCAGGGCAAACATTTTCATTGTTCATTTTTAATTATTTTAACAGATAACATCATCCTTGTAATGCCGTTATTTTATTTGAACCAATTACTTTGGATGAATTCCGCATTTTACTATACGTTTTAATTTATGACATTCAGGTGAGTATCCTATTTCCACAGATTTTACATTGCACTTTTTTGTATCTCATTTCTACCTATTCGTATCTTAAATTAGTTTCATTTTATATGTCAATTAAATTTTATTTTCTTCTCTGGAGATACAATAAAGACAGGATAAGAATTTCGAAAAATGTCTCGTAAATTATTTGTAATATTAAATATATTTTGAAATGAATTTCGATACTTCCTGAATCCTTAATCGTTAATCAATTACTTTCGTATTATCACAGACTTTAACAAGGAATAATCCTCGCGGCAGTACATTTGAAAAACTAGAAATACGAATTATCGGAAAATCAATATCGAAGGAAAATTGCTAAGTTTAAGTGTCATATTTTTCTTTCAAATATAACAATATAGATTCCCCTTTCTTACGATAGTGATGCGGATTGAAATTGCAGTTAACTTTACGATTACTAGAAAAGCTTAACCGATTTTTGAAATAAAAATATTAGACTAATGAGGACAACTATTTTACATTTAAACACAAGAATATAAAAGAGTTGGTATACATTTTTAAACTATCAGATTTTGAAAAATGTTCTTTTTATCTGGTATTATTTTCTTTTCACATGCGGTAGCAAATGGAAAAACCAATGATGCAAATGTGCATGGTTTCATCAGACAGAGTGCGTCAAACTATATGTCATTCACTTAACGACTCTACAATCATTTTAGTGGCTATTCACATTGTTCGTATTCCAATATTTGGAGACCTGTAAACGACGGGTTACGCAAACCTATTTGCGCTTGCGTTTACATTTTGAGTTTATCATGCTGTTTCTTTTAAGATGCGTACATCCGAAATAAGTGTAAACTTAACTAAAGAAAAATAATAATAATTCTTTGAAATCCTTTGAAGTATTACTATGTTACTTAATAAATAAAGAAGACAGTTATAACGTAAGACATATTAAATAAGTGAAAACAGCGAGGAAAAATAAGGGAAAGACGATAGAAAATGACATATGATGAAACGTTTGAATAATGAAAGATTAAATTAAATAGCGACACAACGTGGAACGAGAGCCAAGTGCATCAAATGATGCGCTCCTAGAACAGGCTTCCACTTACCTTCCCGACTTGGTGATGATCATCTCGGTGCCGAGGTCGTGGAACTTGTCCCAGAGCTCCTTGGTCTCCAGGTGGCACACGACGTGCCGGAGCTCCTCGCAGTTGCAGCGCTCCAGCAGCAGCGGGTTGGTGGGCGGCGAGGGCGTGGCGGGCGGCGACTTCTTGCCGGCCGCGGCCCCGCCCCCGCCCACGGCGGCGGCGGCCGCGGCGGCGGCGGCCGCGGCGACCGCCGCCGGGCTGCTCGCGGGCGGCCCGCCGCCGCCCGCCGCCGCCGCCGCCGCCGCAGCCGCCGCCGCGACGAGGCTGGACGCGTCGGAGGTGGAGGAGGAGATCTCGGGGGGCGTGTCGCGTCCGCCGTCCTCCAGCAGGTCGGCCGCGTCGCACTTGAGCGCGTGGGCGTGCGCGGCCGCCGGGGGCGGCGTGGGGTCGGGCGAGCTGCTCGCCACCGACGGCGACGTCGTCGTCGTCGTCGTCTCCACGAACTTCTCTGCAACAGACGAGGCCCACGAAGCGGTTAGACGACACAGCAATTTCTACCTCTCAATTCTTAACAACATTCTATATATAACCACACATGGTCGTTGAATGTAGAATGGAGGTCCTTCAACGTAACGAGTCATTGACAATCGTAGTTAGCCAGTGCCTTTTATCCCTTCGGCCAGGGGCTCGGCGCCGCTAGATCACCGAAGGTTCCCAGACGGTCACCCCTCCAGGAACCCGCAATGCCTAGAATTGCTTCAAGTCCGTGACTTCACGTATCGTAGTTAACCAATTCGTGTAGTGGCGCCGGAGTTTCAAATCGACGCAAATCAATGCAAAAATTGAGAACAATAAGTGTCGGTTTCTCACAGGATAGAAGGTCCTTCTCAATCATTTTCTTCGTCTGGATGTATTTATTCATTATATATTTTTCACTTGATGTTTCTGAGTAAACGTACAATTTGAGTTGATAACTATGAAGGTATTTATATTGTTGGAGTTTTTATCTTATGCACGCTTTTAAGCTACGCCAAAAAGGTCCTCTATGAAGCGAAGGTAGGAACTCCTCTCGTGTGTTAATCACCCATGTCTCTCGGTGCTTCTGCGACGAGATGAGGAAACGTTAATGAAGCTATGTAGCGGAAAGGGAAAATTTCCTCTCATGAACTGGCGTCTTTTTGAACTAGAAGCACACACCATGGTTGTTGAGTCACGTAACACACAGGTAAAGAAGGGCCAGTCCACTCCGCCAGACGGAGAATCAAGCCGGCTAGACCTTAGAAACCTAACCACAATATATCAGTTACTTAGTTTCCTCTTAAATCACTTTGATGCAAGACTGGAGGTAATTTTCTCTCCAGCAGTATCATCTTTACAGGGTTTCTCATATATGATATAAAAACCCTAATCTTTCTCTGGTACATTGTACTCAAGAGGGCATAATATCCCTAATAAATGAACCGGAATTCCTCGAAACCCAAAGACAGTCTCCGCATTAACCCCCAAGTGCTGGGACCGACCAATCGAGTCACGACTTGCAAGCGCGCCCCCTCGTGCCACGTGTTACATCGGCGCGGTGCGTGCGGGTGCGTGCGGCGGGTGCGTGCCGCGGCCGCCGCGCTGCCATTCGCGTCGCTCCAGCGGTCGAGCGGCCGGGCGGTCGGGCGGTCGGGCGGTCGGCTGGCCGGCGGGGGCGTGAGCGCGGCGGCGGCTAACGTAGTCACCTGGCGGTGGACGCCTTCGCTCTGCGCGGGCTGTGAACCCTCAAAGGGGCGACCGGTAGCAGAACCGAGAACTAGTGTTAAATGCAAACCTGAATGCGACCATTGTGAGGCATTTTTGCCCTGAGGAAGCCCGCGCGAACCGGCCATTGGATCATCTAAGAAGCAGACAATAGCGAAACTCAGAATGCGTGTTAAATGCAAATCATATTAGACCGTTTTGAGGCGTTCCTGCCCTGAGGAAGGTCACGGAGTGACAGTTGAGATGCAGGCAAACAGAGTGAAGGGACTGGTGCATTTATGTCCCAATTGCTCTTTGTTACACTAAATAAAACATACATTGCTCAAAAGATAAAAGATGTTACATAATGAATTCTACATAGATTTATTATTTCCCATAAATTGAAGTTAAACTACAATTAGCAATGACATAACTATTCCTTTTATTTACTTTCTTACAAAAAAAGGGGGTTATTTCGTTATTACTCGTAAAAAGGAAGAGTTATTACTAAATATACGTACGTTTCGTGAATATACTACTTATTTCTTTGAGCCGAATAAAAATGCCTTCAGCTTTAGATTAGTACCCAAGTCAAAGTGTGTTGAGTCATCCTTTGAATGTCTTGTTTTAAAACTAATAAAAATTATTATTATTGTTATTATTATTATTATTATTGTTGTTGCTGCTGTTATTATTATTATTATTATTATTATTATTATTATTATTATTATTATTATTATTTACTTACCCAAATTTTTCCGCGACAAAGAATTAAGAATGTGTCAGTAGTTTCCTAGAGCTAGTACGTTTTTCATATCTAGCTGTCCTCCATCTACAGAGGACTAACCTTGCAGGTATTAGTTATGCCCTTGGAAAAAGGTAATTGACCTCCGATAGTACATCGCCATGCAGCTGTGCGTGTTGCTCAGTGCGATTGTGCCTGCGTATCTTGTTACTCGCATGTGAGTGCAGGAAGGGCGAGTGCCCAATGGTCGATGTCTTTTGGAACGGCGACGTCTGCGAAACGCAGTTGCACCACGTGATATACTGCCATGAAACCTGGCGAACTGCAATGAATGCTCCGACATATGATGCGCGGGTTTTCATTCTGAAGATGATTCCTCGTGTGCCATAAGATACTTCCATTGTTAAGAATGCCAATTTCTACGGCAAATGCAAAACTCAAACAGCAATAAAACTGGATACGAACAAGGAAAATATTTTGTATATTATTGTTATTGTTATTATTGTGTCTTTATTTTTTACGTTTAGCAACAAGCTATGATATTTTCTATGACCTAATACGAAGTATTTAGATTTTTTCGTATTTTAATACTTGGTTAAAAATTATGGGGGATATAAATGTTATCTTTCAAACTTAATTTTGATTTTCCCTTTTTCTTGAAAAAAAAATGAAAAACTTCCGAAATTTTCTTCGACTAGAAGATCTTGAAAATGATAACATCGGAAGCCAGTTGTGTTTGGGTAAGAATTGTTAGCGGTTCACCGATGGTCCTGATGGACTAGTACTCTATTTTGCGCAAGGAGCGTGGAGCAGCTATCGTAGATTATTCGGAACCTCATCGTCGTACGTAAGGTAGGCACAGCCTGCGCATTATGCGCGCCGATCGCATTGCTCATATGCAGCCTCCCGGGAGGACGGGCTTGCTGCTCCACTCATCCTAGAAACGCTGTGCTCACGTGGTCTGCTGTACTACTGAATGGTTTAGAGGACTAACATTTTGAGCTGGTGAGATTTGATCTCATCTTTTTGTAAAAGTCTTGTTAATGTAGCAGGTTGACCAGTAGTGCTACGAAATGAGTGCCTGCAAAACGTTTCTCAGGGCTCCTTTTATAAAAGTGTATAGCAAACACAAGTAGTGTAACTACCTTAAATAATAAAAATATACTCTGAAAATAGGCCCTCTTGTACTTGGGCCCGCCCGCATTGCGAGCATTCCAGGTCGAACGTTACGCCACTAAGGCTGACGGATATTAGTCGAGATGGAAGTATTTAAGATTTCATTGTTATTTAAGTCGACGTTTCGGAAAATATGCATGGCAAGTGCAAGTAACTGCTTTGTTTGGAAAAGCCCACATTGTCCGCAGTGTTGTAGAAGCATCGACAGTTCCGAGACTTGCTCCTTAGGAAGCTGGTTGCAACCCGGAGTAGACTTTATAATCAACCGACCCATAACATCTTTAATCGTGAATTAGAAAATAATAATAATAAGATTATTATTACTACGAGAGTGTTTTACAGTCCAAATTACCGCTTCTGGCACTCTGAAAATTTTCTTCTATTTTTCTCTTCGTCCTTAGCGAATAAACGACGTTTTTCAATGTCTGGTTGCTGATCATTTTCAAATTCCCCTACAACCATGCATCTTGATTTTCCATTTCGAATCCCCATGTTTTAATACCCAATCTTCTTTAACCTCCATTCAGCATCGTCGATACCGGCCGTCCCAAAGTCCGCCCCCGCCCCGCTTCGCCGCGCGCGGGGGCGTGGCTCCCGGCTGCGCGCGGACGGAGCTGCAGCGCTGCGCCGCGCGGCCCCGTCACTCGTTAGCGGGCTGACGTTAGCGCGCGGTAGTTCGCACCTTGTAATTAGGCGCAGCTGGGCCGCCCCGGCCCGCACCTTTCGCCCGCCGCCCGCGCCCGCCGCCGCCACCTGCCGCGCGCCTTCGCTGCGGCGGCCGCCGCGCGGGCGAGAGCGCGCTCGCGAAATTCGGCGCTCGGGCAGTGACGCTTTGTACACGAGAGAATGAATGAATGAATGAATATCTGAATGAATATTTGAACAAAAGAATAAATTAATATAAGTAAATGAATAAATTCGTGAATGAATGAATGGATAAATTCGTCAACGAATGAATGGATTTCTGAATGAATTAATTAATAACCCAATGAATTAATATATGAATGAATGAGTTAAAATTTGAGTTTATAAATTAATATATGAATGATCGAATACCTGAATGAACGAATGTTGAATATCTGAATTAATTTCACGAATGAATTAATATCTTAATGAACTAATGAATGGATATCTGAATAAAATCATTAATGAAAATATGTGGCCGATTGAGTTAATGAATATCTGAATAAATTAATTAATTCATGTTAACGTGCTTGAATATTTGAACAAAGCACAAAACAGGGAAACACACTATATGCAAATCACTCGAATATCTTCAGTATTTGCTCAAAACATGATTATTATTTGTTTATGTAAACATTAGATAAATCTGAAGAAGTTAAGAGTTCACAAAAAAATGTTTCATTGAGTTCTTCTATGTAACATTTGGTCCGCGGGGTGGCTAAACATTATAAATGCCTAAATCTTCTCTGTAACATTTTTCATGAGTAAATACATGTATAACAATTCTCCGTTAGAATTCTTAATTTGGGAAAAATCAATCGAACAGACTGAATAAAAACGTAATTTATTACCTAGTTCACCCTCACAGAAAAATACAAAACTTATCGTTGTACTATTTTATCATTAATATAAAATAAATGACATATATAAATTAACACTGTAAACATTTCATCAATTCAACATTTCTAATCAGTCCCATTGTCTTCGAAGCGATTTTTCAATTGGTTATCACAACCCAGTACTTGAGTATAACTCTTCAGATGCATTACCCTCAGACGTTAGTGAAAGCGAGAAGTTATTTTAACCGCCGACAATAACGAATGTCGGAGGTTAAAGCAGTCACTGTCAAGCCAATGAATCACAGCGCATTCTGTCTTAAACTGCTAACTTCCAATGATGATGGACAGTCGTTTCTGAGAGAAGTAAAAACGACGCGACTGCCATCAGGCCTCTCATGGTCCATAGTTTGCCCACCAATGAAAGAAGACAAGACATTTTATTGAGATTTCAAGGTGGTACAACTTCACAGAAAAGTAATAATGTCTCTAATTGTTCTTTCTTCTCCAGAACTGATATAAAATCGTCAAAGTGAGAAAAGCTACCCATGTTAAGTAAAGAAATCATCTTTGCTTAATGACAGGAAATGATTTGTAAAATAATTTTGTTTTTAAATGTTAAATGTTTAGACACTCAGATTATTTACGCTGTCCTATATACAGACACAATAAGAAAAAATAATTGTCTATTGTTTACCGAATGTGGTTAGGCATTTGACTAACGCTCACTTGCAGATAAATTATAAGCCTTTTGTTCCCCAAACTCATGTAGTTCTGTACAATTCTTTATAGAATGCACGTATGTCAGAACGAACTGTATCTTAGTATCACAGCATGATAAGAATAATGTTATTTAGAAAGAATTTTAAGAAACCTAATGCCACAAAACAGTTACGTCATCAGAATCCGAAACGACCGGGCAATTTTCGTTCTCGTTTCGCTCTGCTTTACCAGAATGACGTCAACTGTGGAGAAATTACAATTGCTGTACCCTCGGTATTACGATATCTCGCGATTTCTGCAGTTATAAATTCGCCATTGAAACACTTCTTCCATCTGAAACACATGAGAGGGAAATTCTCACCCATTGTTAGACGTAACCCATCCTATTTTTCTTATAGGAAGATAATATGCTATTCCGTCATAGAAGAACAAAAACACCTTGAAAAATATTTATTGTTAAAACAGTTATTATAACACAACATTGTTCTGTTTTCATAGAACATGTTTACATTGAACAAAAATATTTATTTCGAGTTTCATCAACTGATATTAACAACATAATCAAAAGTATTGTAACTTAAAATTGCGGACTTAATTCTTTAAGGATCTAGTGTGGTGGATAATTAAGAGATAATTTCTATTAAAATGCTCTGAAACAGTAATCGTTATGTATGAGAAACCTCAAAATATCCGCCAAACGTTCAGTAGGCGCTATCACAGAGGTGGAGGGGAATCTTGTTAATATCCGCGAGCTCTGTGCGATTCCGCGCGGTCCCCGCCACGCATCTTGAAGCGGCGAATTCCCCTAATTGCTCTTTACGGCGAAAGGACGTCGGCTGCGGCGGTAAATAGCCCGCAAAGCCCGCGAACGACCCGATGCCAATTAATTTTGACTAGCAGAACAATGGGGGCGCTCGGCTCAACGCGTTACGACCCACTTTCAAACGCGAGGCATCTCGGCGCAGGCCGGGCAACACCCACAAGCTATAGAACGATTTTTATAAGAGTGAGCCAAAGTGACAGTTCGCTGAACAAGTGAACATCACGTGTAATTCCGAGCAGTATCTCTCCGCGCGGCAGCTGTTTATCCACGCCTGTTCGTGAAATGATTACGGCTCCCTTGAAGACGTACAGAATTCAGAGAGTTTCGCTCAGAAGTTGAACTTAGAAGTTGTGTTGCCAACACTAGCTGTCAAAACGGTCCATTCTTATAAAAATCGCTCTATACGTGCGGTGCAGATGCTCAGTCGCACTGAAGACGCATTGGAACCTGTAGATGAACCGCCAGCCAGATGTGCATGCGGAGTGAAAAGCATCGATGAACGTACGGATGAAGATTCACACGTGCAGATGTAATCGCGCAATATTTGCTCAGCCACACGTACAGTTATATTTCGACGTATATTTCCGCAGAATGCCTCACGTATAGGTGCATTAGTGCAGGTGTTCATGTGCACTTCAATTCGTACAAACATACACACGTACAGACGTATGACCATCCGGTAGGAGAAAGACTAGATGAACGAAAATTAAAACGTAGACATGCACCGCCACGTTCTTCATAATCATTGAAAACAAGCGAGAGAACTTCACACTACATAACAGGTAGAATAAAATTGTTTCTTACTAGCGGAACCAATGAGTACATATAATTCTGTAAGCAATTGGGTGAAGAATACTATTTCGCATAACAACGCAAGTGAAAACAACGATGTGAAGCCAGCAGCGGAGACAAATATGGTGGTTGTAGCGTCACGATAGCAAAGACCACTCAAATCTCCCTTCGACATGTATGTGATCATCAGCATGGTAATTCAATTTCTGAATGTCAGAAGAACATTATTTTGATGAAAATGAAATGCTTTGGACGACCGTCTACAAAAATCCATAAATAAAAAACAAAAATTATAAAATTCACAAAAATGTATATTATAGAATTTTTGCACATTTGAACTCCTTAAACTTATGCACTACAAGACACGTGTGTGTTGTTAGAACTATATCCATGAACCTTAACGTCACAAACTGTGATGATCTGTGTCAGCTTATTTTTGCGCTTAACGACTTGATTTTGTTACTATGCATGAGGTACGCCTCCACCGCGCTCTTTAATCACACGTGAGACTCGCCATTGCGATCTAAAAACACTACTGTGTGTCTAGTGTCTTAGTCTGGTGTTCTTAGATCCCAATATCGAATCTCACGTGAGTTGCACAACGTAAGTTCAGGGCGTTACAAATGTGCTAAATCTCCGTAAAGCGCTACGTGCGATGCTTCAAAACCAGACTGCTGTTTCGCATGGCGCAGCGGCGACAATGGCATAGACGTCGGCGACCGGGCAGCGGAGGTAATGGCGGCGGTTGTGGCGACGCGATGGCGGCAGCCACAGGGGCTGCGCCTGCGACAAGCGATAAATCAAACGCGACTGTCAGTTTTTCTGACGCCGCCGCCGCCGACCCCGCCGCTGCGGGGACGGGCGGGGGTCGCCAGCGACCCGAGTGGCGGTCGCCTGAGATGTCGCCGCTGTGGCGCGCGACCCCCCACGTCAAAGTTGCCGACTGCGCCAAGAGAAGGCAAATAAAATGAGCGAATGCTGAAATGACTAAGGAAGGAAGCGCCGCAAAGAAAAAAAAAAAGTTAAGAAATGTGACACACGGCCACAAAGTATTAGGTTAAATAATAAGAGGTAAATTCATTAGGTAAGACTTTTTAGCGTAGGAAGTTTAAAGGATTGAGAAGGATTAACGGATATTGATTTTCATTTTAAGAGAAGAGATGATTAGTAGTTGCAAAGGTTCCCAATTGATCGTACAAATTATAACACACATATACAGTGTAAAACACGCAACCCAGATAACTCAAGATGACAAAAACTAGCTAAAAGTTGTCAGGTAACAGAAGAATAAAATAATTTTATGTCGAAGTGTAAAAAATTAAGCATATGACGACAAAAAATGCAAATGAGTAACAACTGCACAACGAATGTGATTTTACCAAAACAGTCACAAATAGGTGTAAATACGTTAACGAATGATAGAGTAATAAATCCGTAAAATTAACTGGATGAAAGGCCAAAATTTCATCAAATGTAAATATGTTTCATCTTTCTATACACACTTTATAGGTGCTGAAATATAACAATTTGCGTTGTTGAACCTCTTATTTGATGTTTTGATAATGACTTTGGACGCACTTTATTTCGATTGTAGAAGTTTGTTTAGTTAACGTTCGTATTATGTGAACTCAATAACCGTGTCAAATGAATATATTTGAAAGGAAATTATCATTCATTAGTTCACCTACAATTCATTTGTTTTCACACTTTTTCTACGATTCATTGTCGTAGAAAATTCTGTCAGGAAGCAAACGTTTTGTCTGACAGTTTATCCCCAGGAAAAAGTTTCTTATCTGAGTGTCATTTACAAAGAACCACAACATGGGACGATTTTTTGTCCATGATAAAAGTCACATTCTCAACTCCACTTGTAAACGTAACACGCGAAAATGCCATTTTCTTCGGGAACGTCCTAACATCTCATATAATTTAACAGATGTTAGTTGCCTTTCAAAGTTTGTTGTTTGAAAGGAGAAAATTATCTGCCTATCCAGATAAAATCTCTTTTAGTACAACCTCGAAGACATTAGACATTTCGTCTCCCTGTTAAGGCTCCTCAAGTTAATGACAAAATAATTACGCTTTTGTGTAATCTCTTCTGCCATTTATGTGACCACTGTATTCGGAATTAATGAGCCTGTATTCAGTTAATTTAAACCCACACTTTCCCATATATTATTAGTTTCAAAATATTTTATGTAAGTTGAACCACGATATACAATAGAAATATAGCCTTTAAATTCAGGTCGCACATTTTTTATGACTCACAGTCATCAAAATGTAGCATATTATAAACTAAACATAATATAAAAATAATAATAATAATAATAATGAGTATAATTAAATCTCAAAATGTTTTCGTCATAAACAATTTCTAAAAATAAACGAAATGTATTTAGATTGGAGACAATAAAAAACCTTCCTTTGATTAATTGCACTCTTGAAATCATTTTATTGCAACTAATTTAAATGTTATTGGATGCGCTTGTAACAATTCTCTGTCTGATAACTCAAAAACATTGATATTTCGGAAACTAAAAATACACGTCACCAGTTTTGAAATGCATTCGTACGACAGCACAAAACGAGAATCCCACAATGATTGACGCATTGATATTGTTTCGTACGAGATTATCTCCAAGATGTCAGCCTGGGTCCTCAATCTTCGTCCCTATCCTTTATAATATGCATACATACTTCGGCAGCGGGACAGCTGCCATCTGAGGAAACCGCTTAAGCAAACAATTTGCTCTCGGCCATCCCGCCCAACCGTCCAGCGCACCTTCCTCCTCGGCCATCACAGAGCGCGCCACACCATTATCTATCACTCGCGTGCCCCCTCCCCCCTCCGGCCGCCCCCGCCTTGTCTCATTAAGCCCCAGCTCCGTAGTTTATAGGCTAATATATTGTTAGAAAGATTTGGCTCGCGCCTGCCACGCCGTGGACATATCGGGGACGGTGTTATAATTCGTGCATAATCAGGCATGCGTCATCCAAAAGCCGCAGATACGGGGTAGCCCCGGGTTCGCAGGGAGTTGTTGGCCGGACTGCCCCTCCGTCACGACCACCCCCCACCCCTCCTCCTCCTCCTCTTGTTTCCCCTCCCGGCGGGGTTGTCGGAAGTGTCACACAGAACCGACGACCTTCCCGGCTTCCGCCGTCGGAACTCGACCCCGCCCCCTCCGCTTTTCGCCCGCTCCCCGCGCCCGCAACCCCGCCCCCGCCGAGATAAAATGGAAATTTGGCGTCGGCGGGGACAGGGTTTCCTAATTTGTGGAGCCACCACTTTGCAGGACGTAACATTCCGCGGGTCGCAGAGTCCGGCGCTATAATCGTGGCTCAGCCCGCGCCCGTCACTGATTGTGTGAAGCCGCGAGACGTGTGCGGGGGAGGGGGGGGGTGGTCGAACGCGCGTTCGTTGACGTCTGCTGACGTTTCATCTGCCTATACATTTCATCATAAACAGCTTTCAGCATTAAAATGTGTTTGTAATTTAGGTGACCAAGCGTGAAATTAATTTCGGTTCAACTCATACGGTACTTATTTGCATATAATGAGTGGGTTTGGTCGCGTGTCTTTTTGGTGATTGAGAGAGCCATTGTGGTGGAGGAGAGTTGGTGGAATTGATTGCGTGATGTCGTTAAAATTCCATTTATTAAATGCAATGCTATGAAAAATTAGTTTCACACCTTCTACCGGCAGTAATACCAAATATGTATGTAAAATGTACCATGAATCAATGAAATAAGAGTTAAATAACATTTAATGAAGATCTGAAAGAAAAGGGGTTTAAAAAATAATCGAAGCAATTTTATTAACGATGATAGTTCAAAATTGATTTGAAGATTGAAGGTCGTTGAACGTCCTGAATCCAAATAAATAAATCGAAGAAATTCTGTTCATCCATATTTGAATTATTTAGACTCCATGCAGCACAACCTTTGTAGGTACAATACTTGGTACCGTTGTACATCAAACATTTTTTACAGAAAACTTATCTCAGCTTGAACGTAATGAAACAAAACTGAATTAACTTGGTTGTGTTTGTCTAATTAACTCAGTATCAGTAGAAGAATTAACAATCTCGGCAATATTCCTGTAAAACTTTTAACAATTTTATTGGAATCATATTTAATTTTTAAACACGTATCCTATAATTCTCTCCTTTCTATTAATAATCCCAGATGTATTCTTCACAGAATGACGCCCAGAATCGACCAACCACATCCACTTTCTCCACCTTTCGTATTATTGACCTTTCAGCAGATAATGCCTCAACGAAGCGCCACAGCTAAACACTTTCTGTAAGCGCAAGCTCACAAACGACTACGGGTCGCCGCGCCATTTGCGAGCGGCAGCCGATAACAGCAGCGCGCCTCTTCGTAGCCCGCCGCCCGCCCGGGGCAGAAGCACATGTCGCCTTCGCACTCAGCGCGGGGCCATCGGCACCCGCCCACGCCCACGCCCACGCGCCGCGTTATCATCCATTAGCGCCCCCCCTCCCCCCGGGCCGCTCTTCCTTCTACGCGGGCACGAGGCGCTGTAAAGATGGACGCGGAGCCTTCTGCAACGCACGTTGCGATAAAGACGCGCTGTGTTAGTCACGTCGATGTGAAAGAGAGCGGGTTATTTTTAACGGTTTGCAGATGATGATGGGGAGAAATTACCAACACTTCGGGGGAATGAATGCGTGGTCTGTCCGTGATGAATACTGTCGGCATATGGAAGTGTGAATTAACTTTAGATTTTTTTTGGTAATGTGTATTTTGCTATATTTTTACACGGCTGAAGAAAACATTAAACATTTTGGAAATAATTTTCATCAACAATTCGGACATATTCGAAAGAACTTTATAACATTTTTATAGTAATCTACTTGAATGACACATACAGATGTGTGTGTTCTGGATACATGAGTATGTCTCATGGTCAATAATATTGACCAGAAGAAACTAAATACTCGTACATCACAAAAACGATCCACAATTTAATCCTCACTTCTAGTTTATACTTGTGTTACTTCTTACAACAAACAAAACATTGTATATGATTCTTATCTTCAAGTACCGTAATGATATACATGTGAAGCCACACGCAATCACTGATTAAGCAATGCGTGTTTAGCATCCGCAGACTTACGTCGAAATCGAATGAGAAAACGCTGCACTAGGCAACTAACGAGAAGCGTTAACTAAACGCGTACATTGACTCAACTCCCACGATGCTCAAGAGAAACCCAATGCGCGCCGACCACCAC
Organism: Gryllus longicercus; assembly: GCA_038098605.1. NCBI lineage: Eukaryota > Metazoa > Arthropoda > Insecta > Orthoptera > Gryllidae > Gryllus > Gryllus longicercus. The sequence continues at coordinate 237,590 of JAZDUA010000947.1, read as the reverse complement.
CCGAACAACAATGAAGAGCGTGATCGGCCAAACAATGAGCGAATCCGGCCCTCGACATGCCCTCATGCTCGGGCAACACGGAAGCGGCGATCGCCCCGCGCCGCCCCGCGCCGCCCCGCGCCGCCCCGCGCCGCCCCGCGCCGCCCCGCGCCGCCCCGCGCCGCCCCGCGCCGCCCCGCGCCGCCCCGCGCCGCCCCGCGCCGCCCCGCGCCGCCCCGCGCCGCCCCGCGCCGCCCCGCGCCGCCCCGCGCCGCCCCGCGCCGCCCCGCGCCGCCCCGCGCCGCCCCGCGCCGCCTCGCGCCGCCCCCGCCGCCCGTCCGTTGCCCCCGTTTCGCCCCAAGGCGTGGTTCGCACGGCGCGCGACCGCCTCCACGCGACGGCGCGGCGGTTTCCCGTCGCCCGCGTGACTCCGCTCGCCCACTCGCCCTCTCGCCCGCCCGGCGCGCGTCGATTTTCTGCAAGAACGCGCCCGCCGCGGCAGACCACGCCCCCTGCGGCCGCCCACTGAACTGCCCTCTCTCTACATTCCGCGCGGCCATCTCCGCCCAGGGAACAGCCGCTGCCGCGGACGCGTGCCCAAAATCGCTCCTCAAGCCGTTCGAAAACGGCCCCCGGAGTCGGGCCCCCGGAGTCGGGCCCCCGGAGTCGGGCCCCCGGAGTCGGGCCCCCGGAGTCGGGCCCCCGGAGTCGGGCCCCCGGAGTCGGGCCCCCGGAGTCGGGCCCCCGGAGTCGGGCCCCCGGAGTCGGGCCCGCTATCGGAAGTCGTAATCTAATCACAGCTTATTCCTCAGAAGCCACGCCCGGAACGATTCCTAGCGTTGCAAGCCCAGTGTCAGAAAGAGATCCCTCGCCTCCGCCCCGAATGCCATGCCTTTGGGCATCGTTTTCTACTTGGCACACCTACTCTCTTTATCGAAGCGGTTCGAGTGTCGCAACACTTGCCTGCATTCCCCTCTTGACAAGCATTCTTCACTCTTGCGGCCCCCGCCGCCACCTCCACCACTTGCATCGGAAGCCGTGGCTCGCCCGTCCTGACGCCCATCCCCCTTCCCCCGCTCGCGCGTCCGTCATGGCGCCTTGCGCGGGCTAATTGACCCCTGCGCGTTTGCATAGGCGCGATCGGAAACGCCGCGCGCACGCGTCCATTGTGTTCGGTTCTCGCGCGAGTCGGTTCACTGAACCGTTGTGTTCCCGTCGGTGCCCGCTCTCCCTCTCGCGGTTCCGATGCCTCGTGTGGGAATGTGCGCCGTAATCAGAGGGACGCGCCAGCTCCTACAAATGCGGGTTCGTAGGGGAGCTGTCTTAAAGATGCAACTGTTGGTGTTTGTTTCGCGGAAGCTTCATGCCAGATTACCCTGTAGTGCTTGCTCGCATTAAAAAAAATATCAATTTTATGCAATCCTTATTGGCACTGAATTATTTTTTTGGGTGCTCGCAGTTGGGCAGAGACGGTGTTTTAGTTTCCTTTGCTCTAAATTTAACGGTGTAGTCCTCGAGTAACGCCCATCAATGTTTATCAATATTCAAAATTAGTTTAATATGACAGAAACCATCGTAAAAATAGTGTTGTACATAATGATGTAAAGGTGTGGCAAATTTTGCAAAAATTCCGACCAATCCATCGGCATCTCAGCATTTAAAAGGAACAACAAGTAACCTTCTCTTTAACACACTTCATTCTTTTCTTCCGCCCGTGTTCAGTCTCAGATAAATTATTTTTTTATTTTACAATTATTATATATTTACATATATTTTATATTATATTTACATATTATTTAGATTTTTTATTTGACAACATAATCCCAGTGACTTTCCTATATTTTCCAACTTTGATTTCCGTGTATTTCTCAAAATTTCGTTATTCTTCCAAAAATCGTGTGTGTGTGTGTGTGTGTGTGTGTGTGTGTGTGTGAAGGGGTGACTACATTATGATACGAATTTTAAGGTAACGGATGGTAGGGTATGGTAAGTTAATTATAAGTTTAACACAACATTACGAATCGTAATGTTTACTGTAAGGTCGAAAATATTGAATTAAGTTAACCATGCTTTTCAATCCACGTGTAATGAATTATTGGTATTTCTGGAACAATACACATCTCACAAAAAAATATCCAAAATAATATATTGAATTGTAACTATCAAATTCATGTTCATAAAAATTCAAATTTATTAATTTCATGAAACACTGAGAGGATCTAGATATGAACTCCCATATTTCATGGACATATTTTATTCCTTAAAACAGAAAACTTCATGCAAGTGTAGATTTTATATATTAACTTTATAACAGCAATGTGCTTTGTTTCATATCATTACGCCGAAAAATGTAAATTTGTTAATTTAGGTAAACTAGATTATAGTTTTCTGAGCTGTGGTTTCCTGAAGACATGATCCGAAATCCTTAAAGAACTCAGGGTAGATCTAATAGAATTAATTTAAAGAACGGCTTGCGGCAAAGAAAACCTTACACCTCATTCAGGCAATCTTGCAACAAATCAGACGCAATTTTGAAATATCAAGACATCTGGCCAATATTTCATATTATGGAGCTGTTAATTTAATTCGGTATTTACGGGAAATTAAAAATAATGCACAGAATTTTGTTCCTCAGGTTCCGTGGCGGTTTTGTTTGTAGATACTAATTAACATAGCGATAAGAGCCATGCTCTCGACTCTTTGAAGGAGAAACTTCGAAATTAATTAGATCATTAAACGTTGTAATCTCCTTCTACATCAATTGCACTCTGAACACAGAATTTCTTTAAAATGATCGTTTCGTTTACAGAAATAATAGCAGGAAAAACGTGTGTTTAATTGCGTTTTCTGGAACCCGAAACTTAGTTTCTTCGTGTAAACACAAGAACAACGCTCTTTTCTATGTCTGGGGAAGTGTTAATTTCGGTGGTGTGTCATTTTAATTTTTCTCAAGGTAAAGTCGCAAATATTTTGCCTAATTTTAATTAACGTAATGACATTTAAGTGAGGTAGAACTTCTCAGGAGCCCGTCATTTTCACGAGGTAACACGTCATGGAGGCGGTTATAATTGTCGAGAGGAATATCGACATGTGTCCCAACTCCGGACGCGGTGTAACCGGAAATGGAGGTGTCCACGTCGACACGCGAAGATGGCAATGGAAGGCGACAGTGGTATTGCAGGCGTCTTCGCCTCCCCCCAGACCTTCTCGAAGCGCCCGACTGGTGTGAAAGTGAAGTACTTTTATGTACAAATGTGTATAAGAGGAGAGACAGGGGTAAGGAAGAGGAAAGAAAGATCGCGCGCAGTCCGTGGCCCGTTTGTGAGGGTACTGCTGCGGCATTTATCGGTTATTGATAAAAGAAACCACGAAAAAAATGTAGTTCAGCAGTTGCAATTCTCCTTCAGATAATGGCTGAATTCCACCTAGCTATTTAACGAGTGTCGAAACAAACAACAGTTGGTGGTATCAGCTAACTCAACCGTTCCAACAAAATGAGAACCAACGCCAAAGTTTGTTTATTGGCCACATTTCAACCTAACAGATTCTAGTTTTATGTCCCAGAGTCATTTTCAAACGAGATTCATCAGAATTATACGAGAAATAGGTACAAAAGCAATCAAGGATTCTGACTATCTGTACAATAAAGCGTTGAAATATTGCTGTATTTTTATACCCAAATTGCATTGTTCTGTTAGTGTATTATGTTCAAATCTGTAGAGTACCTACTAATTTTGCAAATAACTAATAGACACAAGTAGCCCAAAAATTACAAAATTCAATGTTGCGAATATTTTTTTGCTCAACTGATTTTTTAAACAAGTAAATTGTATTTTAAAATCCCAAGTACTAATTTTGCCATCCATTGTGATAGGACATGCTTTCAATACTCCACACCCAACCTTTCTTCCCCACTCGTCGCAAGTTGGACACCCCTGGAACAGGAGACAGTCTGTAATTTTCGAAGCGGCGCGGGGACAGCGAAACCGATTGTTACGACTGTCAGACAGGAGGAGCAGAGAGAGAGAGAGAGAGAGAGGGGGGGGGGAGAGAGAGAGAAAGGTGGAGAGAGGAACGGGTGGAGGCGGGGAAGACGACGGCAGCAGCAGGGCTAATTTGTCGGTTCGGCCGGTAATGGGCGTATTGTTTCCGAGCGAAAGGCACGCTGTCGGGGCGAAGGCGGCGGCGGTGGCGGTGCCGTGTAGAGCGGTCAGGACGGGGGGGGGGGAGAGATGGAAAAGGATGAGGAGGTTGAGAGGAACCTACATGCTGGATTTCGCTGTTGTATAAGCAGTAGCTACAGTGCTAGCCAGTGGATGGTGGTTTGGGCACGTTCTGGTGTAGTCGACGTTCTTGGGTGGGGGTGCTTGGGAAGTTGCAGGTGCTGGTGGTAATGGTTTTAGTGGTGTTGGTGTTTGTGGTGGTAGATATCACGCTGTGTTGATCGGTGTTAGTATTGATGATGTTAGCGGTAGTTCTAGGTAAATGCTGATAGGAGTATGATGGTATTTGCCATGGATTTTAAAACGTTGTTTACAGATTTATTGTTTGTAAATAAAGTTGTTGGTAGTAGAGATGAGCTGGGTGTATGCGTGCAATTGGTTGTGATTTGAGGTGGGGTAGCCCATGAGTCTATAATGCTGACAGAAAATATGGCGATGTTTGAAGTAGTTGGTAATTGGCTTTTTTAGTAGTATGACTGTGGGAGGAGTTACAGAAGCAACGTTTGGTAGTGCCGCTGACGGCTGCGTCAGCGAGTTGTATTCTCGTGCGTGCTCTACCTCTCCACACAATTTTCTGGTTCAACCAGGCGCATTTCTCCCCGGGGTAGGCGCCTAAGCTTTCGCCTTTATTCGCACCCTCCGCCGGAACACAGGCTGGTATCTAGATTTCGCCAGAACGCAGATACCCTTCTCGGAAACCTCTCCAATTAAGCCGGGGTGGGGCCACTCTGCTGGCTCAGAGCTGTTAGCTCTCTGTGCTAGAATCGGAGTCAAATTAAGCGCCTCGCAAGTCCCTCCTCTTTACCCAGAGTATAGGGCACAACGAATCCAAGTGCCCAACCGGGGGCCACCCGGATAAAGGCCCGGGTGACCCGCACCCACAAAACTCTCCTCACTGCTTCCATTTTGAAGCTACCGACGTGGGTACCACTAGAACCTAGGCAGCCTGACAGGGGGATTCATGCTCGCCGTCGGACTCTTTTACAAGTGGGATCGGGAGCAAGTCCATCTCCCAATCCTGCCCAAAGGTCGGTGGCGGTATACCTTTTCACAACCTCCACCTTGTAACTAACGACGTGAGTACCGCCGCGACTCGGAACCGGGTGGTCATCTCCAACTGCACGAAGAGCCTCAGCGACCGTCGACACCAAGTTAGCCCGAGGCGAGTGCGGTGGCGGCGGTAGCAGAAACCCGGCGTGCACGGCCGTCTCGCATTATCCTGTCGCTCTCTCCGGTCCGCCATCTGCCGCGTCTCCATTTGGCGACAGCGCCCTCCACCGCCTCCAGCGGATGTTTTCGTCCTCGTCTCCCGCGTTGTGTCACCATCCCCCGTCTTCGTCTTTCCCCCGTCGTGCGTAGCACGAGAGAGATTATGATCGCTCACAAATTACAGGAAATCACACGTTTTAGAGTGACAAAACAGCGCAGTGTGAAGAAGAAAGAAACGACAGAAAGTTTTTTTTTCGAACGAAAACAAACGAGCTCGTGTAATGAACTCGCCACACTGTGTATATATCTTCGCACTTCGGACGAAATATAATTTGGCAATTACAGAGAGCAATGTATTCTTAATTTCTTTGTTTATCTTTTTTGTTGAGACGGGCATGTCTTGACATCCGTAAGGCAATTCACATGTTTCCTGGAGAGTTGGTCGTTAACGCAGCCTGCTGTTTTGACTAGGGGCCACACGTGCGCAATGTCCGGCTGCGGTCTAAAGTTCTCCAAAATTGGCTTGTCTTGAAGAATGTAATAACCACACACAGTTAATAAACTAAGTGTCTAGTTGTTTCAGAAAACGCTGTCGGGGATAGCCATCTGTTCGAAAGAACAAGTCGAAGGAACATTTGTGAGGAGAAATACAGAGCGAAAGAAATTTTGTAATTTATGTATTACTAGCGATTATATATCGTCTCTCTCTCATCGTCTCTCTCTCATCGTCTCTCTCTCATCGTCTCTCTCTCATCGTCTCTCTCTCATCGTCTCTCTCTCATCGTCTCTCTCTCATCGTCTCTCTCTCATCGTCTCTCTCTCATCGTCTCTCTCATTGTCTCTCTCTCATCGTCTCTCTCATTGTCTCTCTCACATCGTCTCTCTCTCATCGTCTCCATTCCTCTCTCATCGTCTCCATCCCTCTCTCATCGTCTCCATCCCTCTCTCATCGTCTCCATCCCTCTCTCATCGTCTCCATCCCTCTCTCATCGTCTCCATCCCTCTCTCATCTTTTCCATCCCTGTCTCATCTTTTCCATCTCTCTCTCATCGTCTCCATCCCTCTCTCATCGTTTCCATCCCTCTCATTGTCTCCATCCCTCTCTCATCGTTTCCATCCCGCTCTCATCGTTTCCATCCCTCTCTCATCGTTTCCATCCCTCTCTCATCGTTTCCATCCCTCTCTCATCGTCTCCATCCCTCTCTCTCTGTCTCCCTCCCTCTCTCTGTCTTCCTCCCTCTCTCTCGTCTCCCTTTTTCCGTCCCCCTCTCTCCGACTCTCTCAGATGTGGCGACAAATGGGTCGGCAGACGGGACGGCAGACAGTAAGAACAGTGCTGTCAGAAGGAACGGAAACGGTGAAGGAATTACAGTGGCCAGGGAATTCCAAAGTGTGCTGGGGGCGGCTCTGGCGGCTTGTTAAGCGCCGCGAATCTGCTAATTAGGCCGCCCTCTTCGCGCGGACTAATGAGCAGGAGCGGGGGCGGGGCGGGGGAGGAGAGTAGGCGCCGGGGGCCCAGGCGACAACCCGCGGACAAGCGTCGCGACGGCGCGGCGGCGCAGGCGTCCCCGCCGCGTGAGAAGCACCGACGCTCTCGCGGCGCATGGGTTCTTGACCGCAGTTATATAATAAAGCGGCCCATACACCACCAAACGCCATTCCCAACGCTGGCTCGCTGCGTCTTCCTTCCCGCGACGAGGAACTTCGCGGCAGCGACACGAGTATTAGTAGCTATCTAATCGCTGACGTGTATATCTTACACCGCTGCAGTGTTCATTGATGTGGGAAGAATTCGTTAAGGCGACAGCGGCAGATTTGCAACGGGCGCAAGCCAGACTTGCAAAAGGTCCTTGAAAGTGTGTGGAACTTCACCGCACCCTGAAGGTACACATACGACGCTCGGTGTAACCGCGTCTCCGCCCTTCTGCTTGAGGATGACTTTCAGTGACCCTCGAGAACCCCCATCCCTACGATTGTACTTTATTATTATTATTATTATTATTATTATTATTATTATTATTATTATTATTATTATTATTATTATTTTATTATTATTTTATTATTATTTTATTATTATTTTATTATTATTTTATTATTATTTTATTATTATTTTATTATTATTTTATTATTATTATTTTGTTATTATTATTATTATAATTACTATTATTATTATTTAGACAGCCCAATACCACCGCCAACTACGTTGAGGAATTCACGACAAATCCCCTTAGCACTAGTGATACTACCAGCACGACCCTCAACATTATCTATGCATCTTTATTACTATCACCACAAATACCAAAACTAACCGCTAATATTATCATCACAACCACCAGTACCACAAGACACCACTACCACTAAAACAACCAACTCGAACCCTAGCTCCATCCAGAGCTCTGTCTCCTGCCTTTACTAAATGAGCGAGAGCGCCACACTAATTGTCCTGCAGTCGACTGCGTAGGACAGGATTACGCAAACAGGCCTCGATCGTGGCCATAGATGCTCGTTTGTTCGTACGGGAAAAACGTAAACAAATCACGAACGTTTGGGGCTCCTTTGCGCACCAGTCACGTGTGCTTACCTGTACGAGTAAAACGGAAAACCATCACAAATCCAGTGTGTGTATGCATTTTTTTTCTTTCTTCTGACTTGTTGCTTGTTCTTTTGTGAACCCGTTAAAAGACGAGGGCAGTTTTTTCACTCCGATCGGGCCTTTAAACCGCTAGACAAGTAGGAGGATTTGTAAACGTACAGTGGTCGATTGCGCGTCTTTTTTTATCCTAACCTCTGCCTATACCGACGACATGTTTGCAATTTGAGCTCAGCTGTAAGAAAGTGGAGAAGGCGGTTTCGTGTTATACTGGCGCCAATTGCGAACTGCGTACAGCTGTTCGCTCTCTTCAAGAAGAAGCGAATACTGCAGTAGAAATACAGTGTAAACTGGCAAACAAATGAGGAATGCTGGATTCTGAAGATGCTCTCATTCATGATGACCCTCGCTGTGCCGCTGTAACTAGGCAAATCGGGAACTAATGGATCGTGCTTGAATCATTCAGCCTATAACCCGAATAGGCGGCAAATGATTTTCATCTTTTCCTCAAACTGAAGAATTGGCTGAGGTGCTAAAGCTCCCAGACTAAAGAGGAGGATTGAAAGAAATCTCGGACCTATCTTACGTCAGCGTCGGCAATGTCCGACGAAGAGGGAAACGCAAAACCTTGTTCACAGACGAGACAAATGCCTGAATTTACACGCCGATTATGTAGAAAAAGTAACCATGTTCGAACATAACTATTGCATGCAATTTATTTTTATTAGTGCACCGGAGGTCGAAAAATTAACGGCCCTCATATTCACAATGGAAATGGAGTAGAAAGAAAATCACAACACAGTTGGGGATGTTTCGAAGCCCAGACGCCAGCATTGCACAGACACTGTGCGTGTCATGCACGGCGGCGGGGGCGGGGGGCGGGGGCGGGGCGGGGGCGGCGGGGGCGGGGGCGGTGAGGACGTAGGCGGCGACGGTGGCGGTGGTGGCGGTGCGGCATCTAGGCCCTCGTGCGTGCGGCTGTCCAAAACTCGCCCACCGATGCTATCTGCGTCTGTGTTTTAATTAGCTAATTAGTTTGTTGTTACGCGCGGGTGCCGGAACTGTCTGCTCTGGCGGCCGGTTCACAAATCGACGAAGGAGAACGAGACGACTATCGACGATTCGCATTCGCTGGCGGCGTGATTTCCACCAATCCACAGGTCACGTCGAAAGTGATCGTTGCAAATTCAAGACTGTGGCTTATGTAAGAGAAATTCATCTGATTGCTTTGGTGAGTGATTGCAAATGAGTGATGTTTAAAATTTTGTGAAGTTTTCTGTCAAAAATTACTTGTAGTGTATGTTCACATTCAACGAGCAACACTGCGGTCGTCTACTCAAAAGTAAGCATCGATATTTATTTCATTTTGTAGATCTTCTTTTATATCAAAAAAAATTTATATGACTTCTCCAAGTGTACTAATGTGTCGTAAGGACAACATCGAAAACATTTCAATGCTGTATCAATGGTCAAAACAACTAGCGAACTACGCAAGCAGTTTATTAATGGAAAATATACGAATTCAAAATATTTTATATTTATTACACAATAACTCTAAATTAGTAGTAGCTGGTTCTTTATTTTTTGCAGTTTAATGCATTTTAGGATACGTATTGCATACGCTATTAATTTAGAAACAGCTACCGTTCGACTTTCGGCACTCTGGAATGTACTTTTCGTGTCTAAATTAATTATCTTCAAATTTGTAACGCTCTATGGGCCTCGAGACAGAAAGGTGGAGTTATTGCCTCACCGGGGCAACCTTCAGCAACGAGAGCTCTGTGGTCGTGCGAGCAAACGTAACGAAGGAACCGGAGCCGACGAGACAGATGAAGGGGGACGAATCGATTCGCTACAGCTGCCTGCGAGGAGTCGAACAGATCCGCGCGTCCGCGGTAGCGATGTGTGCTGTCTCGCAACGAGAACGCTTCCAGGAGGTATTGACTGAGCGGTTTGCTGGCCGCCGTTGTTTCACAAGCACTTTTATGTTTTCATTTTTTACTATCTCTTTGTATATTTATCGCCTTAAACATAATCAAACTAGCATACAGGAGTATTTCAATCAGTTTCACGTCGAAGTAGCACTGGGAGAATACAAGATATATTTCGAAATGTATTATGATAACTTTGTTCGAAAAATTTTTAAATATAATAAACAAATGAACAAAAGGAAATTAATTAACACGACACATGATGCAAGTTTGAAATATTGATATTTGCAAATTGCCCGATTTTTCCTATATTAAAAAATATAATGAATTTTGAAATTGCGTGAATTGTATTCATTTCTAATTGTTTGAGATGCTTCTATTTTATAAAAAAAATTAAAATTATATCGTTCTTTTTTCTTAAAAATTAAATTATAAAATCATTATTTCGATTTATATTCGTTCTTTCATCCCACAATGCTTTATTTATTTAAGTCCGCAGTGTTCATGTCACGTACGTAGTGTTTTTTTTGAGAATTGAAGGAAAATATATGTTAAAAGTTACGAAAGTGTATTATATAACTTTAACTTGGAGTAATTATCCTAACCCTCTTCGGTCATTGAAAATGTGAAGTATACAAGTTTGACATCAATATCGCTTTTTTGTGATTATCATATCTCACGTCATATTCCTCGTCTGCCATTTTATCCGCATTCTATCCGGTTTACCAGACACTACGATTTCGCGTTTGTAAAATTTACATATTAGTGATATAGTTCCATGCACGTTGTAAAAAAACTGTTTTTATTTCTATCCATAAATTTGTATTATTTCTTCTTGTATGGCACAAGTCTCGTAATGACACATGGAATGTATTCCAAACTGTGGCGGTAGAGTGGGCTGCTATATATCTAAGATACAATATCATAGTGGGCATCTCTAGTCGAACAAACGAGAATCAATGAATGTGGCATTATGCAAACTTATACTTTACAGCACACAATGGCGTCACAACAGGAAATTATTTTCATTTATTTTAGTACCAAAACGAAAACGTTGTGCAAACCACATTTAAGTCTGCAAATAATATAAAGCACGTATTTACTCCTAACAATGATCATTTCGTCATGCAAAATCCCTTTGCAAAATCTCCCTGAGGAGTCCGAAGTTTAACAAATATAACTGATAAGGTCGGGCGGACACTTCACGTCTTCTGCTCGCCCCACAAGCAAACGTAAAACAAACAGGATGCTCACTTCTCGTCCCTGGAAGGGTCGCCTCCTTCAGCACATGCACCCTCTCTTCGCCACCTCCTCGGGCGCCGCCCCCGCAGCCACTTCCGCCGCCGCCGCCGCCAACGCCCCTCCGCCTGCGCAGTCACGCACGCCACCCGGCGCGCGGGCGGATTCCGCCCCGCCGCTGCCCCAGCCCCTCTCTTTGGCACCCCGCGTACACTGTCTTCCCGTCCCCAACTTCCACTGTCTTCCCATCGCTATTGCCACGTTCGCCATTTCGTCACAGCCGTTCCCGCTGCCGGAAGCGAGTGTGTTTTTGACAAACGGCTCAAGATCAGCAAGTCGCAGTGCAATCCGCCTGTTTCGTTTCACTCTAGGATGCATTGACGTTAAACAATCAGGACGTACCTATATATATATATATATATATATATATATATATATATATATATATATATATATATATATATATATATATATAATATTCAAGCGATCGCCTTAGCACCTTTGCTCTCATAATCGTGACCCCCCCCCCGCGCCTCCCTTTGGACATTTTATCTCCTTGACCCGCCCACTACTGCAGCACTAGCCTCAACTGCGTTAACGTCAAGTCCATTCTGCCTCTTGACACTGCCGACATAACTCTCTATTAAGCATTGCTGGTTCACTCGACTTCTTAGTTCTCCATCGCTTCTACGCGTCCGTTACCATTTCTGCTGCTGTAGTTCACTCTTAACAACGAGTTCTCGCCTAGTATTCTCGCAGATCTCGAGATCCCATCTTCCCGCCACCCTCTATCACCCCTACCGCCCCTACCCTCCCCCCACCGCCCCATGCCGCCCACTGACAATCCCTGTTACCCATTGTCGCCCCCCTGTCGTCCCCATGGCCCCAACGTGCCCCCCTTCTCTCTTGTCGCCCCCCTGTCGTTTGACCCCGCCCACTGTCGCCCCCTGCCACCACCATCCCTCCACGCTCCGCTCCCCTCATAGCAGCTCGTGCCTTCCTGTGCCTATGCTCTAACCGTATCCCAGCGGTCCCGCCCGCCCGCCCGCCCGCCCTCGCGCCGCCGTCGCCCGCCGTCGGCTTCCGGCTCCTCGCGGGATTGACGGGCGAAGCGCTGCTCATTATCGTCACGAAGGCCGGCGCGGCGGCCCGACGCCCTCACCGGAAGCCTGCGCCCGCGCCCCGCCCCCGCCCCCGCCCCCGCCCCCGCCCCCGCCCCCGCCCCCGCCCCCCCCGGCCACGCTTCCCCTGGCGGCGCGCGCTTAGCACCTGATGCCCCTCCGCCTCCACGCGGGCACACTAGCGCTCCTGGCGGGGGGCCGTTCCACTCGCTTTGTTTAACTAAAACGGCGTTCAGTTATGTCCAACTATCTTATTGTCTATTGTTTTTAGTGAGCCTACCATTATCATTTAATTCTTATTATTATTTGTTTTGAAAGAAATTTATGAAGTTAATATAATTTATTATTATTATTACTATTATTATTATTATTATTATTATTACTATTATTGAAATTATTAAATTTAGGTCAATTTTCAAATAAATATATTTGATTTTACTCATGTGACACTGCCGTATTTGTGGTAAATAAAAGAACCGGGAATCTAACAACTGGATGGATAATGCGCTTCGACATCGACACAGTTCTTTCCCGACACCACAAACTCACGTGTTTATTATTCACACGAAACACATATTCCATATTTATTAACTCAGCGAATTTTATTTATTTGTATTTCATATCCACGGTAGTTTCTTATTACACCATCAAACGCCAAGAAAACGAAACTTATTCGGCATTCGTGTCTATTTTGTAAACTTATACGAATTCTTAGATTTAAGTATTCATTACCTGTAACAAAACTATTCGTAAACACAATAATTAACTGACATCTATTGAAGCTCAAGGAAATTCAATTTCTTAATATGACAAGGCATATTATGTTTCAAAATCTCTCAAAAACCGCATTTGACTTTGGTCCTTGAGGAACACCAGATATTCTTCAACAGTTGTATCCTTCCGCGGACGTCCGCGGACCCCCCACACCAACACCACTACCACACACCACCACCTACCCATCAACTAATTCCTCCCCCTCCCCCCTGCCCCTCCCCCGATCCCCAGAAAGGTTGGCTAATTGTTTCTCCGGGTCGACAGCTGAGGGCGCGGGCTGCGTACGCACTATTGCCCTCATTAGCGGCGCGGCGCCTCTCGCAGATGGCCCGGGCGGGCGTCGCCCGGGGCGAAGAAGGTGAGAAGGCCCGCGCCCGCCCTGCCAGGAATTACCTGTAATTGGAACCGAGCAGCCGTATACGTGTCGGGCGGCGCCCGCGGCGCGACGCGAGGCGACTCGCTAAGGGTTGCGCAAGACCAACGCGAGGATGCGGGCTAATTACCTGGAATAGAGTTTCCCGAAACTTTTTAGGAATCGGCCCACGTGCGAGATTTCGAAATGTGTAGAATGCCCGAGAAAATATTTGGAAAGGCGATCGATTAAATCTGAAAACTTTCATGGTAAAAGTGACAATGGTCTAAGCGTCGAAAAGCGGGAATCACTTCTAAAAATGCAGGCCAGGTGAGAATATGTAAACATGCGTTATTTAATTGTATTACCATTGTTTCGAGATAAATCACTTATTCTACTCATTTAATAAATACGAGAGAGCTTTGTTTACGATTTTTTGCGATAATGCTTGGGTAGAATTTCTGCGAAGGTTCGGGCACATGACGTAGATTTTCAGTAAGAACATGGAACTTCAAAGCATTTATCCAAGAGTAAACATAATATTTTGAACATTTCTACGTTACGTTGTTTACGTTATTTTCATGAGGTTTATGGGAAAATATACCAATGAAAATTAGAATACTGTTGAATTTGTTTGCGCTAAGTTGGCCAAGTAATATCGTCTGGTTTTCTTTCGTAAATACGCTCACTATTTGTCACGACACGGAGTCAAGAGAGAGAAGGACATTCCCTTTAGAGTGTGGGTAGATGGTGAAGGGAAATACGTCGTATCACGCCGCAATATGTATATGACCTCGAGAGCGACGTAATTTTTAGCCGAGATGACGCTTTCATTAGCGAAGTTGTGGCTACCACGCTGCAGCGGAAGCACGTGACATCCTGAACGTAACAAGAGGGCACCTTTCTATGCGACAAAAGTTCGCTTGGTTTACGAAACAAAGCATCCTGGTCTTGAGTACCTCAGTTGTGGCCCGCAAAATGTGCCAACTATGATGTATTAGCTTGTCTGAAACAGGTGTGCTACTGATTACCTTCTAATTCATTTGTTTAACATTTTCGTAGTGTTTGAATTCGATTGTGAGTATGATTGATGATAAGTGTTTTGCATGTTCTTTGACGTAACGGGAATCTTACAGAAGTTTCGATCGGACTTAAACACACTAAATGTCGAGGAGTGATTTTAAAGAGCTCATTAATAAAACCTTTGTTTACTACCTGCAATGACTGTAAACAATATGCTAAGTATTTAACGTTTTACATGGCAATTTCAAGTGTCAGTCAAATTTATTGGTTTAAATATGACTCTGTCAATCTCATTTCTATGGTAAGGTGAGAATTTGATTCGGTGGGGTAATTCCTTCCGAGTTATACGAAAGGTTCTTATCATTACAAGGAAAATTTCCACTTTTCTTCTAGCTTGTTGGTCAAGTTAGTACAATTTATCAAGAATAATTTAATAGAATAATGAATGGATGGTGGATAAAGATGGTTTTCTTTTATCAAATTTCTGATAACACTATTAATATTTCGTTTGTTTTCGAATTAATTGTGAATGTATTATCGTGCATATTTCCTTTCCCGTCCTAGCTATCTTGTCACCAAAGCCGTGCCTTATCTTATCTGACCTCTTTTCTCTCTGAATATGTTCAATGTTGTCTTCTTTGAGTAAGAAAAGACATCCCATAAGTCTTAACCATATTACTGTTTATTAATATACCTATGACATTTTAAATAGTACGTAGTAAAGATCCAATTCAATGAACATCAACAAGACGTCATTCCTCGGATAATTATTTATAAACATAACAAATCCAGTCCTGTGAGAAAGGAATGGTATATGCGAAGGATGTATGTGACGAATGACATGTTGCAGAATGTTGACCTCTGAGCAGGAACTCCCCAGGCGACTCGTTCAACAGCACAGTTCGTTGGAACGCTGAGACGGTATTCCGTGCAAAGTGCTTTACCTACTTATACCTGCTTCAAGTTAGTTCGTGGAAGGCTACAGAATGTCATGGGAGCACGTTTACAGCTACCTATCAGCGACACTCTCTTAAAGTTCTTATCCTCATTTTAAACTCATGTACAAACGACGTCTGACGAATGCTTTTGAATCAATGCAAGATGCGTAAAGCATTACAACTACATTTTTTGTAATGAGTTTGGAACGTAATAGTCTGAATACATTAAACTTGCATTACAATTACTTCAAGTTAGTAGTCAGTAAGATATTTGAATTGTTCAATCAAAAAACACACTTAACTTTTTAAGTTTAAATTAACCAATTTCTTTATTCACCCAAACCTTCACAAATCAATATTTACGGATTTAAAACCGCACACATAGGTTTCAATATCAATCCAGAAGAGTGTTCCATGGAAGATTTTAGAGGTTCGCGCTCTCTCCACAGAACTCTACTGAGACGCGCGACGACGTAAGAATTCGGTGACGATTCTTCGAACTAATGAACTCTGCGCGAGTGACGCTCGCAGCTCGTTAGGCGAGTCCTGACGGACGCAAGGCTTCGCGCGGGAATTACGGGCCTACGACACACACACACACACACACACACACACGCACGCACACCCACGCGCCCGAGACCCTGCGTGCTGTCTCTGCTTGTGAAATATGCCATTGCGCACGTGGCGACTTCCACTTTTCGATAGTTTTCTCCGAACGGTTCCGCTCAGAAGACGGCTAAATTTTAGGAATTTCCCCTCACCCTTTTTTTTTCTAGAGAAAGAATGAGCGACGTACGGGTAGCGCTTGTTCGTATTCTACATACTTCTGTAATTGCGGACGTTTGGTTAGTGACAATTTTTCTCGACCTTCTTTGAAACATTAGCTCTTTCATTTTTTTTCATTCTTTCATTAAAGTAGTGACAATGTAGAGCATATGTGTTGGCCACTTCCGAGTAGCAAAATAATGTTACCTGCACGCCAGAAATGTATTATTAATATAAAAACCTAAAAATAACTATTCTATCAAAAACAAATTTATTAATTTCAACCAAAATGGCATAAAAAATTAATCTTATCGGAAAGGTTTGTGTTATGCTCTGATACCCATTTCTTATTTTTATGTATCGTTTGATAATTATAATTGGGGTGGTTGAAACATTCGCTTCTCTACAAATGAAACTTTGATGAATATTATCCTAATTACGTTTATTTATAAGCATCCCTCATGGCTGCAATGGTTGTAAATACAGAGAACAATAACTTTTTAATATCACAGATTAAATTTGATTTAGTTTCATTCCGAAAACTTACGCCATTTGTATACATTAAACTAAATTAAGAATGAAGACGATAATAACAACTTGAGCACTCTATCGCACGTACAAAAAAATAGCTGCTTCCCAGATTGGAACAGATCGTCCATAATGAAGGAAGTCTCCGAACCGGCACGGGAGCGGAGCAAAACCTCCAGCGGCTCTATTAAAGGGTATGACACATGTCTCTGACGACAGCCGCGTGTTCGCAATCCAGCAGGTGTCGTCATTTCGCGAGCGCCTCGGCGCTACCTCTTCCGGCGCGAGGCGCGATTAGGGCAAAAAGGGCTCCGCGTGGCGACCTACTAACAGACGCTTCTTTTCGCTCGCGGCCGGGCCAGCACGCGCACAACAGTGCGACGAATCGAGGCGCGAACGAGGAAAAATTGGAGGAAATACGTAGAGCGTATTCTCAATTCTGTATTTAAGTAGTTTTTTTTTTAATTCTTCACTTACTCAAGTTTTTGGTATATCAAAAAATAATACAAATATTATTTGCGAGGATTCGAGGTTTTGCGTGCGATCCTGAAATAATTGGATTTAAATTATTGTTTCTAAGATGGTGCGCCAATAGCTGAATAGCGCTTCTATTCTGATGCTATTTTGAGCTTAATAATGAAACGCGTGTTTTTATGGATTCATAACATAACTAATTTTTAAGACAGGAATACAACAGAGAGTCAATAAATATTTAAACATCACTTCAAGCATTTATTATTAAAATTAACTCTTAACACTTTTACAACGTTTGATAGATCAATGACAAGTGTCATAGCAAAACGATGTAATGAACAAATGACAGCAGATAAATGTTTATTGAATTAATATTTAGATATTGGTAGTATTTAGATCATACTAGCAAGACAGTTAAGAAGAACAAGTTGTAACATATCTAAGGCCCACTATCTTTCATTTCAAGAAAAAGCACGAAATTTAGTTCAGTATAAAACTCAAAAAAACTTTCTAGCAAAAATCTGCATATATCTTGACGACATGATGTGACCTTATTACTGTGTAACAAATATATTTTAATAATAAAAATGTGTTAATAGAATTGTCACCTCGACCGGGGATCAAACCCAGATGTCCTGATTTACACCCAATTTCTACCAATAAAACTCGGGTTCCAGATCGGGGCTCTTTAGTATCCAATTCTCACCATCCTCTTCTGTTTTCGATTCCCGATCGGGGTGACATTTCTTTAAAAAAAATGCAATTATTGAAATCCGTCAGTGTTTTAAATTCGTATATTTCCCCCCCTTCGTTTCCGCCAAGTACGCACACTGTACGCCGCCTCGCGCCAGGATTAGTTCTTGCGCCCGGCGTGTGCGCGCCACCTGTGCTCCGCGAGCAGCCCAAGCGCACCGCGCCGGAGTGAGCTGGGGGGGGGGGGCGCGCTTCATCCCCAGGCGGGAGTCTCCCCAAAAGTCGGGCACGCGCCCCCCTGGCCTCATTAGTAGGGACGGGTGTGGTTTGCATACGGGAAGGGCGGGAGGGGGCATTTGCCAGGTGACGAAAGTAGTTTTTGCGAAAGAGTTGTACGAAATTTAAAGGACTCTTTCGAGACATTTCTTCGTTCACTTGTCAAGCAATGCCAACGTGGATACATGCTGTTATTCATTCTTGTTCTACCACTTTAGCCCATGTATGTTAATTAATGCAATTGAATATTTATGGAATTAAAACTGAAAACTAAGATCGAGAAGGATTTTATAAAACAAAAAATTGAAAATATACTTTGGGCTAGCAAGTAAGCAGGATTCTCACTTATTGACCAATAATAAGTTAATTTTTCTGCCAATCACATTATCCAAAATGTTCAGAATATTGTAAGAGAAATTGAAAATGTCATTGCGGGCGATTCTGAAGATCGTATAATTTAAAAAATGTTGTTTTACTTTCTACTCTTAATATAAAATATTATATAGCGATTTCCCTGTACAATAGAAGATAAACTACAGCAATAAAACAAAATTAAAATGTTCATAAGCATTTCAAATGAAAGAGTTACATTTCTATGAGAGTCATTGGCTAACTCAGAAAATTAATCATAATATCGCTATTATATTCGTAATTACTGACAACTGGAAGTATATCTCTCGAGTAGTTCACGGTTTTCACTGAATGTAGGATTCGGTCGTTCTGTTCAGCATTGAAACGAAGCGGGGAGCCGTACTATGCGAAGTTCCAAGTCAGGAACTCGATAGGCACTTTTTTCACTCCTTCCGTTCCAATGCGCACGCGTGTCATGTTCCACTGCACGAGTCGCCCAGTCATTCGACGCCGTATGAGAACGCTCATCTGCGAGAGACTTTGATGGCCCTCCTCACGACTCCTTGCTTTCTCGTCGGTCGGTCCGTGTTACATTACAGCGCCGCCGGCATATATATTCAGTCTCCCCAGCATCATATATCAAGCTCGGCAATTTACAACGAATTAAGGTTTTATGGCTTTACAGCATTTAATTCGGCAGATCAAAAGCGAACCGACCGCGTGTCTGGTTTTCGCATTCTCGACATGGTTAGCGGTGGAGGTGGGAACGGAGATGATGCAAACGGGGAGCAGATATGGTGAACGACAGAGAAGGCAGTGAAAGTGTGATATAGAGTGCAAAATGAGTATGGCACAGCTTCTGAGAGACCGTGTATTAAAGCAATAGTTTATTATATTCCTACCTGGGCCATTACGTACACCGGAGTGGTAAATGATGTGATCATGATAATGATGAAAGAATTATAATAAAACAATGGCTGGATTAGGCGAAAGAAATAGGAGCAATCCATGAAAACATGACAAGCACGTGAAATATATAAAATTCCGCATGAGAAGTCCAAATTAAAATCCCTATTAGAAAACAAGGAAATACACGCACTGTAGCTTGGATAGGAATCGCTTTACTTCGTCGATATTGCGTCGGGGAGGGAATCAGGGACAGTGTTGAGTGCGGCGGGGGCGGGGGCGGCGGCGGCGGCGGCGGCGGGGGCGGCGGCGGCGGCGGCGGCTGGGGCGGCGGCGGGGGCGGCGGCGGGGGCGGCGGCGGGGGCGGCAGCGGGGGCGGCGACAGGGGGCGATATTGAGGGCGGCGGCGGGGGTGGTGTCGGGGACGGCGTCGGGGTCGGGGGCAGCGTCGGGGGCGGCGTTGGGGGCGGCGGCGGGGGCGGTGTCGGGGCGGTGTCGGGGGCGGCGCCGGGGGGCGGTGTCGGAGGCGACGTCGGAGGCGGCGGCGGGGGCGGCGGCGGGAGCGGCGGCGGGGGGCAGGGCGGCGTCGACGGGGGTGGCATCGGGGGCGGCGTCGGGGGCGGCGGCGGGGGCGGTGTCGAGGGCGTCGTCGGGGGCGGCATCGGGGGCGGGGGCGGCGTCGTAGGCGGCGTCGAGAGCGGCGTCGGAGGCGGCGACGGGGACGGGGGCGGCGTCGGGGGCAGCGTCGGGGGCGGCGTCGGGGGCGGCGTTGGGGGCGGCGTCGGGGGCGGCGTCGGGGGCGGCGTCGGGGGCGGCGTCGGGGGGCGGCGTCGGGGGCGGCGTCGGGGGCGGCGTCGGGGGCGGCGGAGGCTGAGCGCACGAAGGGAGGCGCCGGCCTTCTGCCTCCGCTCTAATTGGTTCTTGAAACTGCGTCGGGATCGTAAACCGGTGCCCGTTATGGCAGGAAATTGTCGCCATCGCGGATTTTCGCGGAGGCGAGCGCCTTTCAGTAAGCCGGGGAGCGTTGGAGCCTGGCACTGTGCGCGTCGCCTGTCCCCACCAGCTTCCATGTAATTAGATTTCTCACAACTGCGTACACGCGTATGGCGGGAGGTTGTGAATTATGTATTATCATACAAATGTAATTCGTATGACACACTTCAACATTTCATCTGCACGTGCAATTCATCTAATAGAATTTGTTCAACTCATTTAATTGTCATTCACCATCTAGGATATTCGACATTATCTGTAAATGCTCTTTGCTGTAAGATTTTTTTCTCCAAAATGCTTTTAGTCATTTGAAAACTGGGATTTTTCATTAACCCATAGTATTAAGAAACAGCGTTGTAACAGTTATAAGTGCCACCGTTAGTCTAAGGGCTTAAAAAATCAAACAATTTCCCGATATATCTAAGCGGTTGAAACTTCGGTTCATTTTCCATAAACTAGTGCTTTGTGTCACTCTATTCAAGTGTTATAAATCAACATTGAGGTCGCCTCAATATATGTAACAAATGACTCTTGAGTCCTAACTTATCCAACATCCTACAGAGCGGGTTATGTGACAGGTTAATGGTTTCTCAATAATTAACGACAGTCACAAAGGAAAACAACTTACCCGGATGCTGTACGGTTTCAAAACTATCCAGAATACTTGGGCATCAAAGAGGCGAATCTCGGTAATAAAGGAGTCTCGCAAAGGAAGACCCTGTCTTGCTCTGGTGATTTTTAGCGTATCATATGCGTGCGTTTGAAGTTGAGATAAACGTACTGTATTTTGAACTGAAGAAAACTTTGATGGGGCGTAACGCTATTACATCTTTCAAGGATTACATAACCGTCACGTTTTCATGAAGGAGGTTATATCTTCGGTAGGATGTCGTTAAATCTCCATGGATCGTTTTCCGACGCTAATGAATTCTCTGATGAACGAATAGTGTGTATTTGTAGATGTCTTGCTTGAAATGTACTAGACATCAGTAGTTTTGTGATGCAAGATCGGCAAGTATGTTTTGTTCTTTTGGACTTCTCCAGTTGGTTATGAACGCTGAATAGTAAACGTTTTGGTTTCTGAAACCTTTCTCTGATCTAATATGTCTTTTATAAGTAAAGAGAGTTGTGGGTTTGGTATATTTCCGAATTTGCATTATAATATTTAGAATTACAAATTATAATATTCTGCTGTTTTCATATTGCAATAAAAATACTTACAAATATTACTATGGGTATTCTTATATTATATATTTTTGTATTTGAGTATCAATTTCATTTCAAATTTACTGGAGTAATATTTTCTTTATGATTTTTCTTGTAATTTTATGTTAAAATTGTAAAAGGTTTTTCTCATGCCCTTCACTGAAGCAAATGTAACTCTAATTGACAATTTAAATTGGAATTGGATTGAAAATTGCAATATAATATATATAAGTACAAATGTATATTTCATGTATGACTATTGCAACGAAATATTATTTATATCCCTATACCTTTCACTAATTTTCATAATTCAGGTCGACATAAAACGTAAACTAAAATAAATCATTGCTACAATTATTTTTGCTATAAAATACAAAGTTATTTTTATTCTACACAAAACGTAAACAGCTATATTAAAAGGAAAACTCATTTTAAAGAATAATAATTTTGAAGTTAGAAATAGTTCATCTTCAACCTTATTTAATAATCTTTTTCCTTTGCTTTTCAATAAATTGCCAAGAAGATCTTGGTATGTCGGAGTTTCTCGAAGTGCAGTCATTGCACCTTTCCTTGTGACAGCAGTTGCCGTTATTTTAAAAGTAGATGACGGATACGAAATCATGACGATGCGAATGTATTCCTGCTTATCATCTTCTCAGCGAAAGACTGAAGACCGTGGGATTGCGATGAAGACAAAGCTTCAGGTAAATGTCAGGCAATAAAAGAGTACGGATTGGCGTAAACGACGCATTTGATCTGTGAGATGTTGCAATTTTGCAAAGGGCTATTTTTTGTAACAAAGTAAACCTGTAGAAGGATTCAGAAAAAAATACATTTTTAGAAAAATAATTCTCATTTTTCGAAAAATATGCTGTTAAAACTTCCTCAAAAATGTATAAGCACATCTGAAGAGGTCAATTAAAATATTTATTTGGGTTTGTTAAAACAACGCACGGAGGACAAAGGACAACCGTATTAAATGAGGATTACACTGAATAAATAATCTAAACTGAGGTACTTGCAAGTTGATTGCTTAAGATAACTTATATTTTTATTCAACATTTAAATTTAATAAGTTAGAAACACTACTTAATTTAAGTCGTTCGCTCATTACATTAATCAGAAGGTTGCAAAGCAAGCAGTCCGCTAACCTATGAACTCCTCTGTGTAATTCAAGACACAGATCTATGACTTTGGACAATGCGCAATACTTCTCTCTCGAAAGACTGTTTCACGCATAAATATTTATTGCAAGAGACCATCAGTTTCGATTTCCTGTCCGATCAGTCGATTTTTTCATTCGACGAATGTTCCATTTCACAAACCGTCCGTATTACGCGCTTTTTTGTATCCTTTTCGAAAAGAGAATTTGAAGCGTGGAGAGTTCACGTAAGGGACTTCCGGCTGGCAGCCACGTCTGCGCCACAATCACCGCCTGACGAGCGGTCAGGTCTTGACCCCATCTGCCGCCGCTGGCGCCGTAGACTGCTGTTAATTATATTTGTTTAAATAGGCCGCATCTAATTACCCGGGCGGTCGGCCCATCGCTGCCGCCACCGCCACCTGTGAGCCCGCACGAACTGTGCTGACATCTGGATATGGCCGCGAGCGCTCCTTTGTTTTTGGCTCCCCCCCCCCCACATCCCGTCGCCGACGAAGCAGCGGCTCACTTGTGTCATCACTGCTACAGAGGGCAAAAACATCGATGTTTTTAAAACATCGATATCAGATCATTGATGTTTTGCTTTCGATGTTTTCTTTTGATCGATCTATTTGTCTAGAAACATCCATGTTTTCGAAACAAATTCTCATGATATTAATACCATTTCCAATATATATTTTTTTGTATTGCTCGCAATCAACAGCCATTGAAACTGTCACTGTTGTCAACCATTTGCTATTCGCAACCTTTCTCTAGTGTTGTTACGTGTTTGATTATTTTGTACGTGATAATATCGTTAAATTGCATTTTGAATTTTGACTGCATAGAAAAATTGATTGCAAATTTAAGATAACAGTCAAATTATCTTCCATACTTTCATTGTTGCTGCTTGACTATTCTATGCCTTGCCTTTGCCGACGACGTCAATATCTGTTCACTGTCGTTGTTGGCAGCACTTTCAGCTCGCCTCCATCTCTTCTTTAACTACAAATTAATTCACTTCTGTTTCATTTAATTATAATATTATTACTATCGTTTGTATCAATATTAGAAAAGTGTATTAAGAACTGGGCAAATAATTCCATGATATTCTCGAGAAAATATTTCTGGAGTTGAGGTTCTCGAACAATGATAGTTTCTTTGCATTTCAAATACAAATTCAATTATCTGGAAAGAAGTGAAACGCGAAAAAACACCATAATTCAGTTTTATAAGACAACTCGATGATGAAACAGAGAAAACTATTTTTAAAATTAAAGTAAGAGTATTCATATAATAGTATTGACCCACAGAATTTATCACAGTTAAGTAATAAAAATGGAATTGAAAAACCCAAAAATTGATCAAATCGAACACAAAAATTGAGGTATTGCAACCGACCTACAAGAGGTGAACATAGACCTAATCTTCATAATGACATAATTTTATCCAACCTCATGTCGTTGGAGGATAATAAACAAGTTGGTAAAGAAAACGTACGTTCAACTCCAGCGGTGTAATGGCCTGGGAAGCCGATATGCTTCTTGATTGACGTTAGCTTCAACTATCGTATCTACTGCACGGATCAGTAGGAAATGTGCATTTCCTTTGAATTGTCTTACTCGGCAATTTCGTCACCTAAATGTTGAAACGTTTCAGTAAAGTATTTATCGCGTAAACTAATTCTAATAACACGTGCTGCATTGTAATATAAGTTTTTATCGCCAGTGGATTTACAAATATCGCGAATGTTTATTTTCAAGCTAATGTGCGCATTTTTAAAACTCCCAAATTCTTTGACTTCCCGTCAACAATTCACTCTCTATATGAACCGAGTAAAACACGATTTTAAAATCGACATGGGTGGTTTCAACATCGTTCAGGACATAACGTGCTTTAGCAGCTGCAGTGCACAAAAGCCCAGCTGCAGAGAACATCAGAAAAGCTGAGGGATATAAGGTGACTGTGCTTGAAATGCAAAGCAGTTTGAATGCACGTACTTATCATCCGGGATGAAAAGGATACCTTCTCAGCAAGACGTTAGTCATGTCAACTACCGGTAAGGTGTCCAGCTGACTTGAATAAGTGGGTAATTTTTCGCTGTCGCAAAGGGGAGGCGGCGGTGGCGGCGGAGGTGGTGGCAACGGCTACGACGGTGGTCGAGAAGATCACACAGCAACGCTGACCACTAGGCAGTAAGAACTCGGTGGGAATGAAAATGGAGATAATTGGGACACGCGATTGCGGTGGTAGGAGTGGAATTGAATTGAATTGAATTGAATTGAAGCCTTATTTTACGTGGCGAGACTCGGGCCATCAGGCCCGTTCTTCCGTCTGACCACGTAAATTTCGCTACGCTCCTTTCACCAACTAGCAGAGAAAGGAGGTATTTCTTGGGCGAGAAACAGGCGATTTGAATTTAGCTCAGAGGCGTCATTTAGGCTTGAGGATGTTTTACATGCAACTAAATCTACTAACATGGGACAGCCGGCTTTACTTCCCCTCCGAAGGAAGGCGTACGAAGGATTTTTTCGCCCTGAAAAATCCACGGTTTTGATCGGGTTTGAACCCGCCAACTTGGGTACAACAGTCCGAAGCGCTAACCGTTACACCATCGCCGACGGAATTCGATGTAGGAGGCGATGTTGATTAGTTAGATACGGGGGATGGGCACTTCGAACTGGACAATGACCCAGGGGATGGAATTTAGTGATGGTATTTACATCAAAACATCAATCTCATCGACACTCAGAGGGGTCAGAATAAGATTTGTGGAGTAAGTGTAGGCTTGTGATAAGAGCAAAAGTCTCGGCAAATTTATGGTATTAGTGTAAGTGGTACCACATTTTCGTAGGAAAACGTTTGATGGGTGTTGGTAGCAATGTTGATAGTGATACGTACGTATGAAAAAACTTCCCGATTTATTTGTCGTGTGAAAAAACATGATAATCAAGGATTGTAAGAACTAGGAACAGTTTCAACGGCAGCAGCGAAACAAAGAGGAAAGCAAGTAGAGTAGACTGGCAAAAGCGGAAACAGTTGAGATGAGGTGAGGAGTGAAGGGGTGTGGACAAAAGGGCTATCGAGCCGGCGCAGGAGCAGTTGAGCACGAGGAGACTGACAGCGGAAACGGTGACGAAGGCGGCGAACGGGACAAGGCGTTGCGGAAATCGTGGTAACCGTGTTGAGACCGTTGAGAGAGGGTAAGTGCATAGAAAGGGTTAAGGATGGAGTGGACGTTGTAGGCGGTGAAAGCGTTGAGGGCTTTCAAGAAGTTGAGCAGGTAAGGACGTTCAGATTGGTTAGGACGTTCATGTTTAGATAGTTGAGGACGTTTAAGTCGGTGAGGAGCTCAGCTCATTCAGGTCACTGCCAACATGGAGGGCGTTGAGATCATTTAGGGCATTGAGGTTGTTTTACGGACGTTTTCGGTCGTTGAGAGTAATGAGGACGTTGATGAGGACGGTAAAGACTGCAATGAGGATAGTGAGTGTGGAGACGACGGCAAAGGCGGGAAGTTCAGCGAATGTGGAGGACGACGAGGGCAGCGAGAACGATGGAGGCGGGGCGGGGGCGGGGGCTGATGCCGGGAAAGACGGCGACGGCAGTGGGTAGAGCAGCGAAGGCGACGACAACGGCAGGAAGTTCGGCGCATGCAGACGAGGGTTGCGGGCGCGATGGCACCGCAAATGGCCGTAGGAGAAGCGAGCGCGGGACGGCTAAAGCCGCGCTCGGCAGCTCTTAGAGCGTTCGCCCGCCCTCCGTCCCAGGTGCAACTAAGCCTGTCATTTGCATAGCCAGCGGCCAGCGCGGCGCGGCGCGGCGGAGCGTCTGATAATACCGTCGGCGTGGCTCGTGTTGCGCCCGCCCGCCCGCGGTGTCCCGCCCCGCCCCGCCCCGCCCCGCCCCGCCCCGCCCCGCCCCGCCCCGCCCCGCCCAGCCCAGCCCCGCCCCGTCCCTCCCAGACCGCCCCGCCCAAGGTGTCGCGCCTCGTCACTGCCATCCGCCCACGCGATGCGAGCGGCACACTGGCCCAAACGCCCTTCCGAGCGGTCATTCCAACACGCGCACTTCACACGCTAAAATGAATCCACTTCACACACCTAACGGAAACTTTAACTCGCCGTGCGCGAAACAATTTTTTATGGTTGTTTCCCGTGTGCGAAGCAGTTGGTTGGTTTTTTCAACTAATAGTGCACGAAGAGCGAACGAAACATCGCAAAGTGTGTGTGTGTGAAACATCGCAAAGTGTGTGTATGAAACATCGCAAAGTGTGTGTATGAAACATCGCAAAGTGTGTGTGTGAAACATCGCAAAGTGTGTGTGTGTGAAACATCGCAAAGTGTGTGTGTGTGAAACATCGCAAAGTGTGTGTGTGTGAAACATCGCAAAGTGTGTGTGTGTGAAACATCGCAAAGTGTGTGTGTGTGAAACATCGCAAAGTGTGTGTGTGTGTGTGTGTGAAACATCGCAAAGTGTGTGTGTGTGTGTGTGTGAAACATCGCAAAGTGTGCGTGTGAAACATCGCAAAGTGTGTGTGTGTGTGTGAAACATCGCAAAGTGTGTGTGTGTGAAACATCGCAAAGTGTGTGTGTGTGAAACATCGCAAAGTGTGTGTGTGTGAAACATCGCAAAGTGTGTGTGTGAAACATCGCAAAGTGTGTGTGTGAAACATCGCAAAGTGTGTGTGTGAAACATCGCAAAGTGTGTGTGTGTGAAACATCGCAAAGTGTGTGTGTGTGTGTGTGAAACATCGCAAAGTGTGTGTGTGTGAAACATCGCAAAGTGTGTGTGTGTGTGAAACATCGCAAAGTGTGTGTGTGTGTGTGTGAAACATCGCAAA
Source organism: Gryllus longicercus (assembly GCA_038098605.1). Classification (NCBI taxonomy): domain Eukaryota; kingdom Metazoa; phylum Arthropoda; class Insecta; order Orthoptera; family Gryllidae; genus Gryllus; species Gryllus longicercus. The sequence goes on along the minus strand of JAZDUA010000947.1, from coordinate 210,035 downwards.
GTGTGTGTGTGTGAAACATCGCAAAGTGTGTGTGTGTGTGTGAAACATCGCAAAGTGTGTGTGTGTGTGTGAAACATCGCAAAGTGTGTGTGTGTGTGTGAAACATCGCAAAGTGTGTGTGTGTGTGTGAAACATCGCAAAGTGTGTGTGTGTGTGTGAAACATCGCAAAGTGTGTGTGTGTGTGTGTGAAACATCGCAAAGTGTGTGTGTGTGTGTGTGAAACATCGCAAAGTGTGTGTGTGTGTGTGTGAAACATCGCAAAGTGTGTGTGTGTGTGTGTGAAACATCGCAAAGTGTGTGTGTGTGTGTGAAACATCGCAAAGTGTGTGTGTGTGTGTGTGTGAAACATCGCAAAGTGTGTGTGTGTGTGTGTGTGAAACATCGCAAAGTGTGTGTGTGAAACATCGCAAAGTGTGGTGAAGTGTGTGCAAAACGCATTGCAAACACGACGAATTAGAATATAGCATTCGCAACACATGCGGGAAATTCGCCTGCTTGTCTTTTATCACCCACGCTCACGCTCCGACAGCAAACTCGACTAGAGCGGGAATCACCTGCTTCGGGCACTTGTCTGTCCCGTCTGGACCTAACTTTGGTGCACGAGAAAGTTGAAACATTTCGAAAATCGTCAATTGTAAGTTAAGAGAAGAAATGTGGGTCGAAACGGACAATATTTACTTATAAAAAATTTAAAAAAGGTAGTTCACAGCACAGCCTGTAAAACATTTTGTCTTTGGCAGCAAAATTGACGGCTGAACTCGGGATAAATCTGTTCCCATCAAAATGACAGTTCTCTAGATGTCGCTTTTCTTGTGCAACGGCAAAATTGGGTGCTTCGGATTTGACTATGACGGTTCCCCATTTTTCTTTTTACTGAGCGTGTCCTTCCAAATGCTATAAATCAGTTTCATACAGCAAGGTGGGTCGTATTCCAGATTTATTAAGCCTGAGAACTGTTTTCTTGAAAAGTTGCCTTACAAATAGCTCATTCTCAATGAGGCCCTTTTAATATGAGGTATTGAAATCTAGTGTGTAATTATCCTACTTTCAGTAAACTTCGGAATATAGCAGCAAATTCAATATAACTGTATTTCAATAAATATTTACCTACAAATAATAACTCTTTTATGTACATTATTGCTTTCAAGGAACAGTCACTTCTAAGGAAAACATTTAAGAAGGTAACATTGTCCTTAATCCTTTTAATTCAATTTAAGTTGGAAATGAATATCTATTATAAATTGTGGGTGTAATGTTTTTGATGTTGACGTCCGTGAATGGCGAACACTGGAAGAACAAGAATCATGAACAAGTACGTTGGTATTAAAATCTAACAAAGAGCAAAATGACATGTGAATTTTGCAATTTTACTTTTTATTATCGCGTGGAAAAGCATTTTCCCTCGCTGCGAAGTCGCACTGGCCAAACGGACGCGCTCCGGGTTTGACTCCCGCGGAATCTCGACCTTTTCCCGCGCCGCGCGTGCAGCTTACTTCAGCGGCAACAAGGTCACGTGCGCCGCGCCCGCTCCGCGGGGGGTGGGGGCGGGGGCGGGCTTCTGTGAATCGTGAGGAGTAATTGTGCAGCCGGGAGGTCAGACGCCGTCTTTATTTCGCGGTTGTCGCGAGCAGCGACGACTTCCATGTTAGCGTTTCACGTATTCTACGCGTTGCCTCTTTTGCATTTTAAACGTTACTCTGTCGCCTCGCGACTTCGCTGTTTTACCTCTGGGTGTGCGTATTGCGCTCGCTTAACACGTGACATCTTCTCCTACTGTGCACATTAACGGAATATATTTTGTATCATCTACTATTCATGTGACCACCTCACAGTTACTGAATGTAATTAATTAACAGAAGGTAAGCAAGAGCATTCAAGTCTATGAGAAACCTGATTTGTGGTAGAGTGAAATGACACAAGAAATAGTTAAATACGTGGCGTAAAAATTATAAAATTCTGCACATCTCCGTGACACTCTCCCCGAGAATAAATGTTTCTAAGCGTAAGTTAAACGTTCCAAAAGGAAATATTGTGCATTAGTATATTTATTCAGACATTACATTAAACCTTGAGAATGAATATGTGGGTGGAGATTCTTTTGTTCTGCACTACTGTAACTCCTGTATATCTTGTGCCTTAATAGTGCAATAAAAGAGAAAACAACATAATTTAACAAAATATTTTTGTTTTGCATTTACATTTATATTACGATGGAATTTCTTAATATAAATATTAGCAAAGATATATAAAAGTGAATAGTGGTCATTTTGTGTCGAATATTACAATTTACGTAAATATTTTATTGGTTCTCTAAAAAAGTATTTTTAGTGACATCATTGCACAGGTAATTTTATTTTTAGAGTTGTCAGGTCACAACACTTAGTGGTTGAATGGTGTCATTATTAAGATTTTTGAAACTTATAAGATTAGAGTATAGAATGTCCACTTGAAGTTCTCTTGACTTTTAAGCATCAATGACCCCTTCTTCCAGCTTCCTAATCTTCTAACTAATTACGCCCAAATTGATATTCATATTTCGATTTTCCTATGTGTGACATATATATGCAGAAATAATGGCGAAAATTGCATATATACTACCCTGCAAAACTATCCCTTGAAAATTCTTAAAACATGATTATTTTTCGTATTTTTCGTCTGTGAAATATCCTTTGTATACTTCTTTGTTAAAACTAAAGCTCTGAGGAAATGAGATTTTGTCAATCTACATTCTCGTCTTACCTTTACTTTCCAAGTACATTCTGTTATCCTTTTTTTCCTCCCCTTCGACTCAACTGACATACATCTCCTATCCCTGCCTAATACATCTTCTCTTGCTGAACCCGTCTTTAATCCATTTCATGACTTCTATTACATACCCTACTACTGTTATGACGTTCATCCCTGTTATGCAGCACATTTGACACATTCCATGATCTCCCCTATTCTAAATATCAACTATCCTACTACAGTCTGTATAGTTGCCTCTTTTTGCCTTCTTTCTCTCTCATACATACGTCCAGTTTTAATGTGGCTCTCCAGCTGTAATATCTAACCCGGTCTTATACTACAAGCCGTCTCCCTCTCCCTTGTTCTCATTTCCTCTCCCTGTCTGTATCTGTCCCTCCCCTCTCTCTGTCCCTGTTTTTCCATCTACGCTAGTTTCCTCACTTCTCTTCCACCCTTGCTCTTTGCCTTTGTCAATCTCTCCATTCCCGTCGCTGTCCTAGGTGCGTCGCTGGCCAGACCGCTTCCTCGCCTCCAACATCCACATCATGAGCTCTCGTCTCCTCGCCTTCTCCCCCGCCCCCCTTGCCGGCTGGCCGCCCGCGCCGTCCCGGCCGCGGCTGGGCCGATGCCAGGCCGCGATAGAGCCGCGCTTGGAGCGGCCGTGTTTCTTTTGTTTCCCGCGCGCGCGATCACATCGCCGCACACGCGCCTGCCCGCCAGCTCGCCCGCCCGCACGCCCCCCGCACGCCCCCGCACTCCCGCGTGCAGCCGCCCTCCGCTCGCCGGTCGCCCGCCCTCTCACTCCTTTCTCGCTCGCCCTCTCGCTCATTTCTCCGCCCTTTCCTTCGCCTTCTCGCTCCTTGCTCGTTTGCTCTCTCGCCCGCCCTCTCACTCCTTTCTCGCTCGCCCTCTCGCTCATTTCTTGCCCGCCCTTTCGTTCGCCTTCTCGCTCCTTGCTCGTTTGCTCTCTCGCCCGCCCTCTCACTCCTTTCTCGCTCGCCCTCTCGCTCATTTCTTGCCAGCCCTTTCGTTCGCCTTCTCGCTCCTTGCTCGTTTGCTCTCTCGCCCGCCCTCTCGCTCCTTTCTCGTTCGCCTTCTCTCCCGTCCTCTTGCTCCTTTCTGCTCGCCCTCTCGCTCATTTCTCGTTCACGTTCTCGTCCGCACTCTCGCTCCTTTCTCGTTCGCGTTCTCGCCTGCCCTCTTGCTCATCTCTTGTTCGCCCTCTCGCTCATTTCTCGTTCACGTTCTCGTCCGCACTCTCGCTCCTTTCTCGTTCGTCTTCTCTCCCGCCCTCTCGCTCCTTTCTCAACCACCCTCTCGTTCATTTCTCGACCGCTTTCTCGCTCCTTTCTCGTTCGCCTTCTTGCACGCTTTCTCGCTCCTTTCTCATCCACCATCTGACCTCTTTTTTTGTTCGCATTTTCGCTCCCTTTTCATCCGCCATCTCGTCCCATTCCCATCCGCCTTATCGCCCGCAGGCTAGTTGTTTACTATGCCGCTCGGTCACCAGCACTGCAGTGTGAAGTTATCGTTTTCAAATTGTATTTGCGGAATCTCTGGGTTGTTGGTTGGTTGTTAGTGATTCTGGGCGCGTCAACTACCGAGGTCATTAGTCCCGTAAGGGTAGGACGTGTTCTTTCCTCGGGAGGTGGCAGTGAGGGTATGACAACGAAGAGGGAGGAAAAATCGTGCGGGATCCGTGGCCCGTTTGTTAGGGTACTGCTCCGGCATGAACATGGTGATTGGAGAAATCACCGAAAAATACAGATCAGAGCAGCTGGCCTCAAGAATTCTCCTTCAGACGGCGACGGAATTCGATCTAGCTGACAAGCTAGTGCCGAAAATACATCCAGTATCGGGACTCGAACCTCCTGGGCAGACGCACTGCAGTGACACCAGTTGACGCACTGCCGCTTCCCCCGGTGAAAGTGTAATCTGTAGAATCTTTGGGTCAAGAGCTAGGTGTAAGTGTATAAACAATCATAAATAGGAATCAGTAAGCTGATGAATAATTCAAATTGATGTACAAGAAGCAATGAAGGCGACAAAGGAATAATAGAAAATATTACAAAAATAGTACATGGATTTTTGATATTTCGAAGTAATTTTTTCATTTTCTGAAGCATTAAGGGTAATTAAAATGTAAAAAGGCATTGATAACTCGAAATTTGACGACACGCATTTCTCACTAACTCAAAAGATACCATTCTTTATTGGAGAGGATATCTGATCAGTAATTCAAAGGAAAGTATTACGATTCAGTGTTTGGAGGGCGTGGAATCGCCAAATGTCATCGAATATTGTCATTGTTTAGAGTCCCCGCGCTGTACAAACTTCCTTCTGCCCGTCTCACGACCTTGCGAACTTCGACATCTCTTCTTTCCCCGCCTCCCGGCCAGGGAGAAGCCAGTCAATCATGGGAGGGGGGCATCACAGCTTTTTGTTAAATAATTAACATATTTGTTATTGTACAGTACATTAATTGGTAGTGTAAGACACAATACCAGATTATTTTTTGAATATTTATAGAATTCCAACATAAATATTTAAATCAATTTTTCCAAATAAAGGACTGTAACAAAAACTCAAAGCCATTTTTTGAGGGGGGAGGGCTATGATGCATTGAGGAAAATGACGCGAACAGGTCTCTAATATGTTAAAAGAGTGCTCTTGCGGGGCAAGACGAAAGAGAAGCAAGTGCAGCAAGATATCTGTGGTAGAAGCGCACTGTCCGGAAGAGAGAATGTTGGGGTAAACGGTATGGGAACTTCGTCTGCGGAATTTATTTACTTTTTACGAAAATAAAATTATGATGAGTTAAATATTAGTGTGTCTGAATGTTTCAATAATTTAATACCTATATTGCCTTTGCATTTTAAAAATACTTATGATTTGTTTTAAATATGTGTTTGTTACCTCAAATGTTTAATAAGTTGAGGACTTATTTCTTTCCGGAGGAACTTAGAGATATGGAGAGTTTACAGTAATTTATATAACAGTAACATATTGCAGTAACAATGACAATATGTGGGAAAGAAATTGGCATTTATTTCATAGTCAATATTTACTAACTGAATGATTACTTTATCTTTTGCGAAGCCTGTATTTCAATGGATAGTGGATGATAGTGGAAAGAGTAGTGGAAAGAACGATTAATTTAATATGTATGAATTCGAAGCATCTAATTGCGTTCAAAATTTAAAATTCTATAATGTTAAAACAATTCAGGAAACAGACACAACCGCATTTTGTAAAAATTAAAATTGTTCTCTCAATGGAAGGCAAAATTCTGCAGATTTATTTTACAGATTTAAAGCACTTGAAACAATCATTGCTTATATTGTTCAGTAGAGAATTACCTTGACTTTCGCAATAAATATTGGGACGAACAAGACAAGTACTTACTTATGATAATAACGATATAAAGAATTAGCTTACATAAAAATATTAGCATCAGTGAAAGTTAGAAGTATGTATCTTACAATATGAGAGAACTTAGTTTGTGCACTATTTTTTTCGCTCTTCTTCCACCTTTTATTTCATCGACCCCACCTGCAGCTCATCATTCCCTTCTATTTCTACACACACTACCTCTTCGTTCTCTCTGCTTCAACCCTTCAACACACCTCGGCATCATCACAAGTTGCTCTGGCAACTCTACCAAACACCACCGCCGCCGTCGCCAGCGCGAAACCTCGCCCATAAATCTCAGCGGCGGCCGGGACACACCGAGATTCCGATTTTATCGCGGTTAATCCGAAATAATTCGCTTCCGACTGCGCCTGCCGGCGGCCCCACCCCCACACCCTCACCCTCGCTTCTGCCCCTAACGCCACCCCCACAGCCCCCGCCACCGCGGACGCTGTGTCACCCGACCATAGCGCAAGGGGAAGGATCAGGAATTCCGTATTGGGCGGACAGACAATGCATTTGGTGTCGCGTTACTAGCTGCCAGTAATGTTACTTTTATTCTCTAAATTGTATTCGTTTATATATTTATTTATCTATTTTCGCTCCTCACTTTTCTTGTAAGCGAAATATTCAACCCTCATGGCGACTAACGTTAACCGTGACCTTGCCAGGTAACCATACACATGTGACCATATCTGTTAATCATCTTTTTCATTCATCAACATGTCCATTGGGCGACATTTTGGATTTTCAAAGCGGATTTTCTTAGCGTTTCTAGCATTTTTTTTGATGTACTAAATTCTCGCTGTAGAAACTTATACAATAAAATAATTATCAAAGTACGGAAAGATGTTTTATCTTTCACTGAAATTAACACATAATACTAAAAGCTATTTTTCATAAGCTCTTAATGAGCTCTCATAGCGTTTCTACCAACCCGACACCTACTGAAATACCGTATGAATCTCAAGTTCTTCCAAAATGTAGCGTAGGACCATTTGATACTAGGCCTGCAATCGTTATATTAAACTTAAAATTTTTATTATAATTGTACATTATTTAACGGTAGATTACTACGAAAACTCATCCTTCGTACGCCTTCCTTCGGAGGGGAAGTAAAGCCGGCTGTCCCATGTTAGTAGATTTACTTGCATGTAAAAGATCCTCAGGCCTAAATGACGCCTTTGAGCTAAATTCAAATCGCCAGTTTCTAACCCAAGAAATACCTCCTTTCTCTGTTAGTTGGTGAAAGGAGCGTAGCGTAATTTGCGTGGTCAGACGGAAGAGCGGGCCTGATGGCCCGAGTCTCGCCACGTAAAATAAGGTATTAATTCAATTCAATTCATTGTTTCATATATATGATATACAATTCGATTATTAAATTGTCTCATGCACAATTGTTTTCACCGTATCTATTTGAAACAAACCTCAATTTCAGTACTTTTTTTAATGACGCTATGCACGGACGGGGCAAAAGTTTGTTCACCTCATATCTTCCAGACTTGAACTGACCCTGTGTTGATGCTTTGTCTTACTTTCTTACAATACTTGGACTTACCTTTACCCTTGATATAAAAGCAACCGTTTTTTTTTTACATTTTTCCTTAGCAGTCGCTCAGATTGATAAATCGCCAAATAAATTTTACTAGCAGTACCTCCACGCTCTTGTTGTCAATAACGCCTCATTGCTAGTGTATGTCAATTTGGTAGTGAAGCTCGGGCTAAGACGAAGTTGTTTCTCCCGCCATTAGGGTAAGTAACAACAAGGATCCGGCTTGCGGCCTCCGCCATTAATATAAAACATCCTTGAGACCAACGCAGGGTCCCACGTATGCATTACTGCCAAAACTGACTACGCTCACTAGTAAATAATATCACCAATATTGTCATCAAGCCCTCTTCTGTTGGAATAGAGTGACAAGATGATCTGTGTTAATTACCAAAATGATTTGTGTTGAAAATACAACGCCAAATAATCATTTGTTTGGTATCTTACCTATCGTTGATGTATGAATCGTTGGTTTGTTGACGTTCCTGAAGACATTCGATTTACCAATTTAATATCTAAATATTCAGGTGAAAACATGTCTAACGAAGGATCTAGAGACGTAAACCTAGCTCAGTGCAGGTTTGCTAAGAGTTTTACGTAAATGATCTACTCAACTTTTCCAACAATTTTTAACCTCAACGAATTGGAATTTCATTCCAGACAGCTTTAGATTTCCGGTGAAAACAACCTATATTCATTTTCAGAGCCCGCGTTAAAGCGCAAATTATATTTTATAATCTTAAAGGCAAATACAGCTGTGTCTAGCGTAAGCCTAAATACATACATCTAGTTCAATGCAGCTACTCAACATGTTTCTCAAGCAAAATTGCAAGAAGGAAATTATTTTCGGGTGCTATAATAAGCTTTAGATCTTCACCAATAAAGACTTCTGGATTGGTAAGATCGCACAGACCTGTTCTCATAGGTTTGTTATGCACTACAATGGGAAAACACTGACTATTAGGATCAACCTTAAAAACGCAAACATTTTCTAAATGTATATTCTCCAAGGTTCTTTGACTTAATGACGTATACAACACTTTTCCCACATGTATTTCGAAGCAAAAAGGTTGTTTTCAAGGTGGTGTTAAAATTAGGCTGGCCGGCGAAAACCACCTGAATTGAATTTCCGCGGACACGTTATTCACACGCGTTTATTCCTCGCGCGACGCGTTGCCAGCTCCCTGCGCTGCACTCCGCGGATCGAAGTCCGACAGCGACGCATCGCGATGCGTCATGAGTTATGATTCGCGCTGTCTACGCCATTACGCGCGGCGCGATAACGCCCTCCCCCGTACGAGGTGCCCCGCAGACTTCGGCCTATTGTTGGCCGGCGGCAAGGCAGGCTGCGGTTTTGTACGCCAGGCGATGACGTTCACCGACTGTTTTCGGATGGCCCCTCACATTTGTTTCTGTAGTTTCTATTGTGTGGGAACTGGTGCTCTGGCAGTAATCAGAAGTACTGGAAAGAAAAGAAGAATGTTGCGTCTATACTGATTTTGTATCCAAATTTATGTTCGTACGAAATTCTATTGCTGTTATTATTGCACAACTTTTTTCTTTGTTTTTCGTATGATTGCTACACCTCTCAAAGCAATGCGTAATATGCAAGAACTCTGATCTTGCCCACTATCGACAAAAAGCTTACTTACGATGAGATTCATTTCTTATAATGAAAAATATCTGAAAATACTTAAAACTTCTAGTAAAATTGATACTTGTTTTCATACTACAGATGTATCACATTTGAATTTTTTTGATGTACTAAATTCTCGCTGTAGAAACTTATATAATAAAATAATTTTCAAAGTGGTATAAAATAATTATTAAAGTACGGAATGATGTTTTATCTTTCATTGAAATTAACACATAATACTAAATGCTATTTTTCATAAGCTCTTAATGAAAGTTGCGTTTTTGCTGCTTAATTCATTTATTTCATTAAAATGAATTGGAAATAAAATCGTAACTCCATCACCGATTTATTATTTAATAATAATAATAATAATAATAATAATAATAATAATAATAATAATAATAATAATATGCCTTTATTAATATGGCGAGGCTCGGGCCATCAGGCCCGCTCTTCCGCCTGACCACATGTTACAAATATACAGAGTAATGTATTAAATAGTAAAATTACTAAAAAGTAATGTTATCTAAAAATTTAAATGTCATGTAATCTACAAGTTGTAAGTAGTTAGTGAAAAGTAAACGTTATTAAAAGCAACTTATAAATAGACATCAGAGGTTAAATGGATAAAATGTTACAATAATAATTTGAAATTATTTGAAATTAATTTATACTAAAGGATATTCCTCAATAGAAATAAGAAATTTCACATAAATGTTAGGACTTGTGGAATGGAATTGTTTTGTCTGACGCAGATACAAAGCAGCTCGATTAAGTAGTATTTAACTTTCATGCTGCGGAGTGAAGAGAAAATTGTGGAGAGCTGCGCGGAAAAGCGGCGTATTTTCAGCAGAAGATGGCAGAAGATCATTACAGGGCCCTGGTAACGAAAGAGTGGATAAATCCAGTTGCTAAATTTAGAAAAAAATTCTCTATCACGTGATGTAGATAGAATACATGTTTTGTGGTTGAATTGAATTGAATTTAATTTGCCTTACTTTTACGTGGCGAGACTAGGCACGCTCTTCCGTCTGACCACGCAAATTTCGCTACGCTCCTTTCATCAACTAGCAAAGGAAGGAGGTATTTCTTGGGCGAGAAACAGGTGATTTGAATTTAGCTCAGAGGCGTCATTTAGGCTTGAGGATCTTTTACATGCAAGTAAATCTACTAACATGGGACAGCCGGCTTTATTTCCCCTCCGAAGGAAGGCGTTCGAAGGATTTTTTCGCCCTTAAAAACCCACGACTTTGATCGGGTTTGAACCCGCGAACTTGGGTAAAACAGTCCGGTACGCTAACCGTTACACCATCGCCGCCGCCGTGGTTGATACCGAAAAATCGAATGACGCCAAACGTTCGTCTGTCTCTTCTACCGACTGTGAACAACGCTAGCAGGTAAACCGTTCAGCCGATTTTCTCCGAAATTGATATTCTCCGATCGATCTGGCCGATGTCACGGCCCCTTGAATTTAAAACGGATATTTTAAGTTTGGAGGATACTGTACGTAAAGCATCTGGGACATTTTCCAAATTTTCAAAACAAAAATGGCTCTATCGTTTTTGATTAAATTTGTTGTTGGTTAGTGTGAAGGACGTTAACGTTTAACATAATAGTGCAGCTCTCATGTTCGTTGAAAACCTTAATTTTTCAAAAATTGCGAAGGTTCAAAATTTTCGGAGCCTTTCTACAACTAAAATATTGAAGATAGATGACGATTTCCGTTAATAAAATGTGTGCCTTAAAGATTGATTTTGAAATAAGGTCATTTTGCAAACATTAGAGTACTTTTCGCGTAATTTTGCCTAAAAATATAAGTGAGAAAGTACGTTCTGTTTAATCAGCACTAGTTACAACCAGTGTGAGATTAATTAACTCAATCTCGAAGTTTCGTTTGTTGTTTCGAAGTTGTTTTGTGGTAAATTTGTTTCCTAATACGCCACCTATACTGCAGTACCGCACGGAAAATCTCCGCTGATAGAACTGTGAGTACCAAGCGTCATAAACCCTGGCCCGTCCGTGCCCCGATGATTAATTAAAATAGAATATGCATCAATCAGTGCTCAGCGGGCAATTGGCCTTGTCATTGCATTAATGACAGCTGAAACTTGAGAATTACATTATCCGGTGATTTCATGTCGTACCTGGCTATATATTTAGTGTATGGCGAGTGTGTTCTATTTTACGCCTTTAGTTGTTTCGGTATACGAGTTTTTGTGTGCTGGCTGTGAAGTTAACTGAGGCATGTTTGATGGAGGCGAACATACATCCAGACCATATAACCAATCATTGATCCTAGGCCACAGTTATGTTGTGTGGATAATTTCGTTTCTTCTGTAGATTGAAGGACGTAATATCAATTTTAACGTAAACGAAACGTATATTAAGAATTTTAAAACAGTTCATTATGTACATTTATTTTTATGACATGTTATTGAGTAAAAAAATTCATAAAAGCTACAAGAAATCTCTGCGTATAATCCGTTTATCAATACCTCCAATTAATGCAGACGAGAATGAGACAAAGATGAGAGCAATTGACGTAATATACATATTTTACCAGTGCAAGTATCAGTGCGTGCTCCTGAAGAAATATGATTATATTACAAATTGTAAATGCTTACCTTTAAATTCATCAGGCAACATAAAGCGTGTATGATTTATTTAGAGCAGTTGATAAATAAAATATTAACGCTTTGATCTCTTTTAAATAAGTTTTGTATTTCCAGACAAAAATGTTGAATAATTCTTGTCACACATGCGTGAATATTTATTGAATGTCTTGAATTTCACTGTTATAAACAACAATTATTCCTTTAACAATGAGTACTTTTCTCTAAAATATTACTCTATTTCAACACAATATATCTTGATTCAAATTACATTTATTTCACAAAAAAATTAATAGCATCAGTGAACACGCCAAGACATCTGAGTAGAGCTCCGCTCATTATATACAGCACATACACACCCACACGTATTCGCTTTACCTCTAGGGCAGAAGAATGCCGAAATTTTCCTCGCTCACGCACGATATCGGGAAAACGGCATGTTTTATAGGCCATGCGGGGTTCCAATCACGAGAGAGGAATGTGTACGCGCCGGCGGCCCGTGACATGAGCACACTCGCGCGCGGCCACTGACGTGTCTCCTGTTCCAGAAATCTGGGCCCGTAACCGCTTTTCCTCGGCCACCATAAACATGTCTGGAAAGCAGGCGTAAGCGCGATAGGCTAAGTTTAATTAAAACATTCACTATGGCGTGGCCTGCTCCCGCTTCTCGGGCGCCATAAATTCGGAAGTAAAAGCGTTATAAAAAAAACCAGCCGCGAGACACTAGCCTTCTTATAGATAGGCCTAAAGACACTAATAACAAGATACTTTGTCTATTAGGGTGTGTGACGAGTACGATTAATTTATAACTTGTAAATAGACCTTTATAAAACTGCTGGCAAAGGGAACAAGAGTCACAAACGCTATCTTAAGTGGAAATTTCCGCAAAAGACGTGGCGAAACGCCAGACTGCGTCTAGTCACGGTAGAAGCACACACGGGCACACACGTGCGCGTGAATACGCTCGCATATTAAGCACACTCAGGCACAAGGCGCCTCCACACACGGTCTAGAAAAATTAAATTCTCTTACATATTCAGATGAGACGAACAGCGGCGCGGGGGCTAAATTTTCTGCCTCATTAGGGCTTACGTTAAATTTGATTATAAAAACGATTTTGGAGAGCAGAAATTAAAAGGATTCAGACAAATGCCCCGCCTGCCGTGGCGGAATATCCCGCTGGTGGGGGTGGGGGTGGAGTCTGGAGGGAGGGGGGCGGGGCGGATTCATGCAAAAATAAAAACAACGCTGCGGACAGCGTATGGCCATTGAAATATCGAACATGTGCAGCACAAAAAGGCTGTTAGTAGCAAGTGTTTCGTCAGGGAACAATCCCGTATACCAGAAAAAAAACGAAAAAAAAGAAAATACACAAAAAAACTGGAACAGCCCACATCGAACACGCAAAATTGCGGCCAATCAGCGCGGTAGGATTGGTGAGAGGGGGCGGGGACGAAGGGCTGCGGGGGAGGAGGGCTGGGGGGGGCGCACACAAGTCGCATCGCCGCCCCCACGCTAATAGTTATTATAGGTGGCGCGGCGCGCGCTCCCCAATTTGAATCGGATTCGGTTGCGTCACGCGTCGGATTACCCTTTATCCCCCGGACTTACCCCTGCGACGCCCGCCCCTCCGCGCCCGCCCCCGCCCGCCCCCGCCCCCGCCTGCTGGCCGACGCGCGGCTGCCCCGAGCCCCCGATGCAGCAGCAGCACGCGTCGCCGACGCCGCCGCCGCCGCCGCCGACGCCGACGCCGACGCCGACGCCGCTCCACGACTGTGGCTGCGTGTCGCTTCTGTTTGAACTGCCCCCCCCCCCTCGTCTTTGGAGAACTGTGCTTCATTGTCATCGCTATGGTTATCAATATTATTCCGCCGCTATCGTTTGTGACCCGTTTGTGTTTCTTACTTAATACGGTTTTCTGTTTGAACCGCGCCCCTGGTCTTTGAGGTCACTCAAATTATGTCTCGGTGAAAGAGTAAGGCAGTGTGGGGCTGGCGCTTGGATAACGGATGTTATTACCAACTGATGGCCTTCAAAGTGATAAGTGCGAAAGGAGCACTGGCATGGCTATCAATGTTCAAGCCAAGTTATTGCGATATCAGTGTTCTTTGGCTGCTATCGTTGTTCTGCTGTCTGCGTTTATCTTATCGCCTGAACGGTCTCCCTCGTCTCTTAGGAATCTTAGAAAGACCTAAAAACGAGGGAGGCCATTCTCTCAGTTCCAGGTTAAAGCAATGTTGGTTTTGCGCTTGAATAACAATGTTATTAGCAACCAATTGCCTGGGTTCGAAAGAAGAAGGGGGAAAGAAGCACTGTGCTTCTCTGTCATTTACACGGCTATCAATGTTCTTTGCTCACTATCGTTTGTGACTCTTTCTCGTTGCTCTACTGGATAGGGTCTTCATTTTTGAACTATCTTCCTCATTTTCTAGGTCACGTGAACCCTCTCTCCGTGCAAAGATTAGGCAATGTGGCTTTGTTGGTCGAATATCGACGAAAAACCGATGGCCTAGGCTGAAACAGAGAAGTGGGAGTGGAGCATTGAGTTGCAGTGTTATCGCAATGGCTATCAAACTTCCTTAGCTCTCATATCAATGAAATACAAGAAATTAAAATTAAATTAATTCATTTAAAACCACTGTTAAACCTCAAAAGCAGTGTCGGCGTAATCCTACACAATGCGATATGAAGACCTTTAACGCTGTTACCCCATTTGGACGAACGCATCAAAACAAACATCAAATACAAATAGTGCAAAACAAATTCTTAGCCACTCAGGGCACTTCATTTCCAATTTTTAATTTTTAACTCCATATAAAATTAAACCTCATCAATCTTCAAATATTTATATTGAAATATATCCTCAATGAACCAAACAACCCACCACAACCTAGCCGTATTTAATAATTTCCCGACCCGAATTAGAAATAGATTTTCGCTACATGCCTTCCTCGATAGAGTTTCCAATGCTAACTAAGCGTAGGTGTTCAATGAGTATCCTAAACCGATTTGTAATTAGAATGTAATTAAGTTTAGATAATTAAGGTTAACTATAAGTCTTTCCAAGTTCATGTCAAAAAGCAAATGTTACAGAACGGCGTACTCATCATTCCAATAATAAAAATATATATATTAAAAAAATCCATGCTCCTTGACCGTTATCGTTTGTGATTATTTCTCGTTTCTCTAGTAGATGCGGTCTTCGATTTGTTTTGCCGCCTTTGTTTCACTACCACGTTGGAAAATGGATGAAAAAAATATTACGTTCACACTAGTAAAATTGGCGAACCGATACGGTTTGAGTACTTTTAAGAAACTGACAGGAGAAAAAATCCTGGCTCACGTCGAAGAGTGAAAAGGAAGCACTATAGTCCACAATTAGCACATGGCTAACAGTGTCCTGTCGTCGTCTTACAGATGTAAGAGTGCGCAAGTAGAAATTATTTATGTACATTTCATGACATTTCTACATTAGAGAAAACATTTATAAGGCCTAAAATACCAATTTAAACTTTGGAGTACAAATGCTTGCGTATTTTTAAAAGTTTAAAGGCATATTTTTTCCACGCTTCTTCTGTAGTGGAATCATCGTAAAAAGACCGAATTCCGTTCTCGGAACATCATCACAAGCCATTTCGGGGCTTCTTATCGTTAGCGATTGTCTCAAATTACAATCAGTGTACTTCAATAAAGAAATACTCTCGAATTAGGCAACGTGCGAATTACATTTAACCTCGATCTGAGGTGCCACAAAATGCTTTGAATTATTCGACCAATTTATTAATGTCGGGGCTTCGGTGTGCAACAAACAATTTGACGGGTGAAACCATTAAGAACGACACAATTAGTACATTGCTAGTTATCTCCAAAATTCTAGTGTAGATGTAGAAGAATAATTTTATGCTTATAAAAGGCGTAGATTCTAACCTTATAATTTACAAGACGTCCTTATTGTACATTGTGCGACAAATGTTCGGTTCGGAAAGTTTTAGAATGCATATTGTTGAACTTTCGTTCATTTAGTATATTTGCTGTAATTATGATTTCTCATTTACATCTTAATTTTTTTTTAAATATTTAATAAATATTTAATTTATGTCTTTTTAGGAGCTTTTTAAGGAGCCTGAATATAAGATTGTGGGGTGTAAAAATCCGATGACCATCTCCCTCTTTTGTACTTCAAATGCATGAAGTCCCTCTCTTTATTAATTTTCTATTTCACCCCTTTGCCTACATCTCCGTGCTCAGTTACGAAAGGATGGGCCCTTCCCTTATCCTCGCACTTGTTTTCATGTACGCTGATTTTTTTTTTCTCAAAACTCGGGGTTTATAGAAGATTCTATGTAACATACCGAATTGTGTACACTTAAAGTATTCGGTATAGTGAGTATAGTGAATGTATCTGATCAACATCAGGTCATTCGCACACATTAAGCCCTCTAACTGACATCCAGAAAACTAATTTGCGCATCGCATGCACTAAAAATGACTTGGCGTTTCTCTTTGCCAGTATAATTGAATTGAATTTGCCTTATTTTACGTGGCGAGTCTCGGGCCATCAGGCCCGCTCTTCCGTCTGACCACACAAATTTCGCTACGCTCCTTTCACCAACTAGCAGAGGAAGGAGGTATTTCTTGGGCGAGAAACAGGCGATTTTGAATTTAGCTCAGAGGCGTCATTTAGGCTTGAGGATCTTTTACATGCAAGTAAATCTACTAACATGGGACAGCCGGCTTTACTTCCCCTCCGAAGGAAGGCGTACGAAGGATTTTGTCGCCCTAAAAATCCACGGCTTCGATCGGGTTTGAACCCGCGAGCTTGGGTATAACAGTCCGGTACGCTAACCGTCACACCATCGCCGCCGCAATTGGTTACTAATTATTAATTTTTTGCATTAATTAATTGCACTTGGGTTTCCCGTTTCCAAACTTCTTTTTTCGTGGTTCCTCTCCCTTCAGCCCGTAATACGTCAACGCAGTCCCATTCCACCCGCCTGCTACATTTCAATACTCCTCCGCACGCATTTTCTTCCACACGCCTGCCCGCCGTCACTTGGCCGCCCCCCCCCTCTCCCCTTCGCAGCCCGGCGCCTCGCCCACGCTTCCGCCGCCGCCCCGCCCCCGCCGCGGCTTTTTCCCGACGCCCCGGGCGCGCTGCAGTGCATATGGCGACGGGAGGACGTTGCCCCTGGCTGTCCTTCCTCCAGGAGCGGAACACATGCTTCGAATGTATACGGAAAATGTCCGACCCGAATGGTGAACGGTTCACAGATATTACTCCACTGAACGGGTTGCGCCAATTCTGTTCTCGTTACCTTCGTTAGTGAGCGTCGTGTTTCGGCGAGAATCAAATGTGATGTAATGTGTAATTCATCAAGGTTCATTTTTATGAGTTGTGTTCCTTGAAATAATTATCTTCTTTGTTTGGTTTTTCAATTTCATGTTGCTTTACAGTTATATGAATTGTGCTACAAGACATAAGTTGAATCGAAACTTGTATCTCACGATTTTATTTTATTTTGTCTCACTAACAGATATAACAATTTTGGTTTGCGATTTTATGATAATTACAAGCGATCAAAGAAATGAGAAATTTATTGCGTCCAAAACTATGTCTTCAAAATTTTAGGAATATAATAAATCCATTTGAACCACTAATCTAATTCATTCGCAACTAACATAGAACGAAAATCATGGTTATTTTAAATTCGTGTAATATGATTTCGTTCGATATATTTCATCTGTCAACACAGTTATAGAAATACAACCTTAATTCACTGTATCAGTTCCAATTTTTCAACTCCAATGTCTCATTTTCTAAGCACTTACAGCACTTCTGAAAACCAAATATTTACTTTTGATTGATAGGTTTCAAAGGTCAGACTATAAAGGTCTTCAAATAATCGTTGGAACATTTTTAGTGACAATCGAAATGTACATCAAATGTTTTATCGCAAATAGTCGGATCTCTTGGTGATGTAATTTATCAGGATGTGTTATGCCAAACATAAAATCATAATAATTTCATTTCTACTTATGAGGATTATGATTCACAATAATTTTAATCATTTTCTTGTCGATAAGTGGCATCCTTCTACTGGAAAATATTAAAAATTAAAAATAATTTATGCTCGTTTAAGAAATATGATTCCACATACATTTTATTGACAATAATTCGTAAATATAGGGGAATAGAAGCAGATTTAAATGCAGAAATTCCGATGTTTTGTACCATTGAATGATAACTTACAAACAGCGTTAGTTTTTTATTTTATATTTTAATTTATTTATTATATTACAATAATGATACAGCTAGGCAACGCAAGCTTCCATTATTGAGAATTTCTGTTTTAGAGAGCAAGGAATATGTAGGGTAAAGTGGTAGGCCTAATATAGTAATCGCGAGAGAAATATGATGAAACATAACTCGATTAAAATCGAAACGATTAGAATACATAATTCTTCTCATTCTGCCTAGTAAACAGATTATTGAATATATTTTCCAGTTATTTAGCTCTTTCACGTTTTTATAAATATGAAATGTAGCTATCAATAGGAACATATTTTTCAAGTAATTGAATAATATCACGATAATAAGCCACTCTGAAGACCGGAATATTTTGCAATTGCTCTCAGAAAATTCATAAACTTATTTTTCTACATCCTGTATTTTTTATAGTAAAATGTGTCAATGTAATTTCGAAACTGTACTGTACACGTTCCTTGAATTATCTTCTCGTCCTTTTTCTATACTAATATTTAACACATTATTTTATTTCAACTTGGAAACCACAAAAACCTTCTTTGAATAAATTATTTATTCATGTTTCTCTCGTTGAGTAAAAGGCACGTACGCACCCTACAACACTTCAAAAAGTCGGTAACCACTTACACCAGAGTTCTCATATTCAAAGCACAACTTTTCCGTCGGAAGTAAAAACCACTATTTAGAACCTCTTTTTGTCTCCCTCTCGTCAGTTCGTTCCATTTTCTTCTGCTTTCAGAAAAGTATTGCGTCTGAACAGTCCTGCCCTCTTCCCCTCACTCGATCGATGAGGACACGAAGAGGGGAAGTTGCCTGCCAACGTAGCGACGTGGAGGCGTCTGCAGAGACAATTACTCTGTAGGTTTTGCGTCCGGAGCAATTATTTGGCGCAAACTTATAATTGTGTGCGTGCGGGTCCCACATTTGCTTCTCCGCCTACCGAGCCGATACAAATGTGTCCTTCTGTGTACTAATTACACTGAATAATGAATCGTGAAAGGAGGATTGGAGACAGGTTATGCATTATATTTGTGTACCTTTGGTTTCTTATTGCGATGTCTCCGTTGTTTAGATCATTGCTTTTGTTGTTTTTTTCTTGGTTGCGTCAGACGGTGTCGTGCATTAATCTTGGGCAAATTGTATATAGACGGTGGTGATGCAAGAAAAATTCATTCAGTTGTGTTTAGGTTTGGGGGTTATCTGATGGATACGATCAATTTGTCACCGCATCTAATAAATAATAATGGACTGTCACTGCGTATTTCCGTTTGTTCAAGATGAAAAAGATCATACAGTTCAGAAAACTGGTGATAGAAAAACTCTTAGCCCATTTTTCTTAAGGTAATGTTCTGCCGATATTGGTAAGACAAATGTCATACTAATCAAACATCCAAGTATATTTTGGAAGTTTTTGTTTTACTATTTTCATTGTCTAGGATTTTATTGGTCTTTCACTAAAAAAGAGCATGCAGATGGAAGTTGCAACTTTACAAGTAAGACCTAAAAAGTTTGTCTGTAAAGGAAAACAATAAAAGCTCTAAAATGTTTACAACAATTTCGGTTACTCGTATGTGTAAATAGTCTGAATTGGAAACGCTTTTGCCAAAAAATCTGTACTAACATGACCCCTCAGTAAATTTCAAAAACGAATTTATTTGGTTCTGCAACTTCAGCTCGATTATAAGCGTCATATTAATATTCCTTTTATCACATGAAAACCCCTCTCAACGAAATACTTTTTTCAGTCTTCAAATCTATTCTCTCCTTCTCTCTTCCTTTCTGACCCTTTTCCCGGCCTGCCAAAGACGGATCGACCATACGGCCGTGTTCCACCGTTGCGCCACTCTGGCAGAACTCAACGGGCCAGCCGCGTCCCGCCCTTTCCAACCTGTCAGTCTCGGTAAAGAGGCATAACAAAACGATTTTATCTGATAGGCGCGCGCCGCGGCGGGGGCGGCCCGCCGTTAATGTTGTTTGAACGCCGGCCCTCCCCAAAGCCCCCTGTCCAGCCCGGGCGCAGAACGCCGTAGTAGGTGGCCCTGGCGCAATCCGCTTTATCACGGAATCATGAGTAGATCGCGGCGCTCCACTGTTTGTCTGTAGGCCTCCATCGACTTGTTTAAATAAACACCGCCCCGCAGCGGCGGTCGCTGTAACCTCTCGTTCCGCCGCCGCCGCCAGCGCCACCGTCGGCCAATGTTTTATGCATCTACAATAAAATGTTAACTCCCGGGACTAGGCCTCCCTCGCTGAAAAGAAGACAGAGAATGGCAGTGCGCTTATATTATAGAGTCATTAGCTTTCCCGCCGTGTTAAAATAACTGCCGCGTTTTTTCCCTTTTCCAAGTATGTGGTAATATTCCAAACACATTATTCTTTCCTCCGTGGAACTGAAAAACACACATGCGGAGGTCGGTGACGTAAAATTGAATTTAATATACGGGGCCGGAAGGTTTTGGGGTGCGCATTTGTTTTGGCCGAGGTAAATATTGCTTCGTTTTCTCTGGGGACGTGTTCGGTTCTGAGCACACAAAGGAGGCTTATGAGGCCGAAGAGGGAAAACAAGTACGACCGTTGACGACGTGGCTTTTTTTCAACCTTTCTTTGCGAGGAAAAAATGCTTTCTTTGGTCGGAGTCAATTAAAAGGGAGAGGGCGTTGCTGATCTAGAAACTATTGAAGTGGGAATAAACTTGGAGTTGAACTGTAAAAGTGAGTAATCTAGTTACGACTGTGAAAAGACGTATTTGACTTAATTTTTATATTAGAGCATTACCATTTTATTGACAGAAATTTATTTTTGTTCAAATGAGGAAAATGAAAAATTTGTAGTATCTAGTGTTCTCTGTAATCTATTGTAAACTACATTTTTAGCATTCATCTGTTCGTTGAAAATGTGTAATTTTCAAACGTTCATTAAAACGGGAAAAAGCAAGTTCATCAAATCAAACTCAAATATTGAAGAGTAGTTTAAATCTCTACACACTATTTTTTTTTTTAATTTTAATGGTTTTAAAATCTATATTGAAGTTGTACAGTTACCTAAAATTGCATGATCAAAATCCTACAAATTCTGATTTAAGACACAAAGTAAAAGCTGAAAAGTGACACATTTTGCCATGAAAATTAGTTAAAGTATTTTCTTCCATCGCTTCTAACGCATTTAGCCCGCGTTGTTTTTTCTCGTAAATTTACTCGTCAAAAAATCTTTTAAAGAAGTTAACGAGAGATTCTACATCTACCTGCAAGCCGGAACACATTACGTGCCCAGGCGTACTTAGTTTTTCACACCTTACGTGTTCAGCGTTACTTTACCCAGAGTCATCAGCATAACATTTTAAACCAATCCCCTGTGCAACTTCCCTCATTTAGACCCACACGTGTCGTTCACTTACAACAAACTAGATGCGTTTAAAGGAGATTAACTTCTTTTATGAGGCCTGCAAAATTAGCGACAGGTATAAATGAACCCGCATGGCTTCCGTTGGTCCGGCCGGCTCCGCTGATAAGGCTCTGAAGAGCGTACGCAGGCCGGCGCCTCGCACAGGTGTGGCGGGGTCGATTGCATCTGGGAGAGTTCGGGCGAGGGCGCGGGGTCGCTCCTTCTGCCGCGGACGCCGCGTGTTTGAACAGCTTGCTGAAAGCGCGTCGGAGGTTGGGTCGCGGTACTTGGGGCGGCGGGCGGCGTCGTCCACCTGCCGCGAGCCCACGCCGACGCTACCGCGGCGCCCGGCAGCACGGCAGGTGCGAAAGCTGCGCGGCGTCGCTGTGTGTGATCGGCCGCTTGGCGCGTTTTCCCTCCCGGGCTGCCTCGTGCGGCCCGGGGGCTGTGGGGAGGAGCCGGCCACTTCGTTTCCGGCGGACGGAAAGCCGATTAGGCGGGAGATGCGGGTTTCTTTGATGTGTTGTCGCGCGGCAGTCTTTTCGAGGGTTTCGCGTTCTCGTAAACGTTCCCGTGAACATTCGTAATCTACATTATTACCGGCCTACTTAATAGCATTAGATACGCGGCGACGTGGGGTATAAATAATTTGTTGTATGTGGATCGGGTATGAGTTATCGGGTTGTGTGGCTGTAGTAACGTACATTTCGCGAAATGACGCATTACGAGTGACATTTACTGATCTCTTAAGATAAGGGATTGTATTAAAATGTCAACTTAATTCGATTTCATTTGGCGGAAGGGTTGCTCGTAAAATTTTATTTTACTTTCCTTCCGTTTCTACAAAATGGAACAGGTTGTACCATTACATTGATTGTCATGCATCTCCTTTGAAACAGATATTTAAATGTTTACTTCAAATCCCACCAAACATTATTTTTTCACTTATGGATAGCTGATAGTGTAATAATAAAAGTTTAAGTAGAAACAAATTATAAAAAATAAGAAATTTCATATTCAGACTTATTTCAGACATTTACAATATTTCAAAAGTAAAGATTACCTCCTTCGATGACAGGTTTATTTTTATTATTATGCAATTGATAAATCACTTATGTTTTCGTTCACCCACCATCCAATAAATACTCTCACTCATTAATCCGATAAGGCTTTTCTTGCAATGATAGTGACCATGTTGTTAACTCAAAAATGTAATGACATTAAAAATAAAATTTTTAATGACGTTTGAAGTTTAAGAAGCATTACCTCGTGATCTTCTTGGCTAGCGATAAGAATGAACTTAGGCTGAAAATACTTCTTTCTTTAATAATAAATTTATCATCACACTGCGATATCGCGCTCCTATCTAACAATTTCTTCTCCAAAATAAACACAATAAACCAAGCCACCCATTACGGCCTAGCCACCACCTACCAGCTCCCAACAAGAATAAAAAATAGATATCCATTAGATTCATTCCTCAGCATATTTTCAGAACTCAATTAATCACATAGGTGCTCTGTGAGTTTCCTATTCATGTGTATTTAGAATTAGTTGTAAGATTAGCATTTAAGTTAAATATAAGTCATAAAAAATATACATATGATGTAGTATACATAATACTGAACTATGTACATTCGTTCACTAATAAAGATATATTAAAAAAAACACTGCGATATGACGGGCCTCTAACGAACCGCACATATGGAAGGTATGATAAAATATCACAAAGATATTCTCTTTATATTCTTATATCATTACCTACAGTAACAGTTATTTGTTTCCAAATAAAAATTACGATTTATCTTCAGAAGGTTCAATTACATTGCAAGTCTGATAATCCCCTAGAAAATCTTCTGCGTCGATATTTTCTTTAAGTATCGTTGGGTCTTTGATATCTCTAACATCTTTGAATGTACTGTACAATATCAAATTATCTCGATTCTCTACATCAGTAATATTCTTCTTTTAATCAACACAGTTTTTAAAGAATATGAATAGACTCACAAACTAGATAACTTACTACAAAATTTGATTCTAAGAAAAAAAAAGTCCTTTCAAATTCCTAATTTTTTCTCTCTCTCTCCTTGTAGTAGCCTACCATGATGACAAACCTCAAACATACAAAAAACCCTGGGCTTATAAGCCACCCCGACGTGACGCCGAGATTCTTCTCAAGTATCACTCCACTGCCATGTTTACTTCACACTTAAAATTCCCGCCATTACTTTTTGCTCCCCTTAACGACACTGACAGCCAGACATCTTTCGATGCTTCAACTCCACAGCCAGAGCCGCCACCGTCGTTTCAAGTCACGCGCCCGTGCCATAGTTACTTAGCGCCTGGAATCGTAAATAAACCGACTTATCTTCTTGCTCTGGCGATGTTTGACGTTTGTGTCTTGAGGCGTCGCCGAAGGCAGATTTAATTCGTTCCCTGATTGCGCCTGTGTTCAGGGAGCGTCGAAGACATTAAACGCCGATACTTCGCATTCTAGATGCGACTCGCGCCTCCGACGGCAACCTCACCTCATTGTGCGGCAGCGCACCGAGCAGATAATTCTGTGATTTATTGCTGTTTAGACGCGACATGTGGCAGCCAACGTTTACGCCCTCGCATTTTACTTCTCGGGAATAATGCACGAAGAGAACGTCCACGGGTTTCGTTACGTAGAAGTAATTTTCTCGATGACTCGGTCGTTTCCGAGCGTCGTTGTCCCCGCCAAATTGGCCCTGTTTTCATATTGCTTTAAAAATGGCACTTATGGACAAATTGCTGTCGGGAGTGACCGTAATAGTCAAATTAAAAATCCTCTTAATGTGGCGACTCTTTGAAAACGATCAAAGATAATGCAGATTTTTTTTACATTTCTAATTAGAGCAAAGAAAATGGGGTCTTGCTTCATGGAAGTCTGGATTTGTGAAGTGTACATACATGAAATTGTAATGTGAAGGCGAATTAAGATTAAAAAAAAGACTAGTAACACAATTGTATGATTTTAAGGAACGTTCAAGTATTGTCCGAATTCGAAATGAGTAAGTAGGACATTAAAAACCTAAGTACATGTTTCTACCCGTAAGGAAGTCATTGAGTGCTAATTTACGCCTGTGCATCGTAATCTATGTACTTCTTAAATGTTCATCTTTTAATTGTTGCAATTTCAACTTTCGTTTATTAGATTAGAAGTTGTTTATGACATTAACAAATCTGCAAATAATAAAGTATTTTTGTTTAGTGAATAATAATAATAATTAGCTCGTAAGCAATGATCTCCTCAATTTAATATATAGTAGAATCTTCATACAATCGATTTATAAATTCATTAACGAGTTCACTGCCATTTATTAATCATATATTAAGGAAGAAAGAAGGAAAATTGACATACTGCCATGAAATAATATGATAATATCATAAAACGTATTAGAATAACAAGATTTTTTTAAAAAACAAGATGTTGATGCTTCTTTTCATCATTGCAGCACACAAGATGAATAGAAAGGCAAATACCAGAGAATCTACACACGGATAAACGTATTTCATTGCCATTGTTACTGTTTGCAGGTAAGTGTCCTGTTGTTTTTTTATTGCACCTTTTCTAAGTGCATCACTTAAAATTTATGAATATTTTATATTCCCAATTTCTGATTCAAGGCGAAGCTAATAAAAGCGACAGTTATGCAATAAAGTTTTGATAGTATAGTTGACTTCGATAGTACGAAGTTAGCACTACGAAAAGGAAATGACGATAGGAGATAAACAGTAAATTATCAGTAAATATGTATTTATAATGAATCTACGAGTTGGAAAGGCGAGAGAACAAGGGAAATACATTAAAAATCCACTATATCATCCTATTTATGCTCCACAAAATTCACTGGCTAGGACATTTTCCTAATTTGAACTGCAATACACACCCAACCTAAAATCGCATCCCAACTATTTTACAATGAAGAAGTCGAATCAACTTAAATCTTGCTTTGCAGGAGAAGAAAATTGTTTAGGCTCACTGGTTATTGGTTACTTTTTACAGGTTTCATTCTTTGGGAAGCTCAAAATCATTAATATCGTTTATATTTTTTCTAACTACGATGCCATTTTTCACAAAATTCACATTTAAAAAAAAATTGAGATATTGGAGGGATTTTGACTGTAGATAAAATTCATGAGTACTCACGCGAAAACTGAAAATTTTCAACATATTGGAAATATTTGTTGTACTTACGTCTCATTATAATATAGTTAAATACATTTCTATATTGCGAATATACATAAGAATACATTTGACGTAAAAAGCTAATACTTTCTTTTTACACCTTTGTATTGCTTCGGGTTAATGATAGCACTCATATCACTCTCACAAATAAATGTCTTTGAATTTCCCTCAAAAAGGAGAGAGATAAAAAACATTACGAGTCATATGATATACAAACGTGTTCATAGAACTATCAAACATATATATATATATATAGAAAGCACCAGGTAGGAAATCCAGAACAGAAAAATATCTGGATATGGACATTGTTTTGTTGTGCTTGTTTTTCTTTTGGCTTACAAAATTACGGAAATGGATGTTAATCACTAATTAAATACAAATCCTATCCCTGGTTAATACTATATCACCCTGACTCCTTCAATAGACAGTTTGCCTACATTATACGGCGTGATCCAAATGCGAAGACCTGGCCGAACCCTCTTCGAGGGTAGGACATCGGCACCCCAAGACCACAAGAGCTCTCGTTCTCTCGCCTCCCCCACCCTCCCCCCTCGCTCGCCTCCCCGCAGCGCTGCCCTCGGCCAACATCCCTTTGCGACAGGGAGCGAGCACAAATACGTTTTGTAAGGTTTACATAAAAATCTTGCTCTTTGATAGGGTTAGCCGAAAAGAAATCTTGAACCCGCGGCAATCACTCTGCGTAGTGCGTACGAATCCCGCACATGTGGTTGATTTCACCATGAAATTGTGCCGTAGAAAGTAAAACAAAACATAATTATTCAGGAATGTTTAAATAATAATAATCCATTTCGCAATTGTCTCACAAAACTAAGTTAAAAATTTACTTCAGTATTTGCTTTGTTCAGCTTCACCCAATATTAGCAAAAGTATTAAGTCCCATTTATTTGTGGCTTCGAGTGGGACACTGCACTAGAATATTAGATCTGAAATTATCATAAATACGTTGAATTTTTATCTAAATAGATTAAATTACAGTTAAGTAAAATAAACGAAAATTCCAACACCTACAAGGAAAAGTCTTTGTCGCACACACCGCTAGAAGAATTTTAGTTTCTATAATTCATTGCAGGAAAATCGAAATACATGACAGGCGAATGAGGATTGTTATTTCGCACTGCTCATGGTGAATACATTTTTAGTTTGAAAGTTTCTGCATAATCACAGAAGATAAAAACAGCTTTCGCCAAGCAAATGTGCATCACAGATACCAGAATACGAATAAGAAGGAATAAAAGTATAGTTTCAAATGCACGCTCCTATTTGAAATCTGAGCGCGATTGCTTCTTCTACAGCTCTACATCTCAGTATCGGCTCCTCGTGTACCTCTACGTTAGAACGCTTAGAAAGAAGCCGTGTTGATGACCCCAACCGCCCCCCCCCCTCACCCAACCGTCTGCT
Organism: Gryllus longicercus; assembly: GCA_038098605.1. Lineage (NCBI taxonomy): Eukaryota > Metazoa > Arthropoda > Insecta > Orthoptera > Gryllidae > Gryllus > Gryllus longicercus. The sequence continues at coordinate 182,821 of JAZDUA010000947.1, read as the reverse complement.
GAACCTCCAGTCCAACTGCCCGCTCGCCCCTACTTCCGTTCACCCACCAATCCACCCGGCCGGTAGCCCAACCACTAGTCCGCTCGCCCAACCATTCGATCCGCAGACCAACCACCTAGTCCGTAGACCAACCACACATATGCAAGCCGAACCATCCGGCCTGTAGATCAACCACTCGTCCCACAGCTCAACCACACGACCGCCAGCACAACCAGCCGACCTCCTACCTGTCCAACAGCTTGCCCACCCACCCACCCACCCACCTTCTCACCTACCTACCTACCTACCCACCCACCGCCACCCTCCGTCCACCACCCACCGTCACCCGACCGCACGCGCTTTGCATTTTACAATACGGCGCGCGAGCCGGCCGCGGGCAGCGGCGGCGTTGGCGGCGGCGGCGGCGGCGGCGGCGGCAGCTGCATCGCTCGTTAGCCGCCCGCCGCCTGCCGCCCTCGAGGGACCACCGCCACCGCCACCGCCGCGGCGGCCGGCGTGAGGCCGTGATTCACCCCCGAGGCGCCGCCGCCGCCGCGCCGGTAGACCCTCCCGCGCCGCTATGGATGTCTGCAGGCGGCGGCGGCGGGGAGGCCCCCGCCGGCCCCAATGTTCGGCGCCGAGATGAGAGGGACCGCCGCGTGGAGGAGGTGTTGCGGCGCCGCCCGCTTTTGTTTTTTCTCGCCCCGGAACCGAGGGTTGACCACCCAGATTTTATGAACTCCGATAACCCCAGGAATTTCTGGCTGAAATTCACTCGTCCGGGCTAGGAGATAGTCATGACATTGATTTTTTTTTTTCGTGATTGGAAATACGTGGCACACTCCTGTGAAAAGGTAGTGTTAATTACACTACATATTAAACAACGTTATTTTAATGAGTAATAAATCTAGGATTTTTTGATATATTTATTTGAAACTAAACCAATTTCGGTTTATTTCCTTGTGCCTCTGTCTATTGTTTGTCTCAGTTTATTTGTTGCAAAAAATATTTTTTCATTGGAATTCTCTCATCGTGTAATAATATCGGTAGACTTGAGTGACACCCGCAAGTTCCGGTGATTGGTGTGAGGTGACGTAGACCTCATGATGGAAAAGGAGTTGCGGCGCTTTCCGATTATTTTTCTCGCCCGGGAAAGAAGGGTTGACCACCCACAGTTTATGAAGTCTGGTCGGCTCTCTTTAGGAGCAATGCTGAGAACTGTTAAAAATCCTATCTATGTCGTACCATAAAATTCATTTCTGAAACTAACTGAAGTACTGCAACTCTAACACATTTTGATACAACTAAGAGATGCCTCAAGGAACGAAAAAAAGTACTCCTGCTGACCATACTTTCTTCCCAGAATTTCCCGAATGTATTTGAACCGATACGTCGCGTTTCCATCAACCTATAATTAAATTTTACAGGCAAAGATGTTCATTTACGCCTATTTTTCTGTTGATTTGTCGACAGAGGCGAAGGACCTACCCTAGTCACGGAAATGAGAGACCACCCTGCCGAAAACGCGTTATTGACCTCCTTGATCTCTTGTTTTTTTGTTTTTTCTCGCCCAATAAAGAAGCGATGACCACCCGGCCTTTATGAACTCGAGTCGGTCCATTTGAAGAAACTGTTCATTAACTATTTTATTTTGTTTTATACAATTGTATGCGTGAATACATTTGTGAATTGTTATTTGTTTATTCATCGCAATAGAAATTCGCAGTTATATGTAGCTCTCTTATGTTGCTGTGATGGGAAGGAACCCCTTCGGAATGGGACTGTGTGGTCTCGTTTTAATCTGTTTTCACTGAAGGAGACAGACGTCGGATACTAAGAATATTTGAACTCTGCCGGTGGTCTGTAGAAGAAAGATGGTAACGGCGTGAATTGCTGACTATAAAATACCGGCTTATGAATAAAATACAAATGCAACATCACTGGCGGTTTTCGATTTTTGGTTTGTGCGTGTTGGCAGCACCTATGATTTATTTTACACACACATCTTTTAAATAAATTATGTAATAATTGTGGCCAAGTCTAATAGAATATGGAGCTGCCCGTAAACAATATTAATATTCTTCGTAACAAGGAACGTGGATTATCCAAAATGCATAAACTTCTTTTAACTCACATGCATAATGAGATTGAATATTGATTGAGTTCGGTCAGAGAATATTAACTTATATATTAATAAATATTTTTCTCAATAGCTTTGTTATGCGTGCTTCACAATGACAGGGTACACTGTCAAATATGAAATGTTTAGCATGCCTCGAAATCATTTAATAAAAGCCTTTTACACGAATTTTCCCCCAAAATTAATATCCAAAATCTAAAGAGTAAATAATGTGTGAAGTTATTCACGATCTTGAACTATTTTCTTTGTCTAATGATGCATATGATTGCATAATAATATCCATTAGAGTTATTAATTATTCCCCATTTCCTCGTCCAGATGGCGGACAGAGGGTGAAGAAAGCCCCAGTGAGCTAAAATTGAAGGGCAAACCACTTCGTTGAAAGGGTTTCTTGATCGTTTCCCATAGTTATTATTTTCCCTGGTTTTAAAAGAAGGCACAATCCAAAGTATTATGAACTCCATTCAATTCATTTGTAGAAAAATACTCATTATTTATTAATCCCCTATTCCCTAAGCGGTTCCCTGATCAAAAACATACATCCGAAAAGTCACTAATTAAACTTAGTAAGAAGAAATAGATTATTGACGGCGCGCCATTGTATAGGTTTGAAGGAATAAACTTTGTAATTTTGATTATTTTTTTTACCGATGAAATTTCTCTCAAATATTTTATGCAGTCTATTCGCCTTGCAGTAATATCGACTGACCAGAGAATGAAGTTCTCAAAATTTATGTTATTTGCATGGGTCCTGGCTTTAACGTGCTTAGAAACTTCACAAAGTTGGAGCTGCTGGATATATTGTTTGATTCTCATGTAAGAATGCGTTATGCTGTAAAAGATTTTTGATTTCAGAGTTTTGTAGAAGCGTATACTTGAGTAATGGAAATGATAAATACACAAAAGGCATTAACAAATAGAACGATATTTTAAATTAAACACCAATCTCCATGTATCATAATATATTTCTTTTAGTATTTGTAATTCCGTGCACTTTTCTATTTGTAAGTCTTGTTTGCCGTATCAAATTTGTAATCTAAAGCAAATGTATGAATGAAAATATGCGGACAATTGTATAATTTATATTAGTTGTATGGTTGTAAGAAATAGAATTGGAAAATAAGTTGTCGCAATTATTCCACAAATGAATCTTTAACCAACCATTACACACTTGGAAGAACTGACATAAACTAATTATGACTCCGAAAGAAAACATATATATTAAAACACATCAAAAATTATGTTTTTTTAGAAATATTACTTATGCCGTGCTTTTTTAAACCGTGGTAGTCAGAAAAAAAATTAATTTTACCTTCTACAGTAAATATTAGCAAATATAACAAAAAAACTGTTATTTCACGTCACAAGGAAAAAGTGTTTGGTGTTCAGAACGTTCCTTCAAGAATAATAAAGACTTTTAGTAAACAACTTTTAAAATTGTAACTCTACTTTTAACACTTCAAAACTATTTTTCATTCCCAAACGTCGTTCACTTGCCGTCCTACCTAAATTCGCGGCGACCGCAGGCGTAATTTTGATGCTATCTCAATTAATTTCACGGCTACGAAGTACATCATCCTACTCAAGCAATGAAGAATTTTGACAGTTATCACGTTTAAGTATATTCTGAACTAATGAGCAGCGATCTGGGTGGCCTTACAGTAGTTTGAGGAGCTGTTATTAACTTCACCAGCGCTGCGACAAAAGATACGTTCATCACGCGCTGCGGTAACACAGACCCGTTCCTATTAACACGTTGCGTGAAACGAAATGTAACGAAAAAATCAGTGTAATGTGTTTTTTGCCTGCACGTATTATTCTTCATATTGGCTCATATCAAAATGACATTTATGTGTATCCCATGTTGTGATGAAAATTAAGTTAAAGAAATATGTTATTTCTGTTAAATTTGTTGAGTGAAGATTGTAGGCTATTTTGTTGAATTTCCAGGAGCAGTACAAAGTTTTTACTGGTATTCTCGCTACCACACTTCATTACTCATATTGGGTGCTCTAAGACAGATCTATAAAAATTACATTATTATTGTTCGTTGAAATAAATTCGATAGAAAAACTACGTTTGAGGGATTTTCTTATATTCTGTTTTGAATACGATTAAACCACACAAACATGCTGTGCCAAAACTGAGCTAGTCAGTCAAAACTGTCAAAAGAGTTTTTAATTTGTTTCCTATATAAAATTATAAGTGGTCAAAAATATGAAGAACATAGCCTAATTTGAAATGCATAATCGGTAAAAACTACATAAAAACTCATTAAACATTTATAAGTTAGTCTGATGACTTAAACCCACATGTTGAGGAATGACATTGTATTCATTTCATTTACGTGATGGATTGGATAGTAAGAATCAATTGAATATTAACAAGCTTTTTGTAATAAAATGTTCCAACATATCTATAAATACAACAAATATACATTATAATGAAAAATGAGTTCGCCGGAGGCATTTCGCAGAATGAACAACTAATTCTTGTTGTCGTATGAAATAAAAATCTAAAACTACTAAAATACTATCGAAATACTGAAAAGTAAAATACTAAAATATTATCGAATAATAAAATATTTCAGGAAAAATACATGTCATGAAAACTTAATTTTTATTGCCACATAATCGCCCCAGGGGCAGCATCAGAGTCGCTGTCGGACGATCATTAAACTCAACGTGCGACCAGCGCCACCTGTCGGTGTAGGGCGCCGATCGAGACCGTGTTGGGGCAGATTTTAACGCATGCGCAGAAAGCGACAAACAGGGAAACCCACTACTAATTAAGCATCAGAGAAGCCACGTGGCCCAACCGAGAGCGCGGGCGGGGACGAAACGCAGAACTACGAGGACAGCCATAAATGCTATCTGGTAAGCACCAAATGAACTCATGCTAAAAGAACCAACGATAGAATCGTTAGCAAAAGAGTCAAGAATACGTTTTCACGCCATCCCGCAGTTCGGCAGCTGCCCAAAAGTCATTTTAATATCGGAAACCCAGCTTATATTTTCACCACGAATTTGCTCACGTCATTTTACGGACTTGTTACTCCCTCCTCAATCATCTTTACCTAAACAATCCTAAACATTATTTAATATAACAGACGGCTTCTTTCCTGGGAAAAAATAAAAAACAATACAGGCACCTTCCAAGATTTTGAAACAATATAGCGAGGTCATTTTTTGAAGAAGCCCCAGGAAATCGTTGTATTGAGTAATGTTCAAACGTACCGTTCACAACGTTGTGTGGCAAAAATTACGAATAAAGATAGGAAATGTTAATTTTAAAAAATTGGGGCAAGAGTGGCTTTAGGCGGGCTCATCAGCGAACCAAGTAGGTGCGGGAAGTGAACATATTTCAGAATGATGTTTTCAACATTCTAAGCTTGGACGTTTTCATTTTTTCTAAGATTGAATTTTGCATAATATCATACAGGATACAAGATTATAGTATATTCACAGAAACGGCTTTTTCACCAGCTTTTGGCATGGTTGATTAAAAAATAATAAAATGCGCATTACAATTAAATTAATTAAATTGGGAACAAACAATACAGGGAACCATTGAACACCCCGTGGGAAAGTAGTAATAAAAGGGAATTTTGGAATGTTCAATTTTTTTCGTAGAGGTTTCAATTACAAAAACTAGAATTGTGTTAAATACCCAAATAATTACCAGAATAAAATGTTTGTCCATCTTCTTCTCTTTCCAGAATATGTCAAGAAAATATATTCTACATAATTACATTGACGATGAAATGCAACCATGTAAAATAACAAATAAATTTGAATGTTTATATTGTTTTGAGATGTTCTGTATTGTAAGGTGAAATATAAAATTTAAACGCAGCCAACAACAAAATTAGAAGTTTCAGAGCCTACAAATATTACCAAGAGCCGCTGCGGCGAAACGACTTCACGGCCCACCATCCGGCGAGAACACAGTCTTTTGTTTCACAAGTCGAACCGACAACACAGGAATCCGAGAGCTTTTGTTTCTTCGCGAGCTAACCTAATTACAGAGTATTTCAATACCGCCGGAAGTCTTAATTACAATTTTGTACGTCTGTTCTTTACACTCTTTGCGCAAATTGAGTAACTCCGGTAGTCTAATGGCTGGAAATGAAGGAGCGGCAGAGTTTGTGAGTGAAGAGCCAAGAGCCCCCGGGGATTCGAAGCCCACGTGCTACAGCCGTCGACGCCTCCCGCCCTAGTTTGCCAACCGAGCTGAAGCGACCGCAACGTGATCGCGTGTTGGGTAGCACGCCGTGGGGCTGTCGGTTACGCATCCTTTCAGAATCGCACTATATTGTGCGCCGGACTCGCCGCAAACCGTCCGTTCAATCAAAGCAACGTTACCCCGTGAGAGTGCATGTTATATTTCTTGGCGGGCACACAGGTCGAGAAGTGAACCCGCACTGCGATAAAAAAAAAGTATTCAGTCGATCACTTTCGTATGATATTGTAAATAATATTCGTGCGTACTGCAAACCACATTCTCCTAGGAGAATTCGCACGCGATATAATTCCAGCAATGATACAACATCCCATAAGAAACACTAAAACACTAACAGACAGTGAGTATTGTTCGATATAAAATTGTTCATATTGGAAGTAAAGAGAGGCACGTACATCTGAAGGCGCAACTTGCATACTTGCACTTTCGTGAACGTTAGCATTTTGCGAGATACAGACTGAGAACGCGGCTGCTGGTACAAAACCGCGCCGAACCGAGATGAAAGCGATGTTGACAACGTGTGCGAGTGGCGACTTGAGAATGAGAAAGTTCACATGTGTTACGCGTTAGACACACGATGCGACCGGCAACACCTCACGCGGAAAGTACGAGCTCCTGTGCGGAAAGAACATCGCGAGTGTGTCACTAGTGCAGCTGAGCACCCTACGGACTCACGACGGTTCGACAAGAGAATTCGTACAGCCGTGTGGCATGCGGACTCACGGTCTTTGTCACGGCGAAAAAATTCCTGTAGGGCCGAAAACTACTTCGCGGATCAAAAAAAGCTCATTTGACGAAGTCAATTTACCTCTTCGACGTGAAGCATCTTATCGTTCCCTAGCCACAGATCAGGCGTAACTATGTCCCCTAATTATATTAAATCTTAGTCCTTAATAATAGTGCAATCCGAAAGCAATAGAGCGATGAAATATAAGCTACAGAAATAAAGCTAGAAATATAAGATGAAATATATGTACTTGTTTTCCAACAAGTGCGAAAATGTTCTTAAGAAATTAAGGACATTTTTTTCGTACAATAGGCATTATTCACCGGCGTCCAGCGTGTTTTCATATTTATTAAGCTTGGTCAAGTTTCATCAGCAAACTCAGTGAGTCAGAGATACGTCGATTCATTGTTGAATACACAATTCCTACATATAATAATGTACAGGCGGATGTCATAAGCATGTAAACGTTTCATGTCTGAAATGGACGCAGAACTTCGTTACAAAAAAATAGTGCATACCAAGAAATACGTTGAAGTGACCAAGAAAATGTTGGTAGTCGTTGTATACTGGTGCGCTTCTGAGGTAAAGTTTTCTTCCTTGCTCACAACGTGCGTTTTATCGGCAACAAAGAGGTATGTGAGAAGTTATTTCACAATGCCAATACGTTATGACAGAATCAGATTGTATTGATCTGTAGTTATAATTGTCTGCATTTGTACTCAACACTACTAGGCGAATATCTATGCGGGAAACTTCTACGGAAATAGACACGGATACCACGAGCGTGTATTCAAAAATCACGCGTTTAGTACCATGGAACCCTATCTTGTACCGTCTGGTACAAAAGCCATTGGTAGTCACAACCGGTAAAGAACAAGGCTAAAAGCGACAGACCGCCCATGAGATCTCCAGTATTATTAGGCTAAATATTTTAATTTCTGATACAGGCGAATGAAAAGAAATATAAATGCTCAAAAATACCTCATTTCAGGGAAATAAAAGTACTAAACGGATGTCAAATCTACAATATTTAACAGTGTGCGTTGCGGACGAGATACTCGAAATAAACTTAAAAACCGGCACATCCAAGGGAAATCCATGAACGTATGTTAACTTCTTTAGCAGTAGTCAATTTCGAAGCAGGCACTCCAGACTCACTACCTAAAGACACACTTCGCTGTTAGTGGTCATCAACCCATGCGCAACAATTTTCTGAGGCGCAAATATGAAATTTAAATAAGGTCTCACAGCGGTAAAAATTATGTTGAGGCTTGGATAGCACAAACTAAACGCACTTGATATCTTTCATACGTAGCAACGCGCACATCACCTATGTCATGGTCCTCAAAAGGGTCCTAGAAGTGCGCCAAACATAGAAGCAGCGTTTGATCTTTTTTTCACGATGATACAAAATTCAATGTAATCTCGTAATGCTAAAAAGCATGCTTGTAAAAAGTTGTAAACATCATACTATCCGCTCGTAGTAGCGGTTACAATTTCTCGTAATAGCGGTTACAATTTCCCCCGCGAGTAGCGCTTACAATTTCTCGTAAAGATCTGCGTATTAATTGTTAATTGGCGCTAATTTAAAACTGAAATAAAAATTCTTTGAAAAGGTCTGCACGCTATTCACTTGAACCGTAGTTTACTCATAGCAGCGCGTTCAGAACCGGACTCGGCTTTACAGAAGGAAGCAAAATTTCACACAGCGCCAGTCACACAGACAGTGTAGCGTGAAACATTTTAACTTGGTGAAGAAATGAAAATTAAATGCAATATTCAATCCCTGAACACCACGCTGCTTAAAAGGCCACATCAACACCATTCTAAACGCACGCTGAACCATCTTTTACATTTAGCAACACGTGCAATGCCCAAAAATGTGTTTAACAGACGCGATTTTTGTTTGACAGAGTCGAAAATTATGTAAACTTTTTACGCCTAAAGCTGTCAGTACAGAAGGCCTCCACGCACGCTGAAGCATCGTCCACACAACGCCGCGCGCGCGGAAACCAAAATCAAGGCGTCATTCGAAAGCGCCCAAAATTCCACCGGGCGCCACACACTGGGCCGAAACCGTAGAGCGGCGGGTCAAAATTCCCACCGGCACCGGCCTGCAGCCGGCGTGGTCTAGTTACCTAAGGGCGAGAGGGAGTCCGGCGTGGCGTCGACGGGCGTGGCCCCCTGCGCCAGCGCAGCCGCCGCCGCGGCCGCCGCCGCCGCCTGCTGCTTCCGGTTGCGGCGGTCGTGGCGCGCCATGATGGCCGCGATGGAGAAGTCGGTGGCGCACGGCCGCAGGGAGCAGTTGTCGTCCATGGTGCACGCCGACATGGGCCGCCCTGGCGCGCCGCAGCGGCCCACTGCGGCTGCGGCGCGAGCGCGCGGCGGACGGCACGCAGGCCCGGTCACGGCGGCCGGCGCCGCGGCGCTCTCGAGCGCGGCCCGCACCGCGCGAGCGCCGACTGGCACTCGAGGACGCAACGTTCGAACACGCGCTCGAGACCGGCACACGGCCGCAACGATGACTATGTCACTCGAGAACGCAACGTTCGAACACGCGCTCGAGACCGGCACACGGCCGCAACGATGACTATGTCACTCGAGAACGCAACGTTCGAACACGCGCTCGAGACCGGCACCCGGCCGCAACGATGACTATGTCACTCGAGAACGCAACGTTCGAACACGCGCTCGAGACCGGCCACAACGATGACAATGTCACTCGAGGTTCTTAAAGTATCAGTTTTACACAATGACACATGCAGGCACGAGATTGTCACTTGCACAGCTTGAAGCGCAATGTCATGTTGATATCTAGGCACTGAGGCAAAAATTACAGCTGACACCAAATTGTTCCAAAACGTTAACAATATTTCTCACTCGTCAAAGACGATTCCACTAATGTATCTCCAATTTAGGTGCTTCATATACAAACCACAGAGCACCTCAGAATATTTGACGGGGCGATGTTAAAATATCACAGAAAAATCGGTAGTGTCAAGGTACTAGTGTCACTGCTTCAACGTAGTCTTGAGCTTGGAGCGTGCTCGTAGAAGCGAAGTCGGCACCGATTCACTTCTCTCGCTGCGTGATGCTGGAAGCGCAGCTAACAGACGAATGTCACACAGCTCGAACGTCACGTCGACCAGAAAAAAAGGCACCCACCTACTTGCCCGGCGTCTGGCCGTCGTGTCGGCGCCGCCTGCCGGCGCGAGAAAGGCACAGAAAGACTCCCGAGCGGCCGGTTAAATACTTGAGAAGTGCACACACAAAGCGGCGTAGAAATCAATACACACCCGCCGCCGCCGCCGCCGCCTCGCGAGCACGTGGCCGGCGCCGCGAGGAAACACGCGCGCCCGCCGCTGCTCACACGTCCGCACGCGCGCGTGGCCGCCCGCCTTCTGCCGCCTCGCCTTCGCCGCGCCGCGTGGGAACGGCGCCTGGACGCCACGCAGCAGAAACCGCCGCTCGACTCGCCGGGAAACACACGGCGCGTGTCTCGTCCGGCGCGGCAAAAATCAGGCTGACACTCGATGACAGGCACGCCGGGAGGCAACGACGACTGCGTCCGGTGCCGGCCGCGAGCAACCGCCGGCCACGGGATTGAAGTGTTGTTTCAGGCGAGGCGAGCAGGAAATCTTGGGCTCGGAGGATCATTAGCGCTGACGGATGGTCGCCGGCGTTGTCATCGCCCAGCGTCGTTTCGCTCCGCCGTGCGGACTCCCGGCAGTCGGAGCGGAGCGAGCACCGCGGCGGCTCGCGTCTTTGGGAGGACACGCGCGCCGGTACTGGCAGCCGCCGCCGCCGCCGCCTCCGCCACCGCCGGCACACGCTCGCCGCGCAGCGCTGCCGCTCGCCGCCGCCCCCGTCGCCACCGGCGCCTCCTCCTCCTCCTCCTGTTCCACCTCCGGCGCGCAGCAAAAAGAAGAAGCGCGGGTCTCACCGCCGATCGCGACGTGTGCGCGCCGCAGCAGCCGCCGGTGAGCCGCCTCTCTCTCTCCCACCCTCTCCCACTCTCTGTCTCACGCCGAGCGCGGGCTCCCGTGTGTGCGTGTGAGCGCGCGCGCCTTTCGAGCGTTTAAAGACGTATAAAAGTATTAAACGTTAGCTGTCCCGGGCCATAGGTTCCACATTGCCGAGATTGGAGAAGGATTTCTCTCTGTCTTGCTCGGGCGTCCCCCCTCCCTCCGCCTTGTGCTCCCCTCTCCCTGTCTCCTCCTCCTCCCGCCGCCGCCGCCGCTGTTGCTCCCCTCTTGACGCGGTGCTCCGCGCGCCGTCACACAGCCCGCCGCCGCCGCCGCCGCGCGTCCTCCCGTGGCGTCAGCCCTCTCCACCACCACCGCCACCGCTGCCACGAAGCGCCGGTGGCCGGTCACGCCGGATCGCGCCGCCGCTGCCGCCGTTCCAGGGGCCGCGGGGGGGCGCCGACCACCCAAGCAGGGGGCGTGGCGAGCCGCCGCCTCCGCCGCCGCTCCCGTCCGCCGCTGCCGTTCCGCGGGCCGCCACTCCCGGCGCGTCCGCCGGCCGGCTCAGTGCAGGTCGCGCCGCGCCGCTCCCGCCCGACCCGCTCCGCTCCGCTTCACGCCGCCTCCGCTCCGCGCCGCGCACTGCCGCCCGCCGCCCGGGCGCTCTGCCATTTTTTTCACGTTCCGAAGAGGCCACCGCCGGCGCTGGGGGGGGGGGTGGGGGGACGGGCCCCGGAGAGGGAGCCAACGCGAGGGATAAGATCGACTGGAGAACCGCCTCGCTGACAGCGACGGCCAACAATCCCTATCATGCGATACCGCAAACACTCCCACACACGCTCCCTCGCGCGCGCACACACACACACGCGCGCGCGCCGGCGACGAGGGCGTCCACGCGCTCGCGGGTGCCTTGGCGCGAGGAGGGGCGGCGGGAGGGGGGAGCGGCCGGTGGGGAGGGGAGCGGCGCGATCGCGGAGGGGAGAGGGGCGAGGTAGGGAAGAGTGGGGAGGCCAAGATGCCACCTTCCTTTTTTAACGCCGCGTCGAGCGAGCGGGTGAGTGTGTGTGTGTGTGTGTGTGTGTGTGTGTGTGTGTGTGTGTCCCCGTCCGAGCCGGCGGCGGCGGCGCCGCGTCGGGCTGATGTGGCGGCGGCGGCGGCGGCGGCGGCGGCGGCGGTGAGGCCACCTGGGCGGGGACACACGAGCGGCGCGGAGCGGCGCGGCGCGGCCGCGTGGTGGGGGTATGGCGGAGGGGAAGGGCGGGCGGCGCGGTGGAGCGAGACCGACTGCGCGCGAGAGAGAAACAAAACGAAAGAGAGAGAGAGGGAAGGGGAGCGACGAGAGAGAGGAGGGCGTCGTGGCGGCGGCGTCGCGTCGCGGGCGAGGGCGTCGCGAGCGCCCGCCGGCGCCTTGCGCGGCGCTGCGGCGCCACTGCCGGCGCGGGCGGTCTTGGGCGACGACCCCAGTTCCACCTGACGGCCAAATCGAGAGGTACTGCCAGGTCAGGCGCCGCTGGAGGGAAGCGGAATTAGAAAAGGCGACGGGGGCTGCCCGCGGCGCCGCAACGCGGCCAGAAGACGAGCGTGGTTTTTAAAAATAATCCGCACGAAACCTCTTGCCCACGATCGCGAATGTGGTGTCTCTCAATGAGCATGTACCCATTGAAGACGAATTCATTGGAATTCGCGGGAAAGAAAAGAAAATGAATAGAAATAATCAGTATCAAACCACCTTCTTTCCACACTCACAACACGTTATTTTCTGTTGCGCTTTCTTATCGAGGCAAAGAGATAATATAAGAGATATAATATAAGACAATAAAATAAGGCGATGCAAAATAGCTCAGAATGGGCATTTTCATAATAAATAAAAAAACTTTATTTCTTAATGTTTCTGTTGACAATATTAAACGTTAATTTTATTCTTAAGTATTTTTCTTGCACACGCAAACAAACTACAATATTTTCGAAACAACATTTTTTTTCTCAATATGTCAAGTGCTCACAAAAGAAGTGCTACAATTGCAGTCGCAGCTCTTAAACTCGAAATTATTTGTACAGTAGTTTTATTTCCATGGAGAGGTGGGAACAGCTTTACTTAATACAATAAAAGCAGTGGAAGTATGAAACGATCGGCGGGCGCACTGGCAAGGCAGAAGGCAGCCGAGAGGCCGGGCGCCGCCTGCGGCCGCTTCCTCCTCCGCCGGCGGGGCGCGGGGGGGCGGGGGCGGCGGCGGCGGGGGCGGGGCCAAGGCGCGAGGCGCGAGGCGGCGGGGAGGAGCCAGGGCGGACGCCGCGCCGCCGTGCACTTCATAATTTGAGGAGAGGCCGCTGGCGCGCCACGTCTTGCCCCCTCTCCGCTGCGCCCGGCGTCGCTCGTGCCCCCACCCGGCGCGCGCCGCTGCCGCGCCCCCACCACCGCGCGGTGGCGTGGTGGGGGGCGGAGCGCGCTGGCTGCGCGCCGGACCGAGTGTGGCCGGCCGGCCGGCGGCGGGCCCGCGGCCGCGTGAGCGACCAGGCGGCCCCGCGGCGCGGCGGTTTTGCGGACGGCGGCCGCGGAGTAAATATAACCTTCTCGAATAAAACACTACAATTTCCCCCCGAAATGGAGGGAGACTAACTAACTTGCGTGAATCTCGAAATGATGCAAACAATTTTTTTTCGAAAATTGCCATTTAGGTTTAACCAATATTGTGAATGCATAAATGTTTTTATTATTTCCGAAATTCCTCCTTCTGTTTTCTTAGAACTTGATGATAATGAAAATAGCACGGAATTAGCCGTTTTTAGGCAACATTATTGTGAGAGATAACATGTGAAGTAACCTACTTATGAAGTTTTTCGGACTTCTCATCGCAAACCTCGAGGGGGCAAATATTGACGAAAGTGCGGTATAATCCTCGTTTGTAGTATAAGAAGATTTTTTAATATATTTTGATTTGTTAAAATCACGGGAAAGATAATGAATGATTTTGTTTATCCACTAGATAACTTGCACAATATTTCGTGTGTTGTTTTCTACCACATTTCAAGTGCGTTTGCGGAGTGTCTGTTCCAACGGAGCTATTTTCACTTCTAGAGAAAATATTTTTTCTCTTCAACATTCGCTGCTTTGAATGTTTCCAAAAGTCATTCCTCGGTGAAATACACTGTTTTTCGCGATGTTTTTAAAAAGGGGCCAATATTAAATAAATAATATGTAATTTTTCTTTTTTCTATTTTCAGAAAAAATGTCCATGATGCAAACATCTCAGATGGAACAGATATCTCACGTTACGCAAATGCGTGGCCAATGAAATAAAGTGACCTATAAAAAATTTTCCTGCATTAAAATATACAGTTTGGGAATCGGGAACTCAGTCTCATTTACATCGTCCGTAGATGTCGAATTTTTATTTTCTTACAAACGCTTCATTGATTACCCAAAGACTGGAAATGTTGGGCTCGCACCAATTACTCTGAGATGGTTGTAGGTTTCCAAGGCAACGTATCATGGAATTTCGCGTAGTATTAAGCAGTAAATTTGCGCAGGCCTAGTAATTTCCTGCCTCGAATCTATATAACTAATTTCCAATGTGCGCAGAAATTGAAAGAAAACTCTTGTTTAAGTACTAGCTGTTCATATGTTGAGTTGTGGATCAGCAATTTCGTTTGTACTCTTGTTATGTAAAGAACTGTCGTTCTGTGTATCCGTATAAACTATGCTATATTACCGCGATATTCATGAAAACTGAAGAATATTTACTTTTTTGCAGTGTTATACGAGAGTATTTTATTTGTTATTCTTGAGAAGTGTGCGTGCCACTTTTGCTGCAGTGGCTGGTCAGCAGTTTGTTGCTTCAGGTCACTATTATTGAGATAAATATCAATTATAATGAGTCTGTAAACAGAATGAATGTAGAAATTGCAGATGGAAAAATTCACTCTCTGATAGTTGATGTTTTTACGTCATTGTAACGTTACAGATCGTCCGGTTTACGCCATTTCTTCAGTTGGTCTCCAAGTGTTAACATGACTAAATATACACAGTAGCCTTGAGGTTATTTTGAGATTTATTTCATTTTATTTTCATATCTTGTGGTGTATAACACTATCTTCTTTCTTAATATCAAACTATTCTGTTTATATTGTAAAGCTCAGTGTCTCTTTCAGTCTTAAACTTCGTACTTCCCTTTAATTTTTAATCTTTTAATTTTTAAATGTTTTAACCTTTTTCTTTTAATCTTTTGACTAGTTTTAATTTTGGAATATGTGTTTCGGTATTTTAAACGTCATCCATATTTTTACATAACGCTTAAATTACATCAGCCTTGACATGTGTTTAGTGTCGTTTTATATTTCTGTTTTAGTAAAGGCCCCTACCTGATGATGTAACGAATATAGAAACGAAACGTTGTAAGATAAATAAATAAATGATTGTGAAAAAACATGGAAGATACGCTTTTTATTACTAAACAGAATTAAGGTTGGTAGTCGGTCAGTTTTAGTTTTTCTGACTTGTTGCAGAACCAATTGCTAGGAAAAGGAACTTCAATAATTTTTAAATTAAAGTGAACTAGTGTAAATAAGATATACTAAAATATTTAAAATACATCAATCATTTTTTCCTGCTAAAATGTTCGCAATGAAAATAGTATTTACAAGCGTTTTATTGTAAATAAGGCATTGGGACATCCATAGAGTGAATTGTTCAAAGTAAGAGTTTTGTGAGGAAAGGGGAGTGTGTGAAAGCACGCGCTCTCCAATAAAGCCCACGTCGGAGCGTTGCCGCCCGGCGGCCAGCCTGCGCCCGCCGGAGGTAGGAAAGAGTAGTTGGAGTGCACTCGGCGCGGTAGGCTATTGCTTCTCCTTGTGCAGAGCATCACTTCGCCGGTAGATCAATCCTCTGAAATCGTAGGCTTCCGTGGACGGAGTCAGTAGATTCTTGAAATAATTATATGCGTCGTCATCGCCAACAATATTATTTATTAAAAAAGCAGCTTTCAATGGCTTAGCCATCATCAGTTTTCTGCTGTATGGAAGCCACAAAAACGACTACTCGTTTTGACTACTCGACTAGTCGTTTTTGTGGCTTCCATACAGCAGAATACTGATAATGGTGGCTAAGCCATCGAAAGCGGCTTTTTTAATAAATAATATTGTTGGCAATGACGACGCATATAATTATTTCATTGGAAATGCCAACGAAAACTCACCATAATACCTATACAGTAGATTCTTCCTTGTTCGGGAACCATTGCGACCTAAGCACATATGCCTGCGTTTTGGACGACGTATTGGCATCTTCTTCAGGACGAAACGCGAAGATATTTGGTATTAATTTCGACAAGTACACCAGTTAAATATGTATTTAATTTTTAGAAATCAATCTTAAAGATAAAACAAAGTTAAGAACAATATGTAAGTCAACAAAATTAACCTACTTCCAATCTGAAGCCTTGAAGTACTCTACGATTTCGGCTGCCCCAGTTTCGAGTCTTCGTCAGGTGTGGTTGCCGGATGCCGGATTCTTGGTGGGTAAGGTGTTCAGCACGGTCGTTGTTGTAGATTTTGTAGTATTGGGTTTTGTGCTTCAGTAGGCCACAAACTCCCAACAGATTCCCTCAAATAACGTACGACCCAACTGCAAGCTCTGACAGTAGTGTTCATCTGATGTTTAGTTGTCATGTTCGTTACTTTGATTAAGAGAATTGGTTTTGTCTACAGGTGGTAATCCGAACATGGTTTTCTCAATTTAAAGGGACTTGTGTGTATACTGGGTGTGTATACTCTTTTCCAAAGTCTAGTATTAAATCAAGGTTTTCAAAACATTTAATACAACCCTTGTAATTTGTATATTCCATTAATTCTTATTTAAATATTTTTCTTTACGCATACATGATAAAAAAAATACAATTATTGTATGTTTTCAAACCACTTAAACTCAGTATTTAGAGGTTCCTAATGGTGTAAATGTTGTAACTGTATTTGAAAAAACATTTTTATTCGTATTGTTCAAATTATTATTAAGAATTATAAAAGAATTTTGTGGATAATCTTTGGAAAACCATTGGAAGACTCAAAAGTCAAACAAGGATAAATAAATATTTGAAAAACAATCAGGGTCCTTGTCGTTGGCCGTGTGTTGTGTTGAATTGCGACGATGAAGTTGGTGGGGCCGTGGTGAAACAAAAACGTTACGACTAGCTCTATTCAGAGGTTGCTGAACCGTTAAATGAAGTATGTAGGTAAAGTATTATTTCTTGCACAATTTGATTCAGTAAAACCTCATAAATTCGCCACAACATACAAACGTAATGATAGTAATTCTGAAATTCATATTAAACAACTACATTTTGGAGATCTCTCTTCAGCGAAAATGTACCCAAATGTGCTCAGACAACATTTTCTTTCTGACCAAAAAATGAGAGTATAAATAACCCCCATTAAGTAACACAATCAAGAACGAAAGTTATCGCCGGTCTACGAGGCGGTGGGCAGAGTATGCGCGGAAGAGAGCGTGGAACGGACTTGTGTCAGATGGCCTCGAACGTTTAGAACAAGTTTTTACAATATTTTTATGAAGGTAAATACATAGATAGTTATTTAAACTTCACTCACTTTTTATCACTTGCTCATTCTAAACTCGCATACTACATATTGTGGAGGTCTCCCACTATGGGTACTCGAATCAGGTTCAATGCTTACGAATTTGATTTGGAATACATGAAATGGACATTTGTTTTGGATTCTGGTTCTATGCATTGGATTTTTGTGAGTCTGAATCTGGAGAGTGCTGGGAGGCCAGAGTGGTCTTAAATCTTTTTTTAACGAAAGGTCATTTTCTTTCTGCTGAAAATCCAGCGAGCCGCAATGATTTATTCATAACAACATGGCTTATGATACTTATGTAACCCAAATTTCTCATTCTTATAGGATTACAATAACTGTAGGTATTACTTAACATTATAGGGCCTGCATGAATTTTGTCTTTCTCTTTTCATTGTTAGTGACTATCACAAACCGCGTAGAAACGTTCTTGAATTTAATGTGAGAACTGTTACTGTTTCTATCTTACTGTTAAATTATAATTTTGGTTTTAATTGGCTAAAAACGTAAGAAACGGGCTACCTGCTTTCTAGTTAAAATGAGTGCGGGCCGCCAAAAATTAATCCTTGCCCGAGAATCGCGGGTTGAAGACCCCCGGGTTAGACAAATGACGGCTGCAGACCTAATTAAGAAAAGTGTGCTGTAGTTTTGTTAGTTCCGTTTGGGTGTATAAAATGTGGAGCAAAATTCCAAGAACTCACACCTATCCTAAGATTTTAGCGAGTTGTCTAAGCTACATCATCTGGTTCACTACTTAACCGTAAGGTGAGCAGGCAACTTTGATAGCAATTCAGGAATTACTTTTTCACATCAAGATACTTTAATTATTGACGTGTGAGGTTCCTTTTAGATATACCTTATTTATAAAATCTATTTTGTCTATAAATTACATTCTTGATCTCCCTTGTGGAACATGCTTCTAGTCTTTCTTCCCATCACTTTGTTGCACAAAAGTGTACATGATTTACGGATTTTTACTTAGTTCTTTTAAAATCTCTAAATGAGCGTCTACTCTTCTTTACTGTTTTAAGAGTTTCATCAATATGCATTGTAGCAGTGGAAGAAAACTTCACAGAGATCTTAGCCAGCACAATGTCTCAAGAGAATTAAATATTTAAATTTCATATTCTCTCAAAGACCAGGTCTATATGTATAGTAATTATTTATTATTACAAATATATCACATATAACCCTTTCTGCTAAAAATGTCTGCAATAATTATACACGTCATAGCTCAGGTTAAGGTAGTTAATTTGTGATGTTTTTCAAACAAGTATTTTCTTGTGAGACATTTAACATTTTATTTGCAAGGGTTGCGAGGTGTGGTTGACAGGCCGAGTGGCGCAATCCGACAAACAAAATAAAATCACCTTTACCACGCGTGTCATGCACTATTTTAGACATGCACTATATTGACCTTCATATTATTTTAATTCAGGTATAGAAATAACTTAATGGTATATTAAGGCCAGCAGTAGCTGATGCAGTCAGAGGAAAGTTTTTGTTTTCTTTGATGTATTCTCAGATGTATCAGAACTGTTGATCACCGTCTCACTTTCAGCACCAGTTCTAAAAATTGAACATTTAGCACTATACGCATGCCCTGGAAGAACCGCTTTTAGTAGTGGACTTCAAAAAATATTTTATTTTCGTAGTACTGTACTTATATTATCGACTTACCGCAACCAGAGGAACTAAAACCCACTCTCAACGGCCGGTATCCGCTTAACAGCCCGTCATTCATTAAAATGAATCGAGACGAATAAGTTGTAGTTAAAGAAGACAGATAGGCACTCTACAAGGAAAATATATTTATCATGATTTCTTATAAGAAGGTGATATTACGAAAATTATTGAACGACACAACACCGATAACACAAATAACAGACTTGGTTTCAAACCTCGGCCTTATTCCCTCGATTTACTCCTTTCAACGGCGCCTGTTATTTGCTTTTAATAAGTCTTATGTCAGTATTAACTATTTGAAATGAGCCGGCTTTCTTGAGCATCGACCACATAATGTATAATCGGAACGTACAGGCGACTCCACACATTCGGCATTCGTCGAGCAGCGAGCTACTGCTCGCCCAATCCCGAACAGCTGATGTGTTCGGCGAATGTTCGCTTTCTTTGATGTAACCAAGAGACAGACATGCGGTGAGCAGGGCGAGCACCGAATGTTCGTCACTCATTAAATGGCAAGTCGCGCATCCACACTACTCGGGTTTCGACGAGCGGTTGTTCGCTACTCGCTGAATACCGAATGTTTGGAGCGACCTTAGGACGTGCACCGAATGTTCGTCGCTCAGAGAATCGCAAGCAATTCATCCACACTACTCGGGATTCGACGAGCGGTTCTTCGCTACTCGCCGAATACCGAATGTGAGGAGCCGCCTTAGTGTGTGCCGAATGTGAGGAGCCGCCTTGGGAGGCAACGTTCCGGCGGGCGGGCGACGGGGGGCCCGCGCGCGCGGTCGCCTGAGGCCCAAAGCGGCCGGCGACGGCGGAGTTGGCGGCGCGCGGCGAGCGGGCAGGCCGGAGACGCGGCAGGAAGCTCAGGCGGTCAACACTCGGTATACGGCGAGTAGCAGCGACCGCTCGCCGAATCCCGAGTAGCGTTTCCTGTTTGCCGAGCGACGAACATTCGGTGATCGTCTTATCTCCCGCGTGTTGGTCTTTTGGACCCTTGAAAGGAAGCGAACATTCTCCGAGCACGTCAGCTGCTCGGGATTAGACGAAAAGAGAAAAATCCTTAACATTTTTCCAAGAAATGCAGCCTTTGGATCGCACGGGAATCAATCTGGCAACGTTTCACGTTCTTCTGCTTCCACGTGTTTGTGTAATTGTTTAACGCGTTCTACAGAAATGCATAGTGAAATAATCCTTAAAACAAGGAGAGTAATCTACGTTAGAGTATAATTCTATAATCTACGTTATATTTTGTTAAAATTAATAGTCATAATGTTTTGTTAAAATTAAGAATAATCAGAATTCATCGTTCGCGTTTTAGTCTAAATTAATATGGAATCGTTAAATCACTTAAAATAATAGTTTTCATTCTTATAAAAATACTTAAACGCATGCGCAAATTATCATTTAGTAATCAATGTTACAAAAAATATTATTTCTTGATATTACTTTTTTAATACTTTTCTCCATTACGTATGGAGTTTTTTTATGATTTGACACTTTCCATAATTTATGTATAATGCTGTAAGATATCGAGCGAATATAGACAAATTTCAGTGACAAACTTTTTCGTAGCAGTTTCTGTTGTCAGCAGTAATTTTGTCCAGAGTTCGGCGGAAAATTAAAGAAAAAAAATACATTTTTCCATTACCCGATTGTAACGTATTTTCCAAACGACGAAAAAGTGCTGTACAATTTCTTATAAATTGGCATAAAAAGCATTTTCAAGTTAATATTATTTAATTATATTAAAAACATGAGAATGCAATCAATGTTTACTTTAATATTGTAATCTAAATGCTAAAAGTTATGACTTTTTCCTTAACCATTTTACATGCAGAAACTGAAATTAATGTTTCCGTCCGTGTGACTTGTGAGTATGTTAATGATGGGATATTAGACTGTGAATTATTGTATATTCTTTCAATGCATGTAAATTAGAAAATAGTTTATTTTTCCTAGTAAAATGTCATAAACATAGTCATAACAGTGAAACACTTCCTGGCTTGTCCTAGATTAGTCTGTATAGATGTCTTAGTGATTAGATCTTCTCCGTGCGTGTTACGGAAGTTTTTATACCTGTCACGTATCTGTGTACCGCCAAGACAATATGTTTTATTTATTTGGTTTCTAAAATAACACGCGTATAGTAGTAATTTTACTATTGAAATATAGTGACAATTCGCGACCATTTATCACTTTACCCAATATCTTGAGCGTTTCGAATTGACCAAACATTCGGTGAAATTGTTTGGCTAATTTTCCTTACTTCATTTCGGTCTATTAGTTAATGAAGGAAAATTTGTTACACTCCGAGAAAATCATTATAATTTTCATAATTGTGCCAATAGATATTAGCATCTCTTTAAGCCTATTACTAAGATAGTCATTATTGTGAAACAAAGATCGTAGCGATGGTCAAATTTTAAAACCACGTGAACCTATTTTGAGTAATTTTACACGAGTGAATAAAAACAACTTGGAAGACAATCTATTTCTTCCTATAGTTTCCATACTTTCAATTGTTTGTGCCCCTATTTGTGAGATTAAACTTGCGAGCTTTTAAGAAATGATAGTCAACTGTTTGGTGACCTACAAGCTTTAAATATCTGATCATATGCTTCATTTTAGATTTCTTGGTATTTTACTGATATCTCCATGAGATACGATTCGAGTTTATCGAAAACGTATTCAGCAGCTGCAGGCTCAGTTCTCCCAAGATAATGTACGAAAAAAGATTCTTTGCGCTGGTCAAATTTCTTGGTATTATGTATTCTGTTCTAAAATTAGAGATAGACATCAAAAATTTTCTTAGGAAATAATAGTAATGCTTTTCGTTTAAACGGAGTGTGTTTTTACAATGTTATCAGAATATTGTATTAATATTTTGTAGATAATGATTTCTATCTAATCGTTTCAACGCAGCGTGTGAGATATGTCAGTGTTCTGCAAGTATCAACGGTTTTCCGCGATACGTTTGTAGGATAGTACAATATTACACGATTCCGGAACTTGCTATGGATGTAACCGCTTGTAACTGATTTTTCGGTTATCCGAACTTCTCAGCCGGTTCCACGGAACGTAGCTGATGTGATATGATCAATAAAGAGAGATTGCTGTGAAAAGAAAACAAGTATTTTGTAATTCAGACAAAGCTGTCTTCGTACTTCCACATTCGCCAGTATTGATTACAAAAGTAAGTTGGTTCCCATTTACCCATTATATTCCCAATTCTTGTCTATGCACATCGCGATCTCTCATTGCTCATTCTAATTCTAAAAAAATATGTCACGTCTGCTCCTTCTTTGACATCCAGCCCTATATATTCAGGCCTACTTGAATTAATAACTATATATATATATATATATATATATATATATATATATATATATATATATATATATATATATATATATATATATATATATCGAATTTTGATACCTCGGCCAAAATATTATGAAGAAAAATCATTTTAAAACGCTGATAATACTCAGCGCCCAGAAGTGTGCACTTAACAATATCGATAAAAGTACTGTAGATGAACTGACCTCATTTTATACCATACCTTCTGATGAAGTAAGAAGTTGGTTTGTCAGTTTAGTGTATCGACTTCTCGACCTCATCAACTGTTCTGAATCAATCTATCTAGAACGAGGGAGAAGAACAAAAGACAAAATTTCAGAGGATGTAAACATGATAATTTCATCCTACTGTCGTTAAGAATTTTTTAATTATACAATGGGGCTATGAAACGTAAAAAAATAATTACGGTACTTAGGGTTAAAAATCATTTGAAGAGGTTGACATCCAATGTTTGTTTTCTATAATTTATTGTGAATTTTCACCGTTTGCCGTCATACACTGCTTATTTCGATTTTTATGGCGTTTTTGTTTTGCTGTTTAGTGTATTTTTTGTCGCAATATAAATAGTAAGTTATTATGAAAGTGGTGTTCTGATGTTTCCAGTTCTGAAAATCAGTTTCATTATCTCAAACATTGAAATATCAGACAAGTCCTATCGTGAAATGACTGCTAGAAACCCTATATACAATATATGTGGGCAAGTTTTAGAAGAGAACACACAGCAAAAGGTTTATCCTCAAACCATGAATAAGAGAGGTTAGGCACCTCAAAGAAGCTCGAATTAATCTCGTATATTTTTTCGATGCACAAATCTTTTCTGAAAGGTAACTCTTTACTCTTCCAAATAATGAAGATATGCTGTCGAATTCAGTAGATAGGATTAGATTGCGTCTAGTATGAATGTTAAATATTTATTAAATATTAAAAACCTTGTTCACCAATTTTTTGCTGCCGATGGAGATTAGGTGTAGGACATGGAAACACTCAAATTCTTAAAACTGAAATTTTTAGCCTCCAATGTTCTTCAATCTCCTCATTTTTTAGCAGATATTAGATTCCTAAAATCTCTCTAAATAATTCGTAACTTCCCTCTTCCCATTGGTTATCAGATCATATTTCCAGTTTTTTACTGAAATTTAAAAAAATCGAAATTAATTTTCAATGCTACCTAAAAAAAGGAGTAATTAAAAAATAAACAATGATAAAAATCTACCGGCAGCCGGCTGCTCAGATATATAGTTTTCCGTTCTTTCAATACCACGTGAATTGTGGAGCAGTACGCTGGCAAATGGGCCTCGAACCGCGCTCGATATTTCCTTCTTCGTTCTGTCCCCCCTTCCCCCTGACGTGCACACGCTTTCATGCACAACACTACCGCACATGTCAGGAGTCTAGTCGGAAGCTCAGAGCTTCTACCGGCTGGAGGGAGCCCCGAAGAGAGAGAGAGAGACGCTTGGAGAGGGAAATCCCCACAAACAGACGTGTAGGTTGGGGACGGTTCTCATCATCCAGCGAGGCCGGAAACCGCCCCCTCCCACGGTACAACATATACCACACTTACAGAACGAATGACGAGTAGTTGATAGTTCCGGAAGCATCAATCAATTATTCAATGAAAATCTACAGAACGGCGACGCCAGGTGATCTCCACGCCAGCCCCGGGTGAGGTGGCTCAGGGCATGAACTGCAGTCCCTGCGACCGGGAGGTCCTAGGTTCGAGTCCGGACGGTGTCAGGATTTTCGACACCAGCTCGATTGCTAGTCCTTCTCATTCCTGGTCCTATTCTACCTTACACCCACACACTTACACTCACATGCACTAC
Organism: Gryllus longicercus; assembly: GCA_038098605.1. NCBI lineage: Eukaryota > Metazoa > Arthropoda > Insecta > Orthoptera > Gryllidae > Gryllus > Gryllus longicercus. The sequence continues at coordinate 158,308 of JAZDUA010000947.1, read as the reverse complement.
ACTACCACACATGTCGGGGGCCCAGAGTTTGCCTCGGCTGGTGGGAGATACCTGGAATGGGAAACATCGTAGCCGACGTTAGGTTTGCGCCGTATCTCATTTTCCTATGGGGGAACGATTACAGCTACCTTCCGCGATAAAACACGCACTACACTTCCGGGACCAACGCCCTGAGTAGTTGACGTGCTCGGAACCAAGCAACCAAGCCAGCGCCGCGTCCGGCTTCGAGTTGCCGGGTGATTGCGTGGCGTGGGCGGCGGGCGCCTCGATTCGCTCTGAGGGAGAGCACGTCTCGCCCGAACAGCCTCCGCCTCAGCGGGCGCACTTAGGCGAGCGCCGGGCGCCCTGGCGCCAGCCCCAACTCCGCGGCCCTCGCCACTTACTGCCCGACTGAGCGAGAGGCAGGTTATGTTTGGGCACACTCTGATTGACATTACAACGTTAACGCTTTCACATCTCTCTTAATTGATTATTTCCTGTTTTCGGGCGCATCAGTTGTTATGGGATATATCCAATGCTTGTAGCGCATGTTATGTCTCGATTATATATTTCTTGGTGTTGCTCCCTTACTGGAAGGTGATATACGCCGATACGTCGGCTTGCGTTTTTTTTGTTTTTTTTTTTAGTGAGGCATCCCCCTAGCCGCGACCAGCTCTAAGTTCTCGACTGTTCTAGGATTACCATACGTCCTCTTTTTAATGTAAGAGAATCTGTCCGGGAGGATTTTTCAAGAATTGGCGAAATGTCCTCTTTTTTTATTGGAAGGGAGTGTATTTCTTTTAAGTGCAACCTAGACTTATGATGTGCGTAGGATTCTGCGCTTTTTCCAACTTATTCGTGTCTCCGACATGATAACATTTGTATAAATAAATGTTGTATAAGTAAATTATATTTAACTTCAACTTCAACGCCAGCAGCTGGTACAACATAATGTATTTTGGCGCTGGTTACAGATTCTGTGCTCTGATGTTTTAATACTGTTCTGCTGACCTGTGAAGTTAATACCTGTTGTGCTTATATTCCCCGTTATGATGGTGAATAAAGCATTGTTTAATGACATTCCTAAAGAAAAGTTCAAAGCATTTGTTGCAAGGTTCGAAGCAAAGCAAAGTTCTAATTGTTAAAGGAGATTTCAACATCCACCAAATATTTCTGGTAAAAAAGTGGTAAAGAGTGTAATGATAATGAAGTCGGCCTATTGTGTGATTGTGAAAGTGATGACAATGATTGAGAATTTATTCTGTTAGTACTAGGTATTTTGTCCTTAAAAAATAAAGTATGCCTATATTCAACATTTTATATGAAGTGTCCTCTTTCTCCCTAATGGTATCATGGTAACCCTACGACAGTTCTCCCCACATATGTGATAGTGTAATGCGTCTGCATCATTCTATATCAGCAAACTAAACGCTGTTGTGTTAATTTTGTGATGTGGAAATGTTGTTCAAAGTGAGGTGACTGTTTTTCGTCATTGTTAAATATATTTTATAGAGACGTATGTTATACAAGAATGCTTGTGTTTATGTGAGTTTTTCCTCTGTCCTTGTGAATTTTGAACCAAAAGAAAAATTCGATAGCTGAATAAGCAAATGATGTACTTTCGGCGAGGAAATGATGTAGATTGGATATTGTTATTAATATATCAACATTTCATTAACACCAATTTCTACATGTTGTATTTACACTACAATATAACTTCCCCTATTTTGCCTTCTCTAGTCAGGAAAACTATTTATAATAAGGGTACATAACTAGTTAGAAATAATATTCCAATTATGAGTGAAAATTCTTACGCGTATTATCAGTTTTCATTAGTTCAGGATTGCCTGAAAGAAGAGATCTATAAGAAAAATATTCTCACATATGCTGCCATCAAGAGGATCATATAATAGGAGGCATTCTGCATACCAAAGATGATGTGTGCAGCTGTGCTGCAAGTGGAGACTGTTAATTAAAGAAAGTTTAATTATAATCCTCGAGTATTACAATTTTGCCAGTGTCGGTCGCTCATGTGCTTCGAGTAGCGACGAGTTCACGAAACCAAAGGTTTCGAGTTCGGATGTGTAATAGGTGCTTTTATCATGTGGTTGTATCGTGGTCAACTTTAAACATGACAGTCATGTACTTCATCTCCACCATCATCCCTTCCATCATCATTCTGCTCTCATGAATACCCTACAAAAGGTCCGTCCCTTATTAGCCGGGACAGCCCTTTTTTGAGTCCCTTTCCGTTATTTTTTTTTTTAAGGAAAACGGGTTGAAAAAATATCCCGGTTTTCTGACAATGACTAATTGGCATAAAATGCCGTCAACAATTTTAAATTCATCATAATGTATTCCGTTGGGTTTGCAATAGTTTATAAAAAAAAGCGTGTGTAGATCATAACGCCAATGTACCATCTTTTTTTTCCTTACCCGTTCGACCCTTTGGCCTTTCGGGGGGTTATTATATACAAAATATATATTACATGAAGAACATAACAGTCTCTTCCAGTTACATCAGTTCACAAGTACACTTACTTGAGCTTATGCTTCAATCTATATAGTTTTTGTTTAGCTTTAATACAACAATACACATTGAGTAAGAAATACACATATATACCGTTATTCCAATCTCATATAATGTTTATGACCTTATTACTAGCAACTCAGGGCGGCTTTAAGCGAGCTTTTGGAAACCGTGACAATATCCTGGATGGTGAACAACCTGTACAGCCAAGGTTGAAAGTTATTTTGCTAGGACAAGTTTTAATCCTTAAATAAAAACTTCCATAGTTTATTTATGTACACTTTAATGCAGCTAATGTTTAATTCCCTTTGGATTTGTGCATTAGGAATAAACCAGGGAGCTTTGGTAACCTGTCTTAGATATTTGTTTTGGATTATTTCCAATTTATTAATATGCGTGTTTGCAGCGCCTCTCCATACTGAGCACGCATAGGTGAGCGACGGGAGAATTATAGATTTAAAAACTGTTACTCCGTTTCCTATTCTTAATGCAGAGTTTTTATTTATTAATGGGTAAAGTTTGACCATTTTCGCTTAGGTTTTGTTAGCAAAATCAACTATGTGGTTCTTCCATGTTAATCTCCTATCTAATTTAACTTCTAGATATTTGCCGGGTTAGTTATTATTTAGCCAGAGAACAGGATTGTTACTGATTGTTAACACTGGAGGGGTTATGAATATTTTAAGGGTGAAAATTTTAGCTTGTGATTTTTTTGGATTTATAGGGATTTTTTACTTATTAGTACATTTAATTAAGGTAGTTAAATTATTTTGTAGATATTCCAGAGCAATAATCAGTTCATGTTGTGAGAGGAATGTGTACCATCTAACACGAGTGTTTCACAGACTATTGAAATCAAGAAGGGGAAGATTCAGTTGTGGTTCTAGGAAGGGACAATGAGCTATCGCGTCATTTGAGCTTGTATGTGCTTTATCGCTATCAAATTCGTTAGCGAGAAATTCAGTAATACGAACCTTCTGCCTCGGCGAGCTTCTGTGCGACTTAAGCAATCTTAATAGAGGAATACCGGCCAACTTTATAATGAATAAAAGTGCAAGTGAATCAAATAGATTTTTTAATGTTCCATTCTAATGTCCTTTATTGAAAATATTTTTCTATTTTTTTTAAATAAAAGCTCATCGGACAATATAGACATGTACATAAATGCAGATGATATTGTCATATCCACTTCAAAAAGCAATACACGCGCTTCAGGAATGGACCATATAAAATGATACGGAAAGAAATACAGCCGAAACGGAACTGTGTCCAGAAATGGAAGAAAAATTTCCCCAAACACCCCAATTATATGCAAAAGGAAAAGTACTGAAAGTGTCAACATCGTCGTGTTGCCTAGGAGCAACACTACAGACGACCGGAAGGAGCTTTACATTGCATATCACCGAGAATCGCAGCCACTCTTTAAAGCATAAATGAAATAAAACACTCAAAGAAATGTCGTTGACTACAGCAACGCAACTATTTGAAACCAAAGTAATCCCCGTAGTTATCCCAGAAGCCATCTTCGAGGAAAGAAAACAGAAGCAAGAAAGCGTATGAGAGGGCTGCTACACCATGAAGACGATAATGGGACGAACATGGACAAGAACTGTGTATGAACATGTTGTGACCCGCTAGGCGGAGCACGGTGTCCATCGCAAAATATGCCAGACCATTAATTACCATGAGCCGAACGAAAAATGCGCGTGTCGCGAGTGTGGAGGGACATGTGGCAGATACCTCATAACACACTGTACAAGAAGGTCCAAGACGTTAACGGAATATGCCAAGGAATACAAGAAACATGTAACAACAATATGCAGGGAACTGCAGCGACGTGATTGATTGCGAATCACGTGATCGACAGGAAATGAATCATTGATTCGACCGCAAATGAATCATGCGGTAAACAAAGATGAAATATAACTTCACGTCGCAACTGTGTGGCAAGGAGTACTAAAGAGACATTTGAAAATTATGCACAGAAGATCGCTTCTCCCTACTACAGAGCGCCAGGAAGGTATCTCCGCAGTGAAACCAGTGGCTGGTGAGAGTGCTAGCAATAGAAATTACATTGGCAGCACGAATTGTAGCTCGAAAAAATGAAAACTTACATTCGTACTTCCCACAATCATAACAGATGCTGGAAGCGTCCTCTTTCTTTGTTTCTCAGTGATCTGGTTGCTACGAGCATAAATGCAATTGTTAGTAAGAGCCCGTGATTCAACACAATGCGAAGAGACTTTTCTGGCTCGCAGTATTTTCTACATTTTTTGACAAACATTTTCCTTATCAAATAAGAGTCTGGTAATCACAGTTTGATATGAATCCAGCCAACCCATTTTGTTCATGTGTCCCGTTTTGTGTTAAAGAAAAAGTCATAATGCCCCGTTTTTTGGTATTTAAAATCTGGTCACCTTAGGCAAGTGTATCTTTCGTTTTCCACTGAAAGAATGTAGGGTAAAAACCAGAGAGATTAAAAACAAAACGGGCCTTTTTCTTGGCTAAAAATCGGAATAAAGCGGGACATATAAACATAAAAGCCGCTTTACACACTGTAGTAAACGAAATTTTTTAAACATGAATGGAAATGAATAGCACCAATAAAAAAAATATTAATCTACAATTTTAAATTTATTTAATTGTAATTTAAGTATTTGAGTGTAGAAAATCCTTTTTGTTAAACATTTCTGGGGTAGCTTTATTCATATGAAAAAGTAATTACCAGCCTCCGTATTTGAGAGAGACAATTATTGTCTAAAAAGAACCAGAAAATGGAGGAAAAAGCAAGTGCCTGCATGTCTCGTCGCCGTCAAAGGGCGCAATATCATCATCTGAGTAAGTTTGCACGGGGCAGAATGATCACTCTCCGGGGAGCAGGTTTGTCGCACCGTAACATTGCAGCTCAAACGGGGCTCGCTGCTACGACAGTGATGCGTGAGATAGAGGAAGGAAGATGAAAGTCGTACACAGCGACGAGCGGGTAATGGACCACACAATGTGACCAGAGCATGAGGGGACCGCCATCTTGTCCGTGTAGCCGTAACATACCATTGCGTCGGATTCCGTTTTCCAGAAGCTACCAACGCCTCAGACAGCACAGATCACGAGAACGTGTTCACTGGTGTGGTGAGTGGCAAAATTCAGTGTTTTCGGATGAGTACCGCTTCAATCTGTGCTACAGCGATGGCCGCGTACGTGTTCGACACTTCCGTGATGATCATGATACATGCGACTGTTAAGTAACATTTCCACTCATGTAAATATTATTATTATTAAACCATTTGCGTAATATTTCTGTAGAAATACATTGCAAATAAACAGAATTTATATTAAAAAATATTTTCTTTTTAATAAAACACATTCGCATTTGTTATGCATCTCTCCATCGTGATTTTGTAACTCAAATATTTTAGAAACAAGTTTTAGCGAGTGTAAATATCCAGAGAAAAGGGAGATTTAAAATAAATTATCAGTACTCTTGTGGTTATTATGAAAGGAAATATGTCTTTGCTCTTAAAAAAATCACTAACTAAATCTGTAGCCTGCAAATAAACCTCTTTCTGAGATGGATATTTTCAAGCTCAAGTGCTTACAGACAAGCAGTCACTACTTCCTATCTGATCATTTACTGAATGGGGCAACTAGTCACAAGTGATTGGTATGTAAGAACAATCGAAAAACCAACAGTTCTAAGAATTAGCGAAATGACCTTCTTGAACGACCATGGCTAAAATGCCCGAATGCAATGGGAGGAGATTCCCAAACACGCCATCATTGCTTCACACGCAAATACCCTCACGGCGTTTCGTCGACCCGCAGATACGGGCACGCAATACAATCACTTGAGGAACGGAGTCTTTGACTTCGTTCACTAGAAACAGCACTATAGCACAACCACACGTCCAGAATGTCATCATTCGCGCTAGCAAAAAAAGCTCTAAGAATCAGACGCATCGACATTTAATTTCAAAAGTCGTAAAGCTGCTTACAGTTCAGGTTGTATTCTTGCCTATCTTTGTGTCGTGCGTTGTAACTGATCGCCGTCGGGTTTCGTCATACTGGTACTATCAAAGGCGCGTTATGGAGCGGGTGGCGAGCCCGCCTCATTGTCCAGGGCCTTTCGCGGCGCGACGGCGGCAGTCGTTTTTGCGGCGCCCGGCGCCGAGAACAACGGGCGGCGCATAAATGCCCCCATTGTCCACAACCGACGCGCTTCGACCGCATTGGGCCGAATGGGGTCGAAGAGTACGAAAAAGGGAGGACAGGGTGAAAATCGAGTGAGTTTTTTTATCACGTGCGCGTTACCTACGTAGGTCATTGCTCCCATAAGTGTAGTGCAAGTTATACCTTGGGAGGGGCGTATTCCACCCGATGAAACGCCCTGCGGGTTTTCCTCCTCCTCGTATTTCCCCCAGCGGGTCAACGCCTCAGTTGCAACATGGCCTAAATTTCCAACAGTACTCTTGATGTGTGTGGTAGTTTATTACATGCAAGTGTGGATTTGTAATGGGAGAGGGAGGGACAAGAACGAGCAAAGAAAATTCGCACGCAATCCGTTGCCCATTTGATAAGGTAATGCTCAAGCATTAGCCTAGTTCTGATCGGAGAAACCACAGAAAACTACCGATCAGAACAGTTAGCAACTAGAATTCACTACCAAACAGTTGTTACTTTGAATTTTTCGAAATTTCCGAAAAACCAGTGATTTCAACGTAAATGAGACCTGTACGAAAATGAGACTTCTTAAACGTCCTTCACAATATCCAAAAACACAATTTAATAAAAAACGATGATTTTTTAAAATTTAAAATGTCCCAGGGAGTTCATGGAAAGCACCCCCAAGATTAATATATCGATTTCAATTTCAAGGGGCCACGATACCAGCCAGATCGATGGGGAATATTATTTTTTTAAGAAAATCGGATGAACGGTCTAGCCGGTAGCATTATTCACAGACAACGTGATAACGGAAAGATGGAAGATTTACTGTCAATCGATTTTTCGGTATCAAGGACCCACAAAACATGGATTTTGAGAAAACCATGTGTTAGAGAATTTTTTTCTTAAGGATATAGCCGAATAAGACGATGAAAAGTGTCCCCAAACAAAATCGATAATCGCTATTATGAACCAGAATAAAAAATACCTTAGATTCCCCAAAGCATTACCCTCTTAGGGCATCTGTTGCAAAGATACAATGAGAAACGTGTTTTTCGTGTTTTATTTTTTTTTCATCCTCTATTGCGTTTACAAGGCTAAAAAAATTGCAGAGACAGGGGAAAATAGTTGAATTTGAATGTATTTTCTCGACCAATTCTGACACCAAATTCAAATAGAAAAAATATTTTTTTGGAATTCATTTTCGATGTGATAACGTTGGAGTATTGTCTCAATTTGTTTTCTCTAAAATGGAATTTTTGAAATCTTTTTTGGAATTCATTTTCGATGTGATAACGTTGGAGTATTGTCTCAATTTGTTTTCTTTAAAATAACATTATAATGTCTTATTAAAATAAAATAACAATGTCTTATAATAACATTCTATAACGAGTATTTTTTCAGATTTTTAAACAATGTCGACGATAGTGAAAAAAATAAAAGCAATTTTATTAGTTAAAACGTGAAATTCGCTCCAATATGTGATTGGAAAAAACGTTTTCACTAAGGTTTAAACACTGATTCAATCACGACATATGAACTTGAAATCTTATAGATGTTACATCGATTATGTACAAAACTCAATCGAAATATCCATGGTGGAAAGAAGAGGATGGGCTCTTGCGCATGCTTCTTCAATCAATGAGCTTCAGGCACCAGTTTGCGTCATAATATTAGCGGGAATTTTAAATCCCACAATTATCACAGTTACAAAGAATTGATACAGAAACAGAGAAGCACTTAACAAAATATTGCTACTTTTATTTTAATTACACCTTCAACGTGTTGTTTTCGGTTGGCCATCGTTGAAAATTTCACTTTATGCCACTTTTAAAATGTTTCTCTCTTGCTCTCCATGCAACATGGCGGCCAACTTGGTTTCACTTTGCAAATGAAGTGCCCGTGTAGCGGCTACTTGATTCGTGAAGCAAATGGGTGCAGTGCGGAACGAGCAAAAATCGATGCACCGGAGGAGCCCAACCATCTCCTTCCTCCAGGGGAATATCGGGAGTGAACCACAATTATCGTGAACGTGCGAACAGAAGTGGGCACCCTGGGATGCAGCTCCCACATAGCTGCGATCATTTATTATTTGGCACACTCTCGTTACTTGGCGAAATTGTTAAACTGGGAGAAATTTCAGTAGACTGTTATTAAACGATTGGCTGATCCTGGTTATTGAAGAAGACAGTGACAATTATTGTCAAATTGTCAATGATAAATCAATCTACAACTGAGTTATTTGATTTATATGATAAATCTAAGTACGAATGAGATTTGATGATTTTATTTCGATAATATAAACAGTTTCCCCATAAAAAATAGACATTTGTCAACAAAAAGTTGTAAATCATGCTGGTAAGTGAGACTTTTCAATAATTTAAATATAAATTGTTTAAACATTGGTGAAAAAATGTCCAATAACATTGTGGCGAGAATTTCAAATTTTTAGACTGATAAAGTTGGTTTTAATTTTCTTTCACTATCATCCACGTTGTTTAAAATTCGAAAAAAAAAAAAAAAGAAAAAAAAGTGGTAGAATGTTGTAAGTGACATTCTAGTGAGGGGTACTGATACACTACTCGAACTCTACCTCGTCCACTCTTTCCCCCTTCCTTTCTTTCCCTCTACATCTACTCTCTCCCTCCTCTCATTCTTTGAAGCTCATCTATCCCTCTCTACCTTTCGTCTGTTCGAGTGAGGGTGCGCTGTTGTTTGAGCGAAGCTGCAACGCTACCTGATCTGTAGAGAACTGTATTCGGAACTGGGCATTGCGTACAGTCTTTCATGGTACAAGAAAACCCAAACAATTATTCGAAACAAATTCAGAAACAATCGATGCGCTTAATGTCAGTTTTATCCGTCGAATTGGAGCCGCAGACTCTCGTATTAGCCGTACAGTTAAAACCTTCGCGAATTCCGATCATGTGAGGGCCCCTTTTAGAGATCCCTGGTGTGAAGGTGTGATATGCACATTGCACAGTGCCGAGAGGGCCCAGATAATCATGCATCGGTTTTGTTTGAAGACAGACACGCTCTAACCCAGATGCTTTTGCAATTATGCCAGGACATCTATTTGTCTCTGATAAAACAAATCTTCCCCAATTTATCACGTATTAAATATTAATTGCAACGTGAATTGTATTATAAGCATTGCTGCATCAAACAGTTTCTAACAAAGGAGAAAACCAGTAAATTAATGAAATAAATTGAATTTCACTTCCTCTGAAATTGCTTGAAATGTTCTCTCATGAACCATATATGGACTTACTAGGGACAAGAGTAAATTACTACGATAACGTGTGATCTGTTTGATCTGTGCTCTGGTCGGTAGTAAGGTTTCTACAATCAATTTCAGACGAATGCTGGAGCAGTTCCCTAACAAACGGCCAAGGAGCGCTTGCGATGTTTCTTTCTTCTTCCTTATCCTATTTTGTACTTACACTCACTCACTCACATTTTCAAACACCACACTCCCGCAGATGTCGAGAATTGTGGAAAGACGTGGAAAGCGGCCCTGCTGGAGGAGGTGCTTGCGTGTAAGTTTGCGCCAGATCTCAAGTTTCAGCGAAGAAACAACGCCGCCTCCCGGGATATAAATGCATTTGACGCGCCAAGAATCCCTAATCAATCACTGCGTTCTTTCATTTAATTCAGTTCCTTTCAAACTTTATATTTATTATCCGTAAAATTTTAATAAGTTCCAACAGATTGATTTATTTGTTCTTTGCGATTCCGGGCGAGTCAACTCCTAAGATAATTAGTGCCGTAAGTATAGTACATGCGTTTTCCTCGGCGGCGGTGATATTCTACCGGTGGGTGGTGAAATCCGACGACAACTTACGTCGGCTAACGGGGTTTCCTTCATCCAGGTATCTTCCGCCAGCGAAGCACCGCATCATTCGGGACAAGCTCTACGCTCCCGATCTCCCAACATATGTGGTGGTGGAGTGCATGTAAGGGAATGTAAGAGAGCGGATAGGATAATTGAAGAAGGAAAGATCCCGCGCGATCCGTGGCCCGTTTGTTAGGTTACTGCTCCGGCATTCGTCTGGTATTGTTCGGAGAAAGCACGGAAAACTACCGATCAGAGCAGCCGGCCACTAGGATTCTCCTCCAGGCAGCGACTGAGCTGTGTCCTAGCTAATTATCTAGTGTTGAAAATCCTGACATCATTGGGGCTCGAACCCTAGGTCAGAGACACTGTAGTGACATCAGTTGATGCCCTGAGCCACCTCTCCCGGTATTATTAAGTTCCGAATTTAGATCTAAAGACTATGGTCACATTAGTTCGGGCCCACTGAGCTACGCGTAAATGCGTCATTGCGGAGAAAGGACGCGATTCGCCGAGGAATCGTTTCGAAAAGAGCATTATCAATGCGCTCTTAGTCAACAGCAGCGATGCTTCATAGCGCGAGGCAGTCATTACTGCGCCTCGCAATACGCATTGTCTCACCTTTGTCTGCGCCCTTGCGAGCAGAGTGCGCCTCTTAGAGTTAGAACACAAAGGAGGGAAAGAAATTTTCGAAATGATGACTCGGGAATTCTTTTGGGTGTTCGAATGTTCGCAAATATTTATAACTTACTTATGGTGGCATATCGGTCGCATTAATCAGTTTTAAAAGTATTTTTTTGAACTGATTAATGCGATTATTAATTTGAGATTTTTAATTCGATTAGAAAGATACGAAAAAAGGACCAGTTCTTCACCATCAGATCGTGACACGTGAAATCCAAACGGTTGGATCGGCTGAGATAGGTCAGGGCATCAGCTGATGTTTCGCAGGGTTTCTGATAGGATGGCCCGAGGGTTCGAGTCCCGATGGTGGCATGCGTTTCCACTCTTGCTAGATAGCTAGGTCGATTCCAACCGCTCGCTGGCTGGAGGTCAATTGTAGCGGCCGGCTACTCTGATCGGTGATTTTTAGTAGGTTCTCCGATCAACTCCAGGCAAATGCCGAAACAGTACTTTAAAATGGTGCCATGGACCGCGCGCGATCTTTCCTTCCTCTTCCCTCTCCTTTCCGCACTCCTTGCTTGCAAGCACATAATTTAAAACTCGCACCATTTAACTCATTACGAATTCGTTCCCGGACACATGTCCACAACAATCCACAAATTGTCACCTTTCAGGATCTTCATTTACGTGGGCCTACATGCTGTTGGAATTTAAAATAAGTTGTTTTTACTGGTGACCACCTCTATTGGTTCTCATGCATCGGTTTGTAATTTATGGGCAACGAAATTGGAGAATTTGTGGATAGATGATTAACACTAGTGACGGACTCAAGATTCAGTGAATGAGTCACACTCACTAGTTTTAAGTTTTTTTATATATTTCTACAGAATTTTCTTGAAACTGTCTCACAGAAAACTGGACCTGAACGGGCACAGAAGTGTGACCTCTATTTTGCCAGGAGCGGAGTCTTCTTTAGGGGTTATCAGTACTTTCTTTATAATAGTCATTGCTTTTGTTTGATCGTTAATTGCTTCACGACCCACTACAGATTACTTCAGTTTGTTCTCTCACTCGTTTGGAGCCATTTTTGCGATGTATTGCTGTTAAGTCGGCATGAAGAAAATGATTTTGCAGTATTACTTTGTTCATAAAATAGCTGCCGTTTCTAGTCTTAAGACAAAAAATGACGTGATATAGAAAATTAAAAATATTTTTTTAAATTGCTGCATACGAAAAATAGTTTCTTTCTTTATAAACATTACTTTTTAAGAAATTAGTAAAAATCAGCGGATAATAACATATGCCTGTAATTTTTTTATTTTAATATTTTAGAGAGTAACTCTGTCTTTTGAAAAGAATGAGCAACAATGGAATTCTAAAACAGGTGCTATGGAATGAACTCAAGTGTCGGAGAGACCTGCAAGGACCTTTGAAGAGCCGGCAAGGCTTAATATTTTGAGCCCGGAATAGGCTGTGGTGCGTGATGTATGTCCGAAAGAAAAATAACAAGGAAAAGAAGAAAAAATAATAAGAAAAGAAGTGAAAATATTTAATTAGTGAGTCATATGACGAAAACAACAAAGGAATATATCGTTATATCGTTTGTGAGGATTGTTTACATTACGAATGATTCACGTAGGCTTTTTTAAAAATATCTCGATTTCAAAATAGTTATTTATGTATCTAGGGTGTTAAGTAGGTGCTTTTGCCCCAAGGGCGACTTCCAAGCCCTCGGGCCATAGGCCTTGAGGTTGCAAGTCGCCCTTGGGGGAAATTCATCTAATAACACCCGAGGTGCGCACAAAACTTTATGGTTTGTAAGTTCATTTCTGAATAAAATGACAATTCGTAACATTTTATAACTTTTCTTGCGCCCAAAGTGAAACGACGTACAGTAATCTTCATTTGTCAATAAGACGGCAGATAAACAAAACAGAATATGTATCTAATTACTAATGCATACTCGTTGCTGGACTGATTTGTTCGTACAAAATGAAAGAACATTTCGAAGTTCCTGCGGAAATTCTCGCAGAAGCTAACATACTTACGGCAAGTAGTTTCCAGGAAAATCTCTAGAAATAAATGAAAATGATTATGTTGTATTTGAGAATTATACGGGCAATGACAGTGTGAATTTCGCTGAGGAAATGGTACTTTTGGTTATTTGCCTTTATCGCCAAAAGTTATTTAGAATATTTCATAACTTCAAAAAAATAACATTTCGAGAATATTAGCTGATGTGTCTTACATATCTTATTACTATTAGTAGTACAGCTACTCAGAGGAACATAAAATACCCCTAAAAAAGGTGATACGTACCAGTGAAATATGAGTGACTGATGGCAATTATAAATTCACGGGCACATTCCAAAATTGCCATTTTCATATCAACTAAGCGAGATATGGTTTATAACGAGTTATTTTACTTATTTGAGCATTGTGCCATTTATGTATTTGACCATAAAGTATTCAAAAGCCCCTCGGACATAAAGAATCAGAAAGGCCTGCAAGGAAATTAACATAACCGTTACGTGTTTTGTTTGCAGGTCTGTAAACACACAGCAATACACTTGTAAACCATAATGCATATTTCCTTATTGGCTTCGGACCCAAAGCTGTATTACCCATCAACATACTATGGAATACCTACTATGTGAATAATGATACGAGCCCTGGGACACTATTCAAGGTATAAAAAGGCTTTATATTTTCGAAAACTATGAATTTCTTTTCAAGCTGTGGTGATGATAGGTCCTTTGGTCAATACGGTCAGCAGGAATTCACGTTAAGACATTTCTTTATAATGAAGCATTAAAAATTCATTTCTGTCACTTTTAGTTACGTAAAACATAAGAAAACAAAGCAACTCAGTAGAAATGCTGAGTTAATCATTTTATGCGCCATGGACGAATATTCCTCAGAACACTGAACAACGTTGTTTACTTGCATTTACAGATGAAGTAATGGGAGAAAGCTCACAATTTCAAAAAAAAGTTGTTTATGGTAAAAATATTGACAAAGTCTACTTTTTTTCGCTTTGCAAACTACGCGCAATCTACTTTGTCCGCTTTGACTTCATATTCGATACTCAAGTAAGTGTTCCTGAAGAAAGCCCGTCTTATTCACTCTACCATTCAAGTTCATAATCACGGCAGTACCAGTCAGGTTAATTAACTACGATCAATTTTTCGAATAGTTTGCTCTTATGGAACAAACTGATCAAAATATTGATACTTTAATGGAAAGATCCATTTGATGAGAACAAAAATTGACTAACGTGAGATATGGAAATCACGTATGGTGTAAATACTCTTCTGAATATATGTAGCCATTATTCATCATTGTAAATATGTTCTAGATTGAATCACAGTGGTGTAGTGTATCTAATGATACATGGGCACATTAGAGAAAACTAACAACCGCGCAACTTTTAATGACAGATCCTGTGAATGCTTGTGATAAATAATCAATAATTTTGTTCTCGTGAGATAGAATCAGGGGGTAAACATATTTTCATGTCCTATCTTATACTTTTTATTTATAAAACCTATTGCTAATGTACATTACTCGTATTTTTTTCGAACTCGGACTACTAGAAAATTATTCGTAAAGTTTCATTAGTAAGTCAATGTATATATACAGTAATACACAACATATTCTCAGAAGACCATTTCTTATGAAAGTTCTTATTATCAATAATCAGAACTCATTTCTTCTTTGATCATTTCAAGAAAATCTTCTGAAGTGATTTTACTCATAATGCTACCATCCCCATTGCCATACATTCATTAGCAATTACGTTTATGATATCGGATGGCCAACAAGTGCGGTATATACATGCCGTCACTGATGTGAATAAAATAATTTAATCAATGAAACAATTAATTATTAATTCGAAGGGGTCATTTAAAGAAGGAAGCTGCTTTCCATAATTTAAAAATTTAACCGTATCTCTAATTTTCAGATTTCAGGTTTGGTATGTATTAAAAGAATCGTTTTCAGTTCGATATTTTACCGCACTTGCATTTTGGAGAATAGAATGTTCTTTTCATCTGTAAGGAAATAGCAGAGTTACAGTCTATTGTGTCAAGATATTTTCATCTTGTTCTTCGAATGGTTACTTTCAACATCACAAGTCTCACAAAAATGCTTCGTTGAGAAATAAAAATTCTACACAATCTCTGTCGATAAAATTACCTTCAATGTTACCAATACTGTTATGGCGACACAACGCGGAAGCAATCAAACATAAAAAAAAAACATTATTGCTCACATGATATATCCCTTAACATGGGGATCCGCTGCCCGTGTTAACAAGAAGAAAATTTAAGACTACTGGGGTAACTATTTTACTATTAAATCATAATAGTTCCGTTCCAGCCTTTTCAATCTTACAGTTCTTAAAAATTAAATAACACGAGCCTAAATTAAAATACATATTTGTGCAATAATACATTTCAGAATAATGATATTGTTTTTAAAAGAGAAAAGTATTCTTTAGATTCCGTGGGAAAAGGTTATACTCGTGGTACACATCATTTCATATAACATGCACAATGGCACTCTGCTGGAGGGGATAATTTAGAAAACGTACTAGCTTTTTTACTTTGTTTCTGTGAGTTAACCCGATTCACTTGTGCTCATTACACTATTTTTAACTTCGACTACCATAAGTTTTCATACACATAATTTTGAATTCATCTGTGAACACCTCTTTTAAACAATCCACGCTTCTCTCAATACTGCCCTGTCTCATCTATACCGTCAGGAAGCATGCTACCTGAAAATTGCAGGTGATGTCTATTATTACCGTGTCTTTGGCAATCAAACTAGCAACTACATACGTCTTCACTCGAAGCCTTCTCTTTATTTAAAGTCATTTGAAGCACTTTCTCTCACAAATTCAATAATGTATACAACTCGCTGGAAATGTGCTTCTTAAAGACGTGAGAGATTGCAAAAAATTACATTTGTGTATTTTTTTTAAAATAAATGTAATGTAATGTAATAGGTAAACAAATATTGAACTTTTGATTCCCAAATAAGCGCGTTTTGAATTCAGCTTCATCATTTCTACTTCATGACAGCGATGAGTGGTGATATATTTTATGAATATCTCATTTTAGTAATCTCCCTTTGAAAGCATTTTCAATTACGCTCATCTACTAACATGAGTATATGTACTACTGCAAAATAGATGAAACTCCTACTCGCTGTTTTTCTTTCAATATATTGGAGAATAAATTTAATTTTCCGTTTAATACATCAGGAGATTTTGGTTCAATGTGTCAGTATTTTGATACACTAGCTGAACCTAACTAAATGTCCATTATATGTAAACCGCCGTTTACATATTTTGCATTAATATATTTTAAGTTATCATCATTTATTAAGACGTTCAGGATACCCTAATAGATTTTTAAAAGAGAAGGTCCAAGATAGTGAACCAACTGATAATTTGCAGATATAAACTAAGTTATTGATGAACAAAATATACATATATATATTGTACAAATTAGCGTAAAAAGCATGAGACATTTAAGCATTAAAGCAACATATTTCAATGCGATCACCCTTGATGCAACTCGTTAGCATATCCGTCGGAACTTGGATCCCGAAAGTTGTGTAATGAAATGAAATTAAATACAGTTTGATCAACATAATGCCAGACACATGTCAGGATTTTTTCCAAGAAATTATATACTGATATAAACAATTGAACGTAGGTATTATATTTTAATAAGCCAGAAACCCCAATTTGAATGGGGGAAAACGGCATCAAATTGGTGTAATACGATTGTATGAAGGCTTGGGAATCAAATAATACTCGTTGTTAGCGCAGCAAATAAACAAAATATTGTATTCCTCGAACACATGAAATGCAATAAATGGAAAGTAGATTTTGAAAGACGTGATTCTGTGGAAAGTTCAAAAAATACAGTCTCAACGAAAGCTGGCGAGCTGAACACACCTAATTAACCTGTATGTTGCAATGTTAGTGTTGAGAATGGGCTGGGGTTATTGCTAAAAGATAGCGAAGTGAATTGACTGGTCAATTATTGGTAAAAGATAGCGAGGTGAACCTGATTGTTATTTTTTGATAGATCTGCATTGTAGAGAGACAAAGTTCTAATGTGTTAGCTAATGTTGAATTATATGTTGTATTATGATTTGTTTGATTTATAGAAACTGTTAGATTTTGACAAATAGACATTTTTTTTTGATTGAGAGTATGTCAGGATAGCTCCGTAGATGGCGGGAAAATATTAGTAAGTTGATTGAAAATAGATAATCGCGAATAGAGGTTTCCTCCGAAGCCTAGCGATAGCCAGTCGCGTACGCGGAATAATTTTGAAAAAAGGTATTAAGTGCATAAAATATCAGTTAGTCGACGACATTCCGGGATCACTTGGGAATTTATTCGGACGATAATCGAAAACACGATAACCGAGGACATCATATGGACAGTGCCATTTCAAACCAAAAGTTTATAACTTGATTTATGAGCTCTTAAAATATATGTCGAACAGTCATAATAAATGGTAAATCTGATTTTTTTAAACATGAGAAAAGACTGATAATTCACAGTAGTTATAATCAATGTAATCAATTTAATGATTAGTTTGTTTTGCAAAACCTCCAGGAATGTGTATAGAATTGCACGTCCACGTGCAACAGGTAAGACGAATAATGTATGTCGAAACCCATGATTGAATTTGAAAGTAAAATTAGCAATATAATTATATAACATCGACAGAAACTATGAGCATAGCAGGACAACGATAAAATAATTCGGTTGTTAATAACAGTAGAAAGTAGGAAATCATAAATGGTCGCTCATTTTACAGAAAGTTAATAAATGCAGTTATCAAATAAAATATTAGTTGAGTTGAGAGAAACGTTACAAATGACTGCCTAAGTGGATCAATGTACATATATCAAATTGTATATACCACATATTAAATATTTGAATAAATTAAAATGTTACAAATGGATGCCCAACCTGGAGCAGATGGGGCAGAACAAGATAAATAATTAATTAGTGTAAGTTAAGAACGTTACAATACGAAGTTTGAAAATTGTGGTCTTCATATATCTAAGAATAATAAAACAATGTCGATTGAAATCCTTGTATACGTAAGCTTCCGCGGCTCGAATCCATGAATTCTCGGCTATTCCAGCCAACGACGCGGCGTCTCCCGGATAGCCGAGAATTCATTGATTGAAATCCTTGGAAACTTGATATACTGTAGTAAATACATCATGCAAATTTCTCAGGATGTTTTCTGCGTTTGCGGCATCATCGTAGCCTACACTGATTATTGCGAAGTACCAGCGAATGCAAAGAGATCGGGGAAGGTACTCACGCAAAGCCTCGTGGATGTCGGCCGGTTGGAACGGGTCTTGGAAAGTGTCCGCCCCCAGTAACGCTGAAAGCAAGGGCAAATGAATGGATTTGGGGCCTGCACATTCAGATCTTTAGCATCTACTTCTACTTCATCTCATTTGAAATCATCTCAACTTCCTAATGTAGTAAATACATTGTTGTTTCGACTTTGATATGGAACCGAAATATACAAAAGAGTAAATGCTCTTTTTTGTATGGGGATAGAATTGTACCATTAATAGCACATGAAGTAATATCAGTTTGAGTGTGGAGGTAGTTGTTTCATACCTCCTTCGGACATCCGCACAATTAGAATAAACCCCAGAGTATTATTAATAACCTAACTGAACGCTTGTGATTACATCGCACAAAATGGAATTGTTGGAAAGTTATAACAATATTTGTATGGAAAATGAAAATCCCTTCCAGAATGTTGTTTCATGTCGTTTAGTTCTTAGTTTCGAAGTCTAATGAAATGGGAATGTTAATAAATTTGATACTACTGCAATCACTGTCAACACAAGAGTTGAACAAATTCCTGAAAATGTAATTGAAATGTTTTATTATTACCAAGATTTGAACATGTATTGTGTAGGGAGCTATAGCACGAAATCTTACTGTTAATCTTACTTCAAGAACATAATAAATCGTATATTTTTATACCTGTTTTGAGTTATTGTTTATTGTGATGGTTTTGAGAAGGACACATTTAAACGATTCCTATACTCCACTCACTCATCTTTGCAGTTAAAAATACTCAATTTTAAACTTAAAAACCCGCTCTCCTCGTTTCTCTATTACCTCACCCTCACACGCGCGTACTCGCTAAAAACGACGAAAAAACGAATGCTTTCCACAGATCGATTGTAACTCGCAATACGCAACCAAACGACAGTAGATGAGTGGTCATTCTGTTAATTTTATAATATTATTAAAATTTAGTTTGTTACACTATATAACTCGTTAATGATAGCGAGTGATAACAAATTGCAGACTCAATTTCTTTAATTTTAATAAAAGGAAATAATGATATTTGGTTGAGTAAAAGTTCGCTTTTTTCTAAACAAAAGCCTTAGAGTTTTAAAAACATAGATGTTATAAATCAAAGTAGTGATGCTCCAACATAAACAAATCTCATATTATTTGTAACTGTTAAGTAATATGCTAGTTTAACCTGTAATACAAGTTTAGCCCGCAAAAGTGTTTCCAAACCGCAAAAAATAGTTGACAGCTAGGACGCGATCCTACTATGTTAATTACGTGCCGCAGGCGCCCTCTTTAACACTCCGAACTAATATCTCTAATGCGAAAGTGATACACTTTCACGTTGTCCACTTCTTGATTAAAGTTAAAAATGACTGCTAAAGTGTAAATATTTAATTGATTCATATTTTATATATTATCAATTTAAAATCAGAAAAAACATTTCGTCGAAAATGTGTCGTGTACTATGTTTATAAGCATAATTTTTGCTCTACGTGAGTAAATGCTACTAAATTTTTGCTCTACATGAGTAATGTTAAAGCAAATATTTGAGGCGATTTTCGAGAAAATTTCGAAAATTTTCCACAGGATAAATGTAAAGTAACCCCCAAAATGAAACTATTGTTTTTGAAACCGAGGGTCTGCATCCAGTCGAATCATTCGGGGGAATATCAAAGATAATAAAGCTGATTGTTCAGGCAGACGTTTTGCGGAAAACCGATTTTTTTCGATATTAACGACCAACAAAACGTCTAATGCATTATGGCTACATAAATCATTACAGAAAATAATTTACTAAATGTAGGAGCAAGAAGAATCCACTTTTTTGATGTTATGGTCCCACAAAACGATTTTTTTCTCTCGTAAAATTTGCATTTTGGCGGCAGCGTTACAATACATTCTCTAGACTATGTAACAGTATTTGATTAAGTAAAGATGTACATTTTCGCCTCATAACCGATATCCACCTGAGTTGGAAGAGGTCTTTCTGGGCTTTTTGGGGATCCAGAAAGGCTTGACAAAAATGGTGACTTGGACCTGGACCACTGGTGCCAGGAAGTTTGACACCCTTTTTGGCTGAACTCAATTTTTTGACACCTAAATGAATTGCATTTTGAGTTACCGGCCAAATATATGTGAATCTGAAATGAAGTTGAAATACGGATAGCTCCACGTTCATGATCCAAAATGAAAGTGTATGGGTGCCAAAAGAATTTGAGAGCACCGTAAATTGAATCATATTTAATTATCATTACTTGCTACTAATATACATTCAATAAAACATTCCCAAAAATATGATAAATACAGATGGAAGGCAAAGGGAGACAATACGTCTCCCTTTCTCTTTCATGGTACTAACACAATTAAGCGGCGTGAGATTTCTTGACATAGAACTAAGTAAATAAGTAGACTTTCTGTTGCAAATGTCTAATTTACCCTTTTGACGCTTCAAATGCATTTCACTCTTAAAATGCATATGGATTCGTATTGTGGTTTAACCTCAAGAACACCAGAATGTAAGAGCCCAATGCGAATAAGCAATAAAGCTTTAAAACACCTATTTGTTCCACAAAAATCTCTACCTCGAAGGTGAAATGAAGTGTTAGAAATAAATTCGAAAGAAATCCTGGAAAAATAAGATTGACGCTGAAATTTGTATTAAATAAAAATCCTAGATTACTCTTGCGCTGAACGTCAAAAGAAGAAAGAATTAAAACACCGTCAAACTAACTCACCAGCGTTCTTTGTAAAGAACTCATCCTTTTTATCAATAGAGAGATCATTTTACGTCGACTTTAATGATATAATTTGCTGCTAAATAAATATTACATACCTCATTAAGAACTGAGAAAACCGCATGTTATTCGTAATTTTTAACTGAATTCCGAAAATAATGAATTTTTATCAAATGTTCAATTAACACTCGGGGACAAATTATTATAATAATTTACACAGAAACAGTTGATGTTGTTATTGAATATTAGGACAATTTCCATTATTAAAATAATGGTTTTAATTTTCTTACTATTTATCGTATTTTTTTATTACTTCAAGAATCGTATTTAAAAATAAATTATGAACATAGGTTATTTATCTATTGTGTGTGTATTTGCGAAAAACTTCAATAATAAAGACGTTATTAATGCTCTTAAAATATTTAAAATGCTTTTTTGTCCAATAAATTTAAAATGTGGCTCCTAAGTTATGGTCTTCGACATTTTCTGTTACCAAATTATTACGGATACACTTGAAGTTATACTAAATAAATCGAATAAATCAATTTATCAGAATTTCATTTAATTATAGTTATCAGCGGAAGCAAAATCGATTTCAACTATTACAACTTGCAGAAAATAACATATTATCATGTATTGTACTTCTGGGATAAAATTTACTTGTATAAACCTATTTACTTTTCTAATTATTTTGATTTAATTTAATACAGAGTGAGTTAATATGAGATTTGTGTTGGGAAATGAAAAACTTACATAAAATAATTATTTTTCTTTTAAATATTTGGCGATGCTCTCCGATTTATTCTGAGAAACTTTATCACGAATATTTATTTCCGTAAATCTTAAAAATATTGCAGAAAATATGTACTATGAGCAACAGAGGTATATGAATATTCGAAATATCATTCCATCTTTTAAAGTTTAATGTCACAATATACTCTTTTGCATATTTACTGTTATACTTCCGTTACCTATCACACATATCGAATGCAATTTTCAAGAAAAAACAAACAAACAAAAACATAATGCAAAGTTTGACATTAAAAAATAGTATTTAATAAAAGAAATCTGCATAATAGGCAAATATTTGAGAAAAACGTTCCCTTGCATTGGTTTAAAAGAAGTTAATCTCAATTTATTCACTCTAGGGATCCTTTTGACGCACAAATTTCACTGAACAATTCAAATTTTCGACCAGTATTGAAATTATTAATATTATAGCAATGTTTTTAGAAACCCATAATTTCAGAATAATTGAATGATTGGAGCCACTAATGTTCCTTAAATGAGCTAATAATGAAACTCAAATTTGTCATAAATCCCTAAAAATCAACAACGCTTTACTCATCTGATAATATCACTATGCAATAAAGGATCAATGACTACATCGTGCTGGCAGCTCATACTATTTCAAGTTTCAAAGTTACCGTTGGTTGGTTACGTAATCTTACACCCCCCTGAACCAGTGCGGTCCATTCATAAGCCATAGCAGCCAACGCTCAATCAACCTACACCAGTCTATAGCCGTCACTAATTATTATTCATAACCAAGAAGGAGATAGTGTCGATAAATAATGCAGTTGCAAAGACGTACGATTAACTACATAATTACACGACGGTAAAATGATGAGTAGTGTTTTTTGCTTGTGGGTAACAATTAGCAGGACGTGAATTCTCTGAGAACCAAGAGGAGAAATTAACGTATACCGACATGAGTTATGCCAACATTTGTCATTTAATTGGATCTTCATGACCAAAATCGTTGTGAATGGGTACCGTTAATACAATTGCTCATACTAGGAAACGATTACTCAAACAATAGTACAATAGATGACGTCAATATCTTCCATGCTCGTTACCGGAAATGGTTTTGAGGAGAACGCGCCATATCTCGAACTGAGAAATTGACGTCTAAAAGGTTTCCGTCAATTCTGAACACACGGCTACTTCTGTAAAACTCATTAGCACTCTTTACGAACGTCGGTCTTTTGTATTTTGATTACTCTGCGCCCTCGCTTATGTGAGCGTTCCATGCCACCGCGGACCGGCGCGCATTTTGATCCCCGTCGAACACAAACATAACAGCGCCGCTCCTCCCACTCCTCATTTACCTGCTCACGTTAGAAACCCGCCATTAAGCGGAAAGTTCGCACTATCGGAGGTGAAACACCGTGCATATCCGTTGCATCCTCGAGTAATTGACTCAGAAAATGCATCTCGCAAATCAAAACAGTGACCGAATCGCGACGAAAATCGAACGACAAAGGGCGAAACAGTTTGTCAGCGGCACACAGAATCAATCGAGTCACAGATTCGCGTGTGACAGTATTACAGCTCACAACACCGCATTACGCTCAGCAACTTACCTTCAAATTGACGATAGTCCATCGCAGCGACGCTGATGCCACTCACACTCACTCACGCACGCACCGACAAAGGAGCAAAACGGCGAGCCTGGACAAAGCGCGGATGCCCGGCGCGGGACAGACACAGCAGCTAGGGCGCCGAGACCAACGACCAACGTTGCAGACGCAGATCGCGAAACCACTTACGGTAGTAGGAGTAACAGCAGCAACAGCGGCGGCGGCGGCGGCGGCGGCGGCGGAGGCGGCGGCGGCGGAGGCGGAGGAGCGGACGAAGGCACGGCAGGCCAGCCAACTGCCCCGTAGCCTCTTCGCGCCAAACCCCACTGTGCGACACGGCTCCGTCGCGAGTTTGATTGGCTGGCAAGCAATTAGACAGCACGCGTTCAAGTGAACTCGATGGCCCGGAAAGTGTTATTACGGATCGGCCTATGTGTCGTCGGCGCGGCGCGGCGGCGCGGGGCGCGGCGCGGGGCGGCGGGGGAGGGCGGGGGAGGGCGGTATTTAAAGTTATTCGCCCGCCGGCCGTTTCGTTTCCTTTTCGTTGCTTTGCTTGCGATTTTAAAGAGTTCGCTTTTACGACGCTACCGTTCGGAGTTAGATATTTATATTGTCAGGGCCCCTGATGGAGGCTATGATCTACATTGGGCTTAATGCAGAGGGTTTGAAGCTGCGCACAGAGGTCGGGGTGAAAGTGACGTTGTGCAATGGTACAATGCTACGTGATGAGTCTTCACCCAACCATTGTTACGCAATGTAATGGAACACCGAAACATATTAAATAAAAGTGCCATTTTTAGTTTTTTCGATGAATTTGTCATGGACTAAATTCCCGAAAACAGTTTTGCCAAAATGAGATGGCACATTCATTGTCAGTAATTTACCATAACATTAATTATGGTAAAAGTATAACTTTACTAGTATGACTATATCTTTTTGAATATTTTTCTAACATTCTTAATTGAGGTGTTGAATAGAGGGAGACAAATATTTTGGAGATCGTGGCGGAGATATGATTGTACCTTAATGGTTCAGATGGGATGGTGATTGTGTTGGTGGTGTGAGCGTGATATATTGCTCATATTTTGGTTCGTGTTAGGTTGTTTCGAGAGTTCGTGGCAGCAATGTGCAAATGGCGACGAATGTGGTAGTAGGCTGAGAGATTGTGATTATTCTGTGATGGACTTGAAGTTGATGGGGCAATTGTATGGTGGTGTCTTTGCCATGAGGGTAACAATTCAGAAACATAACATTATTTTTTACAACTTTAAAGAAGAAACAAGCCTTGTAGTAGGAAGGGCATGCGTGATACAAGGCGAAATTGAATGTTTCGACATTAGAAAACGCAAGCAGGAACTTACGTAGTTATGGGCATAATTTATCGTTTTTTGATGGACACAAGCCAGACGCTGTTCCTTCCAGATTCATTAAACTTTTAAAACCCATAATAATAATAATAATAATAATAATAATAATAATAATAATAATAATAATAATAATAATAATAATAATCTGTCTGAGAAATTTCTAACAAAACCAAAATAATCCAATGCAAATTCCATCGCTTAAATTTACTCTCACTTGCAAATAGTTAAGTAATATGCGAACGGCGAGAATATTAAACCAATTGAAGAAAAATGTGTATCGTTTGCTAGGTTGTTGGGAGAGCAATTTTGACACAACTAAACTACTTAGGGCAAAATATGTAGTTTTTATACTGTAAAATGGGGTTTGATATGGATATACTTACATTTTATAGACAAGGCATCATCGTAACTTTTATAAACAGTGTCTTTCCCTTTTTTGGTTCTCTGCTTACTCGGAATAGATACGTATGTAAATAATTTACAGACATTACTTCTACTGTGACCAGAATTCTATCACATTCTTTTGCCTGACACACCTAGAACAGTCCTTGTATACCCCACTAACACAGTCCTCCCGGTAATTCTATTGGGCCAGAGCTTTGCAGTCGTGGTTTACTGCAAGCATGGTGGAAAACAGGTGACGAATTGCGCCCGAGACTGAGAAACAAGGGAGAGAACCAATGGCTCCACTGGCCCACGGATTCGGATGTTATTTGAACATTACCGTTTATAAATATGATTTAAAGCAAGAGAAACACACTTTGTACTTTGGTCCCGAGGGCGGAACTCGAGTAACCGAATAAGATTTTATGAGCCTCTCTCTTTTTAGCCTATAATTATGACGCAATAAATTGTTTCAAATGGCCGAACCAATTCGTGCTAACCATCCCTGCACAAGTAAACGTACATAAAGGACTGAATTGATAGGTTCATTGTGCATCTTCGCGGATATTTCACCTTCTGCGATTCCACGACACTGTTGATCTCAAAAATCTCTCACTCTTTCCGCGATATCGCATACTCACCAAAATGAATTTCTCAATATACGAAGAAATAATACAACGCATTATCATCTAAACCACTACTAAAACATCTTAGCTGCTATCCCTGCTGGATAGTAGTGAATGCCACGAACGGCAACATATTCTGGGCTTGCCTTTCCAGTTCAGTTAATGTTGTTTGGGATGCTCTGTACTCGAATAATGCTAATGTAATGTCCTTATGCACCACTACGAAACAATTTGATGAACGTTTAATTAAAAACAAATTGTAAATTAAAGATAAATAAAATGTAAAAAACCTTATTCGTCATTCTCAATCGCCATCAACATTTGTTTATCTTTTGGCATGAAATGCACGGGGCTGGCGCAGCGGCAATTGCTTCGCCATCTCCCTCGTAGTTGTCGGTTCCCCCTCCAATGACAGCCGCCTCACCAAATGTAATACGGCTGAGGTCAGCTCATTCAGAATTGCTGAAGAGGCAGAATCAGAGGGACTAGGGTTCGTAACCCGACGGTGGAGGATTTTCAACATTCGCTGTATATTGTGGGGAAACTCTCGAAGTCGCGGGCAGCTTGGATGGGATGTATACGTATTTATGAATAATTTCATAAAACACTACGACAAAAATTTGATTGAAATAAGGAAATGATTCGCCATAACATGGTCATGTCCCTTGGACTTCATGAAACGTTTGTACTTTTCCTAGGGTCACTACAGAACCACATATGCCGGGAGACCCGTCAGGAGCTGAGCTCATCCCGGCTGGGGCGGTGCCCGCCAGTGGGAGAGACGTGGTTGGGGAAAACACCGCTAGGTGACGGTAGGTTGGCGGAGGATCTCACCACACAACTCGGGAAAGAGCACCGCCACCTCCCGAGCGAAAAACACGCATTACACTTACGGGACTAATGACCCTAGTAGTTGACGTGCCCGGAATCACTAAAACAATCAATCAATCAACATAAACATAAGCTTGGATGGGAATTCCGATCGGTAGTTTCCTCTGATCAACAGACGAATACGCTGAGAAATTGGGCCTCGGACCCCGCGCGATGTTTCCTTCCTCTTCCTTGTTCTCGATTGAGCCCTCACACTCACTTGCATGCACTTCGCAAGCGCGAATGTCGGGAGAGCATTTGGGAGCTTAGAACTTGTGGCGGTCTCCCTCTGAGGGTGGTGCCGGAACTGGGGAATACTCCTCCGGCCGCCATCCGAAGAAGCGAAAACACCGTCACCCCAGAAATTCAAACACTCACTACCCTAACGGGTCTAATGGTCCCAACAGTTCACCTGCTCGGAAACATCGATCAACGAAATTTTAAGATGCCAATGAAGGTGATGTGAATAATGAGCATTTGGTGGAGCACAGAGAGACGAGAGAAACGAGAAACCTCTCCGTTAACCCGCTTTATTACAACCACATTCTGCTGGGAGTGACAAAGAATCGAACCCTGATGTCCGAAGGTCAGCCGATTGTAACATCTAACACTCTCGGCGGATTGAGTTGCTGATTTGTACCCCGCATGACGCTTAAATTTGTTAGTAACGTGACAATGGCATCATGTCTCTCATACTGTTATCCATTTCCTTATTTATAAAATTTCCGTAATTGTTTTGAGGTGTAAACATACACGAGTGAGCTTATCTTATACTTGTAAGTCTGTCGCCTCAGCTTCATTGTTCGCACGATGGAGTAAGAGATTTGCAACAGGCGCGAAGTTGGCTTGACAAGCCATGCTTGCTCATGAGTGGGCTGCTTAAGATCTCAAACGATACATTGTACTAAAAAATAAAGAAAACTGAGATGGATGGCTATCGTGCGAACCATCATGTTATGAATTTCTTCAGTCTTCAAGAGAATTTGCGAAACCCGCAGACTTCGGACGCAAACGTCCTCATGGGCAAACATTTGGCACACTTACCCTCAAATGCTTCCTAATCGTGACTTAGAAATGCTCCCTACAAGGGCGTTACCCTACTGAGGGAGGCTTTTGGAAGGGAAAGCTCCTCCGGTCGAGTCTACTTCAGTACACGTAGGCTTCCGCGGCTCGAGTCCATTACTTCTATGCTGTCCGGGTGACGCCGCGTCGTTGGCAGATAGGCCGACGTACTCGCGTTACCCGACCCCTAAGCTGAAAATGATACAACACCGGAGGAGGAACTTTATTGTGACTACCCTGAAGAAGCCTGCAACAGGACGGGCGAAACGTCGGCCTATCTGCCAACGACGCGGCGTCACCCGGACAGCATAGAAGTAATAGAGTCTACTTCAGCGCTGGCTCTCGCATCCCAGTGGAACTCGCACTCCGCCACCTCCAGGGAAAAAATGTTGCAGCAATCTTTTCCTCAAAATAATAGAAAAAAACTAATTCCTTTACCATTTTGGCTTCAGATGTATACATTTCTGCAGGAAGTATGTGTGTGTGTTTTTTTTATTTCCCAATTTCTTCATAAGCCTGTACGTCTCTCATTTTTGTGAGCATTTTCAAGACTCGAAGCGCTGTTGGTTTTTTCGTAGCGTGCGCACTGCAACAATGACGGACAGCACTACACTTGCGGAATGCACTACACTTACGGAGCGAATGGATGGGAATGTCAGTTGTTGACGCATCCGAAATAAACTCGCTCTCACGCCAGTGGGGCGCGACGTCACTCGCAGGGGCCAATTCAAAATAGCCTAGTTTACAATTTTCAAACATTTCGGGGGGAGAGGGGACATTTCAGTTCACGCCTCCAACGATAAACGTTTTTAAGTTTTTTAAATTATTAGAATATGAAAACCGCTGATGAGAATCATTGTCGTATTTCAAAAATCCAGTTTTTCTCACTAAATGAAATTTTATTGAAACTGAGAGAACAATCAGACCAACCCATTTTCCTGTTTCATTGAGGGTAGTCATTTCAAGTGGGGGAAAAACACCACCGTCTTCTCCTCAATTAGATGAAGAAACCTTTCTTACGCCATTTTGCTGCAAATGCTTCGTTACAGCTCAGCAATTCTTGACGATTTCTCTTCTATAGTTTTCAGAAAGATGTGTTTAATGTCGAGGAAGGAGTCAGCGAGAATTTCTAGGTCTTGTCTAAGAATAAAATGCATTTAAACGAAGAAAAAATGACGAAAATGTTTGTGATGGAATTAGGTTGCATATTACGACAGCTCTGCGCATGGGGTGCCCTGCGATTACGCCTGACCTCTCCAGCCCACCGTCATTATTGCAGTGCGCACGCTACGAAAAAACCAACAGCGCTTCGAGTCTTGAAAATGCTCACAAAAATGAGAGACGTACAAGCTTATGAAGAAATTGGGAAATTAAAAAAAAACATACTTCCTGCAGAAATGTATACATCTGAAGCCAAAATGGTAAAGGAATTAGTTTTTTTCTATTATTTTGAGGAAAAGATTGCTGCAACATTTTTTCCCACCAGAAACGACTGATCTTGAATGGACAATGTGGGGTTAGGTCCACTAGTTTTGAACAAATGAAGTAAAATGGCAAGAACAAAAAACGCTGGTTTTGAAAGGGGGGTTTGCATCGCACCCCCTCGAATCCGCCGCCACTCATCTTTCGCGCCGTTTCCACGCGCCGCGACGGTTCGCACCGGAATCCGATAACGCCCGCTGCGCCACGCCGTCGCCGTCGCCGCCGCCGCCGCCATTGAAACAAGCGCCGTGCGCCCTGCGCATTCCGCTCCCAGCACCTTGAGCCGCGCGTCGCCCGCGAGGTCACGCGCCCGACAACATCCGGCGCCGCCGCCCCCGCCCCCGCCCCCGCCCCCGCCGCCGCCGCGGACGCTCCTAGAGCGGGAACTACGGAGAAGGCAGGAAGATCAATGTGAAGGGTTACCGTTCCACAGGAAAACGCCTTCCGTGGATCCCTGATCCCGAGAAATGGAGAATTCTTAAGCAAATCTTTAAATAATAATAATAATAATAATAATAATAATAATAATAATAATAATAATAATAATAATAATAATAATAATAATACCGAGCGAAGTGGCTCAGTGCGTAGCGCACTGACTTCGTAATCGGGAGGTCCGGGTTCAATTCCCGGGCCGGCCATCCTGACCGGGGTTTTCGTAGTTTCCCTCGGTCATAAAGGCGAATGCTGGGATGGTTCCAAAAGTCCACGATCACCTATCGCCTCCTAATCCATTCCTATCATCCTTCATCTTCCATACCCCCGGGCTAACAACCATGGGGGATAAAAATCGGATCCAGCTAAATGCTGGTCCCCCCTAAGAATTGTTGCAAGCACCTGCCACCGCGATAATAAATAAAAACTGAGCCACGGTAAATGCAGGATGCTTGCTTGCGTGGTCCTAGTCGGCCGATTAACGAAAATAATAATAATAATAATAATAATAATAATAATAATAATAATAATAATAATAGAGGAACCTGCGTCGGTCTGTCGATACGTCGGTACGTCGGTCAGTCGGTCCGTTGTTCCGTCCGTCTGTTTGTCCGTCCGTTCGTCTGTCCATCGGTCGTCCGTCCATCGGTCCATCCGTCCTTCGTCGGTCCGTCCTCCTGTCCGCCCATTCGTCCATCTGTCGGTTCGTCCGTCCGTCTGTCCCTCACTCACAGTTAGACACCTTCGAGAAAGTGCACCAGTCGAGACATCTGAAGTGCGATTCGACGCGCTTCGATCTCCTGGAGAAAGATACTGTACCGCGCCCGTCAGCCATCGAACATTTTGTTCCAAATTGCCACCGCAACGCTAAGAGAGCGCCCACAGATCTACACAGTGCAGCTGTGACGGTAGCCAGTGAGGCCGTCACACTTCCTTCCCACGGCACCCAGGGAATGAATGACACAAGTCCCTCGAAATTGTAATGCTCGTTCGCCACTGTTTTCAGTGTGCGGTAGAGAGTTCTGATCACTCAGTAGGGAAAGTTTCGTCGTCAGTGTTGCCACTCCGTAAAATAACTATCGTTTTGTAGAATAATATTGCCATGTGTTGCACATACGATAATGCTAAAGGGTACGATAATTTCAACTACACAATTATACTTTGTTATAAATATAATATAATAGAAGTGTATGTTTTAATATAGGAGCTGGCAATTGTAGAAATTTTCTTTCATTGTTGCATTATAATATATTGAAAGAATATACCCTCCAGAAAATATGTACGCTTTTTCCTTCCGAAAGATAATCCGACACCAAGAATTGTGAATACAGATTTTTTTGTGATTTTTAAATTAATTAATTTTAATTCTTAACCAACCTTTTCGAGTACTACGCCCGAAGGTAAAAAAAACTGACAACTGCATTTATAATGTTTCTTTTCGTTAATAACTTGCTTAGTAGACATTTACGAAATATGAAAAATCATCTAAAGTAGTTTTAAATCGCCGTTGACGCTTCATTCAGTCATTATTTTGGGATCGGCTTCCCCTAACACGTTATGTTGAGGGATCCTCAATATCGAAAATTTGGTTTACGACAGAGCGTCTCCGCCTGTACGTCCATTCCTCTGCCTGCAACGCTAGCGGCTAAATCATAGCTACGATCTTCACCAAAACTGATGTTCCCCGACCGATCTGGCTGATGACACGGTACTTTGAATATGAAACTAGTTTTTATTTTCATAAAGCCCGTACGATTTTTTATCAGGTAGAGCAAAATAAACTAGTAAAAAATGCGCAGGTCTGATTTTCGTTGAACACTGAGTTTTTAAGAGTTGTAAAAGTTAAGTATTTTTTCGGTGTCGTCCAGCAACAAAAATGTTAACTGTATATAATTTTTCTTAATGAAATCCGATTTTTAAAATTAGATCAATAAATTTATTTCAAAATAGTAGTAGTTATTGCGTAATCTTGCGTGAAATAGTCGATTAAAGAAAATATTTTCTCAAAAACAGCTCCAAACTTTTTCATTCATTTTTTTATGAGACAGTGTGAAGTACACTTAAAAATATAGCTTAGGTCGGATTTGTGTTGAACACTGAAAATTGCAAAAGTTACAAATAATGCGAGAAAGTATGAGCGCCACTAGTTTTAATAATTGTTTTATAAATTGTAAATAGCGTGATGGCTTTCGAGTTTGGCGCAATGGCGAAATGGCGCAAGCCTCGTTTGCGGAGATGTCTCTGTATTCTCGAAATTCTCCATCTTTAAAGAAGGTCGTGAACTTTTTTAAAAAAACGAGCAGTTTTGGCATAAACACAATTTGTAAAATAATGTATTATTAAAACTGGTTCCAAATTTATCTTTAAAGCTTTTTAATGGAGTTAACTAAATGCTCAAGAACATGATCTAAACGTTATTTGATAAATATAGTTGTATAAATGAAAAATAAGTTACTGAAGGATTTAAACGTATTAAGTTCCAAAAGAAAATGAACCGAAGTGTCCCCGAATAGTTTAACTATGCGCCGGGCCTATGACAATAGGACATGTGTGTTTAAGAGACAATTATATTTTCAATGGGCTTCTACGAGAAATTTAAAGAGTTGAACGACATTCCTACCTCGTATTATAGGAGGATATGAGCATTATATCATAAAAAGTTAGGAGCCGATAGACGGCATTATTGTCTCTTAAACATGTTTGGGCTATAGTAGTATATCCTGGCATAGAGCTGTACCAGATCCAACATAGCTGTCATTAGAATCAATTACCTTATACGTTAGCTCTTCCATTTCTCTTTGGGGTCGGAGAAAAAGGATTATGATTTCATCTTTTTTATTTATTTTTTATTGTGTAGTTTCCATCACGCACACGAAATATTATTACATGTTTTATCAATTATGTAGGATCCAACATGAAAAATAAGCAAGAATGTAATCGGGTAGATGTCGAAACGGAAGCGCAAAGGAATGGAAGAAGGACAAAAGGTGGAAACAACAAAAAGAGGGAAATAAAGCGGCCGCGATGTGGGATCGTAAACAAATGCAACGTCATTACGAGCGGTGAACGCGGAAAAGGCCCATTTACACAGTATTTTGGGTGCAGAAAGGGTACAGTGAATACTGCACGATTTCTGCATGGAAACTTTTGAGCGTGTTCGATATTTTCTTACAGAAAGCATACAGTTTGACGGCACCGCTTCTAGCGGCAGACTCGTTCACTAACGGAAGTTTTTTTTTTTTATTTTTTTTTATTTTTAATTTCCACAGACCAGCATTACTGCTTTACAGGGATTGATTATATCTAATAACAACTTAAAATACAATTATACAAATAAACAGTAGAAATACCTTTCAAACTACATTTAAACGGATTACATTCACACAAGGAAAGAGAAAAAGAAAAAAAAATAATACAGTCAATCATTAAATATAAGAAGAAATAAGGGAAGCCCAACAGGTTCCTCATTATTGTATGATGTTTGATAAGTGCATAGTTGGTTGTTGTTTGCAATCTTTATTTTAATTTTGTCAGGTTTAAGGAGGGTCAGCAAATTGAATTAGGTACTTGTCGTATGGGAATCTGTTTTTGATTCTGGTTGTTGTTGCTGATGAACCAAGGTTGTAATGTTCAGTTGATGGAAAGTTATATAAAGATGTGAAAAAGGAATGTGCGCGTTTGAGCAGTATATGATGTATAGTTTCTGTTTTTAATTCTGAGTGTAATTGATTGTTCCTGATAAACCAGGGTGCGTTTACAGCTATACGTAGGATCTTATTTTGGAATGTTTGTATTTTCTTTATATTAGTCGCTGATGTGTTGTACCATATTGGGCATGCATACATTATGATGGGGAGAATTATTGCTCTGTAGAGTACTAATGTACATTCTGTTTTGAGAACGGTTTTTTTATTAATTAGTGGGTACAATTTATGTAGTCTTTTATTTGCTTGTGTGATTTTGTCGTTTATATGGTTAGTCCATGTTAATCTGGTGTCCATTAATAATCCCAGATATTTAATGGGTTTCTTTTTTGGTAACCAATCTAGTGTTGTGTTAAGTAGTTTTAGTGGTTTGGGAGTAGTGTTTATTTGGCATAGGGTGAATATTTTTGCTTGGCATTTGCTCGGGTTTAGTTTTATTTTCCATTTATCTGCCCATTGTATTATTTTGTTCAGTTCATCTTGTAGATTTTTAGTGGCTGATTTTAGGCACTTGTTAGAGGTTAGAATTGCACAGTCATCAGCAAATAATGCTGTTGTTGTGTTTTGGGTAGTTGGGAAATCTGCTGTGAATATATTGAATAGAGTTGCAGATAATGGGCTGCCTTGTGGTACTCCAGCTGTGATTTTTTTTTGTGTGGAGTAAGTTGAATTTATTCTTACTGTAAAAACTCTTTCTTTTAGGAAGCTTTTTATTATTTTTAACAAATAGAGGGGTAGTCCGGATTCTTGAAGTTTGAATATTAGACCTTCGTGCCAAACTCTGTCAAATGCTTGGGATACGTCTAGGAAACAGCCAGTGTATGATTTTTTTGTTCGAAGTTTTTATATATAAGTTCTGTGATTCTTAAAAGTTGATGTGTTGTTGAGTGCTTTTCTTTGAACCCAAATTGGAAAGATGGTATATATTGAATTTCATTAATATATTGCAGCAGTCTTTTTAGGATTAATTTTTCCATTACTTTGGCTACAATAGGTATTAGGCTTATAGGTCTATAGTTTTCTGTAGATGCTGGGTTTTTGTTTGGTTTAGGAATTGGTATTACTATGGAGTGTTTCCATTTTTTGGGGTAGTATCCTGTTCTTAACATTGAGTTAAATATTGCAGTTAGGTAACTAATTGTTTTCTTATTTAGTTTTTGTAGGAGTATGGTTGGTATTTGGTCAATTCCAGCTGATTTTTTCTTAGTTAGGTGCTTGATTGTTTGGTATGTTTCTTTTGGTGATATGTTTTACTGGGTGAGGAACTGTTGTTACTTCATAGTTATTGATGTGGATTAAGTTGTTATTGTTTGAGGTTGTATTTGGTGAAAATGTTTCTTGAAAATGTTCTGCGAGTAATTCGCATTTTTCTTTTGTTGTTGTAGCTGTTTTTATCTGATTTCTTTAGTTCTGGAATAATTGTTGGTTCTTTCATATTTGTTTTGTAACCTGCCATAAATTGCTGTCTTTAGGATTTATTGTTTTGATGTGATTTTTATATTGTTGAATTCTGTATTCATCTAGGGCTAGTTTAACTTGGTGTGTTAGTTTATTTAATATTTTCTTTAGATCAGGGCTCCTATATTGCTGCCATTGCCTGCGAATTCTGTGTTTTTTTTGAATTAATTTTTCAATGTCAATAGGTATTGTATGTTGTGAATACTTTGGTTGTAATTTGGCTTTGTATTTGCTTCTTTTGCTGCATTTAGTATGATTTTTGGTGAAGGTATCTATGGCAATATCAATTTCTTCTTTATTTTTCATGTAACGGTTTGTGGGAAGGGAATTAACAACGTTTGTTTGAAATTTTGTCCAATCTATGTTTTTTGTGTCTATGCCAAATGGTAACTCAAATTTAATATAGTTTATATCAGTAGAGAGAATAACAGGACAATGGTCTGAGTCTAATTCGGGTAGTACATGAGCATATAGGGTATGATTTAAATTTTAGCTATGGTAATGTCAAGGATATCTGGTTCAGCATTACAGTTTTTGGGGTAGTGAGTAGGATTTGATGGAGCTATGATTTGAAAATTTAATGTTGATGATGCTTTTAGTAATTTTCTTCCATTAGGTGTGTTTACTTTACAGCCCAATTGGTATGTTTGCTGTTTAGGTCTCCCATTAAGATTGTAGGTTCTGTATTATGTAGTATTAGGTTTAAATTCGTTTACATCGATTTGTTTTTTGGGGGGTTTATATGCTGATATGATATTTATGCGTTCATTTTTTAGATTTATTTTTACTGCAATTAACTCTAGGTTGTTTGATTTAGGATAGAAATTAATGAGTGGTCTAAATTCTTTTTAGTTAATATTGCTACTCCTCCTGCGGCGTGTTGGCATATTCTGTCTTCTCTGTAACAGTTAAATCCAGGATTTTGAACGGTTGTCCTGGAGCAAAGATGCGTTTCTGTTATGCATGCGATTGTTATTGAATGGTTTTTTCAGGAATTGAATAAGTGTATTTCTTTTGTTTGTTAGGCCATTTGCATTCCAGTTAAGTAGTGTTATTGATTTTAAGTTGTGCTGTTTATCCATTTCTTATTATATTTGAGATTTGATTTGAAACAATATTTTGTATTTGTGGGAGTAATGTTGCTGTTATTTGGTTGACTATTGTTGGTAACATCTGCATTATAATTTGTGTAATATTTGACTGTATGGTGTTTTGTGTAACTGTTTGTGCATTATGGTGGGTGCAGTTGTGTTTTTGATTGTTATTAAGAGCTAATTGTGGCTGAGAAGGATTACGATTTATGTATGTTTGTTGTGGGAATATTTGTGCGTGAGTTTTGTTATCATATTTGTGTTGTGAATGTGGAGCTTGTAATTGTGTATTGAAGTAATTTGATTGAAGGATTCTCTTTCTTTTTGGGAATACTTGCATTGGTTATAGGTAGCCATATGATTTTCTTTGCAGAGAGTACAAATTGGGGTGGTGGATTTGTGGATTGTAATAATTTGCAATCTTTTGTCCAATGATGCTCAGTACAGTATCCACAGCTTGGTGGCATTGTTGCAGTAATTTTTTGTGTGTCCATATGTGAAGCATTTTTTACATTGAGGGGGGCCTTGTGGTTTCCTTCTTATTTCAGCTTTAACAATGCAGTGAAGTAGTTTATCTAATTTGAATATTTCTTTTCCTTCGGCGGAGTTAGTTAGTTCTAATGCTACTACTTTGAACGGTATTTGTTCTTTATTGGTTAGTCTGGTTACTTTTTTAATAGGGTAGTTTAGACTTTCAAGTTCACTATATATTTCATCTTCAGTGAAAATTAGAGGTACATTTTTTATCACTACTGAAGGTTTTTTTCTGTTTGTAAACAGTAAGTATAGTAAGGAACGTTTTTCTCTTCACAGTATTTTCTTGTTTTTCGATAATCTGTAACGTTTTTCAATAGTATTTTTACCGAATTCCCTATGGTTCTGAAGGTAAATCCCTTTCCAATTAGTTCTTTTAGATCTTTTGTTAGTAGGGTTATGTTTTCTGCATTCTGATACAAATTGGGGGTATTTTTATGTTTTCTGATTGTGGTTCATTATTATTAATAGTTTCTTCAGATTCGTCTATTGATTCTAAGATTGAGTACCTATTTATTGAAAAAGCGTCTTTACTAGAACTGTTGTTTAACATTCTACGTTTTGCGTTACTATGATTACTTACTTTTGATAGTCCTCTTTTTTTGTTGGGTTGGTATTGAGCACTTGTTGGTTGATAGAGTTCACTGTCGACATCTGTGGATCTCTCATCTGCAGATTGGGGTTTCTCCGTTGATTGTGTATGATCCTCGTGTATTTGAGAGGTAAGTGCAGTTGGGTCGGACCGAGAAAGCTGAAGCTGTTGTTGAAGCATCTGGTTTTGATATCCAATTTGCTGAGATGTTCTTGAAGGATGTGGTTTTGATGCAGTAGTTGTTGATATTGTTGATGTAGATCTGCAGTTTGGTTTTGCTGCAAGGGTTGTGAGTTGATTTGATTTGTGTATATTTCACAATTTCCATCATTATTTAAAAGTTCCATGGAACTGGTAATGTGTCTTCCTAGTGAATCCTCTTCGGATATCATTGTGAGAACTTTGTCGTTTTGCTTGTGGCACTTTTCACTATAATATTCACTATTTTATAGTTGTGATGACACACTAATGAACACAGTTGGTATTTTTGTCTTTGTGGTGGAGCACTATTAATAAACTAAATGTTTATATCGTGGTTTTGCCGCAATGCGGCAAAACGATCGTTGACTACGTCTATTCACGAGCGTTATCGATCGCACAGGTTCTGATAAGACTTTTGACTCATACACTGTTATCTGCGCGGCAACTCAGAGCTTGTCCACGTCCGCACTGCTCGGCGGTTGAAGGCAGACTGTAACGGAAGTTAGTGTATAATGTCCCAAACTGTTATCAAGTGTCCTATAGCGTCCGTAGACACTCGATTCTCTTTATCTCAAATGATTTCAATCTAAAATTCCCTTGATTGTTACAAACACGTTCATTCCAACTAGGCGGTGGTGGAGGCGGGAGCGAAGGTGGAGACAGATGCGGGGACGAGTGCGAAGGCGGGGGCTGAGGCAAAGGTCAGGGCGGTGGCGGGGGTGGAGGAGAAGTAAGAGGCGTTGACGGGGACCAAGGCGGAGGCAGAACGGTGGTGGCGAGGGTGGGACCGGGGAGGGAGCGAAGGCGGTGGCGGGTGCGGAGTCGGGTGCGGAGTCGGGTGCGGAGTCGGGTGCGGAGTCGGGTGCGGAGTCGGGTGCGGAGTCGGGTGCGGAGTCGGGTGCGGAGTCGGGTGCGGAGTCGGGTGCGGAGTCGGGTGCGGAGTCGGGTGCGGAGTCGGGTGCGGAGTCGGGGTGCGGAGTCGGGTGCGGAGTCGGGTGCGGAGTCGGGTGCGGAGTCGGGTGCCCGAGGCGGGTGCGGAGGCGGGTGCCGAGGCGGGTGCGGAGGCGG
The DNA here is from genome assembly GCA_038098605.1 of Gryllus longicercus. Taxonomy (NCBI): domain Eukaryota; kingdom Metazoa; phylum Arthropoda; class Insecta; order Orthoptera; family Gryllidae; genus Gryllus; species Gryllus longicercus. Next base: position 119,835 of record JAZDUA010000947.1, on the reverse strand, counting down.
GTGCGGAGGCGGGTGCGGGAGGCGGGTGCGGAGGCGGGTGCGGAGGCGGGTGCGGAGGCGGGTGCGGAGTCGGGTGCGGAGTCGGGTGCGGAGTCGGGTGCGAGTCGGGTGCGGAGTCGGGTGCGGAGTCGGGTGCGGAGTCGGGGTGCGGAGTCGGGTGCGGAGTCGGGTGCGGAGTCGGGTGCGGAGGCGGGTGCGGAGGCGGGTGCGGAGGCGGGTGCGGAGGCGGGTGCGGAGGCGGGTGCGGAGGCGGGTGCGGAGGCGGGTGCGGAGGCGGGTGCGGAGGCGGGTGCGGAGGCGGGTGCGGAGCGGTGCGGAGGCGGGTGCGGAGGCGGGTGCGGAGGCGGGTGCGGAGGCGGGTGCGGAGGCGGGTGCGGAGGCGGGTGCGGAGGCGGGTGCGGAGGCGGGTGCGGAGGCGGGTGCGGAGGCGGGTGCGGAGGCGGGTGCGGAGTCGGGTGCGGAGGCGGGTGCGGAGTCGGGTGCGGAGTCGGGTGCGGAGGGTGGGCGGCGGATGCAAGGGGGGATGAGGGCACCTGAAGATGGCGGAGCGGAGGAAGGGGCGGACGTGGAGGCATGAAGGTGGCGGTGGTGAGAGCGGTAGCGTGGACTAGAGCGGATCCGGACACGGAGGCGGAGGCAGCCTGGAGGCGAGGGCGGGACAGGAACGGAGGCGGGGGCGGAGGCGGGGACGGACGTGGGGGCATGAAGGAGGCTGTGGTGAGGGCGCATGCGGGGACGGGAGCGGAGGCGGACACAGAACGGAGGCGGAGGTCAGGGCAGGAGCGGGGGGCAGGAGCGGAGGCGGAGGTGGAGGAGGGAGCGGTGGCGGGGCGGGGCTGGGTCAGTGGGTGGTGGATGGGGCGCGGTAGTGATGACAGAGGGATGGCCTGTGGTGACGTGGAGGGGGCGGGCACGGGGACAGGGACGGGGACGGTGGCTATCGGTGTGGCGGGAGCGACGGCGTGTCCGAGGATTGAGTGAAGGGGCGAAGGGGAGCTGTAACGTCGAGGCAACGGTGTTCACGGCAGCAGCAGGGGGCCGTGTCGGCGACTGCGGTGGCTTCGGCGTCCGCGGGCGCGCTGTCCGCGGGGACGTCTGCGGGGCTCCCGCGCGGAATGCCAATTCAGCCAATTTCGCCACGCTCGGGTGCCTTTTCGGCGTCACGTCCGCGCGCGGGGGCCGAATGCAGTGGGGGCTTCTAAGGCGCCGCAGCCGAGAGATGGAGGCGAACGCAGTGTGGAAGAGATGGCGGCTCCGGGGAATGTCCCTTGCAAATACAGGGCTCGGCGTTTCGAATACGCCTCTTACACTCTGACGAATGTTGTGAATTAACTGCATCTTTTTTATGAACCTTGTTAAAAAGAAATAACGCATTACGTATGATATTAACAATATACATTTATATTTTTAGAAATGTTGTCGTCAGGTATCAATATATTTATTATATTGTTATTATACTTTTCGACCACTTACTGATCATCATAAGACCTAATCTTACAGCGTCTGAGCGGATAACGAAGTTCTGCCCAAACGCTGCAATATAGCTCTGAGCGACTGACGCGAGCGAAAATGTCTTCATTATAATAAATATATTGATACCTGACGACACCTTTTCTCAAATTATTAGAAGGTATCTACCCCACCAGCGATATTATTCATTATTAAATACATTTATCCATTTTTAATGAAATAATAGTGAATAAACCTTAAAACCGCATAATATAATCATATAAAATGAATCGGAGAATAAAGAAGAGAAAAAGAAATTAAAATGTTACTACAGCTTCATGGCTGCATGGCATACCAAAAAATGGGGGGGGGATTGTAGAATACCACAGAATCCCATCAGTCATCCGACGACGTGGAGACGGCCTACCTCTACCACTTCCTCGGAAGAGTACTCTTAACAATCATATTCAGACGAAGTCTGCGGAAGGGAAATAACCTCATAATTTATATTCTCGGGATAAAGTTCCTTTCTTACATTCTCACCTGAACTTCTCCCCCGACAAGAGTGGTGCAGTCAGTGACGAAAACGGAGAGCGATTACATCTGGACACTTTGCAAATGCAACGAAATAATAACGGAATGGAACACTGCTATGGTGGCGGGACTATTGTTGGACAGTGGCAAGAGAGGATACAGAAAAGTAGCAGTACACGCGACGGGCAAAAACACGATGTTCACGATAATAAGTCCTTTTGTTTGGGGATAGTGAAGCTCTACAACCAGCGGTAAACGTACTAAACAATATCTAATGTCATACTCGTTATTCGCAACCCAAAATTAGGGTACTTTGGCTATTTTCAGATAATATAGAATTTCGAAGTATATTTGTATTATTTCTTCTTGAAATTAGTATAATTGAATAACTAGAGATAACAAATGGAAGTAAGTCGCGGGTTCGCGTCCCGCCTCGGGCATGGATGTATTTGTGTTCGTCCTTTTACTCTCTATCGCCATGTCATGTCATCTTCAGTTACCATATTGTTAAATGTAGTAGTGGTCGCTAACGGCCTAGATGTTGATGCGACTTTAAATAACAAAAAAAGAAATGAAAATAATTGTTATATTTGTTTTTCTCGACCAGAAATTATTACTATAGTTTTGCCATTTTCAGAAAGGAAAGAATTCCAAAGTCCATTTTTGTTGAATAGTGTAATCGGCGTACGACAGTCCGTCCGTCACGCAACGATTAGATCACTTCCGTTCCAATATTCGGAGAAACCTAGGTTCGATGCGGCTCGGTCCAAGATTCATACACACTGTTTATGGATGTTGTTTCGGTCTCTTGGTCGCTTTCAGATCCTTTGAGAACATCCTGAGAGCATTATGCAATGAACGCGTGGTGGGGGGAGGGGTATTTTAGGATATAAAACTCATTTTCGGGGTAGTTTGTATTCAACAAGATTGGCATTGGTTGGCATTATGTTACACGGAATTTTCAAGAATATTTTTTGAATTCTAAACAATATATTTTTAGAGTTTCTAGGCATTTACAGTGGTGAAAGGCTATAAATTACTTTCCTACCTCTGCGAAATAACGTGACCCCTTGGGACACAATCCATAAGACTCACAAAAGGTAATTATAAGGAAATTTACACAGTTTTAAAATTACGCCTTTGTCAATATTTTTTCATGTAACTTTCTGTGTCCGATGATAGTCGAGGCAGGCAACTGTACTGTGTTTAATATCTATTTTTATTATGAATTCGCGTAGCACAGATAGAAGTGTTCAACATTAACGTACACACCAGAATCGGTATTGAAATATAGCACGTTATTCCTCAGCCAAAAATTACATATTAGATGGGTAGACTACTTAGTGACGAAACAACTGAGCAATGTATGTGAATGCACACGAATTTAAATACGTATGTTGTGTGTAGGTTTGCCCCTAATTCTGGAATGCCTGGAGCAAGATCAACCAAACTTGGTGTGCGTAGTATTACAACGGGGAAAATAATACTGTAGAGGAGGGATGAGGCACTGCTGGTACCATTCAAGATGGGAGAGGGAAGTGGGTGAGGTGATTCAAATTCATCGAATAGTAAAAGAAATTTGCAAGACGCTGCGAAATAAAAGTATATTGGTCTGCTAAATTTCTCGACGAAACGTTCTCAAAACTTCTCTTCACTTATTATATACCAATATCCTAAGCTATGAAAATGCGTTGACAGTAACTTACGCAAACGACACAGCTATTTTATGCCAACTATAGGAGAAGACATTAGAATGAAGAGCGCAATATATCTCTAAACTCTACATAATCATCTCAACATACTCGACATCAATCTCGTGCTAACATTAGTAAAGCTATCAGACGACTTACACGACACCTATTTTTTTAACACCTTCCATATAGATAGTATTTATAGATCTGTAATTATGTGTTCATGTAGTATATATTTATTATGTTTACGCTTTTTATTTTTTATTATGTGTAGAAATATCGTAGTAAAGACAACTTGATTGTCTGCATTAATTTGCGGTATTGCACGTAGTTTTAAATTTCTCAAATCATAATTGAGAAAGAACCCTAAAACAGTTTTTTATACTCAACATCAGTCTTTAAGAACAATTCGAGTCACTTAAAATAATTGATAACATATATGTCAACTGACGGCCCCCACGATACATTTTTGGGGTTCACGATGATCTGGCATAGAATTTGAAGAAAAACTTTGGGGCCGTTTTTGAGAAAATGGCGTTTGGGCGTTTTTGAAAATGAAGGTAATTTGAGCTAGTTTTTTACAGAAAACGGTTGAGTTTCCGAGAAGCTTTATGAGACATTATTTAAAGCACATGCACTCGTAAATATAATAATGTGAAAAAAATTGCCGTTAGTGCAATTGCCGTTAGTGCCGCGAGAGACAAGTAAAAAAATACCTTTTTTGTAATTTTTGGAAAAACAAAAGAGTAGAGCATTTAGCACAATCCCCATCAAAGGTTTAAGGATGAAATATGGAGCTGTTTTTGAAAAAATCTTGTTGAAATTCTTTAAGACTGCAAATATTGTACGCAATATTGCGTGAAAACTACTAAAATTTTCAGAAAAATGTACATGACCTTAATAAAAGAATTAAGGAAAACAAATTGTATTTGAAGAAAAAATCTCTATATTTAATTTTGTAGTTGTAGGAGGACACCGAAGAAAACTCTTTGAAAATTTGAATAATTCAGAGTTAACCATGAAAATAGGACCTCTGCCACTTTTATAAGTGTATGTTACTCCTTCCTTACAAGAAATTCAAAAAAAGAAAAATATAACCGTATTAAGGAAATTTGAAAATGTCCGAGAGGTTTCTTGTAAAGTACCCCTAAATTGTAAAGAATGTTTTTTAAAATCTCAAAGATTCGAGTCGACCCAGAAGAATAGCGGTTTCTTCAATTAGGAAAAAATCCTACCTATGTTTTAGGTGTAGTGGCGTTCGCAATGGACGGACGGACAGACAGACAGATGGGCGTTTAAAAAAAAACACTTTTTCTGTATCAAGGGGCCCCAAAATGTGGTATTTCTGTTGAAATATCGAAACTGATTTTCCACAGCATTACATAACTTTCCTTTATTACGTATATTACTCCGTATATACGTACGTATTCGGTGATGTAGAAAACATATTTGTTGTAATTTGTTGTAAGTAATGTAAAAAACATTTTGATATATTTTCCCACATTGAGCTGTTAGAAGAACAAAATCAAAGTTGGTCCATTGTCACAATAATATGGTAAAATTGAATTCGATTAACTTTATAATACTCTCCAAGAATTACAAAATAATTTGAAAGCGAAAGTTTTCGCGGTGAAAGTCAATAATAGTTGAACAGAAATGCCTTTTGCTCAGAGGAAGGTCGTAGTATGGGAGGTCATGTCCGCCCGCTAGTACAACAGCAGCGGCCATCCCTACACCACCTTGGGTCTAAAGCAATATTTCACAACGGCGTCGCGGACGCCCGAAAACAAGGAAATGAAGAGACCGACTCACATTGACTGAACCAGTAGCTTTGGGGTTCGCAATGACGAACAAGGAAACGAAGAGACTGACACATCGACTGTGAATCAGGAAGATCCGAAGACCGTCCTTACTCATCTGCAACCAAATTTTGAAATGTATAAAAATAGATCTTGTAGCGTCACCGCCTCACTCCCGATCCATTCCCCTTCTCCTTATGACACGCGCCCTCAGAGCACATAAATACAGAGGGAGTCCTGCAAGCCCTCTCACATCTTAGTTGTAAGTTCTAACAACCACATGTACTGAACAGTGAAATAAATTTACTTATTGGGAAAAGTCAGTGTCTTAGTTACTTCGAAGATCCTGCCAGCCAAACTTACATAACTTGGGTAGTGGGGCGCCCGCGGCATCTCGCAGAGAGCCAAGTATCTACATAATAATGTTTCTCTTTTCATCGGGCCTTTTTCCTTTGAAGCTAAAATTGCTCATATTTTAGTGGAACTGAATTTAACTGATTTACATAGTGATTCGGTTTTTAAAAGACAATTATCAAAAGAGCAGGAATTTCTAAAATATATTGTGGGAAATACAAATCCTTGTTTTTACGAATTCTAAGGAATTTATAAATTCTTTCATTGAAATCAATTTTTAAAATTTGGAAATTGGAAATTGTCAATAAATTCCCGACTTACGAAGAAAGGAAAGGAGATTTATCTGAGAATTTCCAAAGCCCGAGTGGTATTTCATAGGACTAGTCCACAAGTGAAATTATGTCCAGCAGAGTCCAAAATGCGCCAAATATTAAAATAACTGAAAGCTTATGTTAAAATCAGAGAATGGTGATAGTATAATACACTGTTTATTTGACATCGACATATCAACGATTTATAGCGCCACCTAAGATAGATGAGTTCCAGTTTATGATTGGCAAGTAGGTAGAAGCGGTAGGAAAAATCGGATGGAAAAAGCGATAACTTTTTGAGATACACCGCTCTGATAGGGGCTTTTTGTATGTATTGTTAAACACAATTGGTTTTAATTTCACGAGATGATTAGTCATTGTAAATTCACTTAATGTGTTTGATTATCCTATCCATATTCGTAAATCTTCACTTCAAAATATAATTTAAAAAATTGTAAATATGATATGGCCCGCATGAATTCCTTAAATGGTCCGTGTTTTAATTTAGTTTGGTACATCAGAGTGCAAACACACCTGAGGCATCACTTGAATGATAATCACAATTGCAAACTCGTACGCACGGTATCATACTAATAAATAATCGAATCAAACCTTGGTTCCTTTATTATTGTATTAGGCTCCTTTTCGCCAAGGTGCTGTTGTACAAAGAAAATTAATATTGTAGGGAAAAAATCACTTTCGTAATGGTTCTTCATTTGTGAAGAAAATAGTATTAAATTATGTACTAATCAAGCAATGAGAATATTATCTATCATTTTGTTTCAATCGTAACACGGTAAACGATGTTGTGTGTTGCTTACACAGTTAATAGTAATTAACATTCTGTCCCTTACACAATATAATAACCTCAGACGATTAATATGTTCGCCTAGCAAACCATTCTCTTCAGAAGAAAATAAAAATTATGTGTATTCTCAGAATTTATCTCATATGAACGTATCAAATTATTTGAACTTTCCTTGAATATCATATAAACTGTTATATTGTATTCTAATAATTTGAAAACTGTAAATATATTACATTGATAGTCTATTGCATAAAAAAGTATATTAATAAATTCAGGAAAATATTTTAACGAGAAAATTTCCTTGCCTGCCTTGGCCTCTTATCTGCACAGCACAATTGTAGCAGTGTGTTCAATGGTCACTCAAATTATTTGTATTTCCTAGTCTAATTCTGAAATTAATGAAAGAGAAAACATTTAAGTTTAATGGTGCTAAGAATGAAAAATTGGTAAATCTAGTTTATGCAAACGTGTAGGAGAAAAATATCGAAATCTGGTATATTGACTTCCCACTCTTCTTCCAACCTAACTTTTGAAAACCAAGGGCACTTTATGAAGAGATTCACCGAAACATGAGAGATCGACTTCGTGGTAAGATCGACTAGTTGGCTCCAATTTACAAGTTGCGTAGACCTGGTTTAATACATGTAACAGTTCAGTGAACAGTTAAGTAAAATTCTCTTTCGACAATTCCACACCCAACACCTCGCACACATTCCCATTGTCCAACTCTACCAATGGCGAGCGCGTTCGGGAAGCTCGTCCAGGCAGGACGCAGCACAATGACTCGGCGGCGGCGGAGGCGCTTAGAAATGCACAACCGTGAAACCTCCGCCGGTTCCGGTCGTCGATTCGTAGCAGACAGTGGAAGCAGGTAGGTGCGCGTCCCCAGCGCCTCCCCCTGTCGCGGACAGGCCTCGCCTTGTTATGGAGATGTCGCAGGACGCGTTGCTCTCCCCGGCGGCCGTTCGGGCGCGCGGCGTTTAGTGGGCGCGGAGGGCGTTTGCGGTCGACGATAAATTAGATGAGTATCTCGCGCGGCGGGTTTGCATCTGTGCGAAGGTGCGTAAGGAAAGTCAGATCGGAGGGGAGGGGCTGTACGTCATCATTGGGACGTCTTAGGGAGGAGGGGGGTTAGCCTATAACCCCCCCTTTTTTTTCTATTGTTCCCTCCTCCCGCCCTGTCCCACTCCTTCCTTCTCCCCAAACAGCCAAGGAAAACGGACCCTCCAAGGAGGGGGATATTGGATTGTCAGGTTTTCTTTTCTGATTTCAGGGGGATTTGGGATCTAATGGAGATAAATGTGCTCCGCTTCAAACGTTAATAAACATGTTTTGACCGCCGACTCTATTATTTTAACGCGCTTTCTTTGAATAATGTGACCACTTTTTCACAAGTCCACAATCTATCGAAATGCAAGTTCAGGTGTCAGTCTCTTAAGAAACAATGGAATATGAAATATACAGTTATTTCTCAAAAAAAAGAAGACATTTGTATCCCAGGAAAGTTAATTATATGAAGTTTATTTCCACCTTTTTTTTGAGAAAATATAATACATTAAGACTCTTCGATTCGAAAATGTAAAAGTACTTCGTTGTACTGTTAGGTACCCCTCGAATTTAAATAGTATAAAAGATGAAAATAAACATGATCTGTACTATGCTTTTGTGAACTTCATTTGATTATGTCCAGGGAGAATCGAAGGTAGTAGCTATATCGAGGAGAACTAGTATAATATATCATATTAACTACAGATTTTCTAGGGGCCATAATGCACTGAGTATAGAGTCCTGTTCAAATTATTAGACTCTAACATTGTTTCGTGTCTTTCTACCAATGTATTACAAATATTGTTTTATGTTAATCTAATTCATTTAATTCTTACATGGGTCTGTCACTATAACTTCCAACAAGGAAAACAAGGACAGTTATGATGTTGAAAGTTGTCGTTATTGCCCTGTTTGATTAGTGTTAAATACCTGCCTACTTATCAGCTATTCATTTACACTGAACTCTTTTAGAGTAACCACTGATTTTATTACTGTGGGTATTATAAATTGAAGAGATCTGACGATTAGTGTTAAATATTATTCAAAACATAATAATCATTTTTCGTCGAGTTAAAGGTGTTTTATTACAACTTCAAATTTGGCATTAAAGTGAGGATATGAAGACTGCGTGTAAAAAAAGTCGTGAAAAGTATCCCTAAAGGGCTTAAAATGCTCGTTGAGAACAAGGGAATGCATACTAAGTATTAGAAAATTGGTATGTTATGTCAAACCATTTTTTGCATTCGTAAATAAAAAAACAATTGAATCGCTCACATTCTAATGAGATTTGACAAGATTGAAGCCGCCGAAAATGATGCATTGACAAGCTCACTCAAATATTTCAAGTCACCTCACATAAGGAACTGCCGAAACATCTACATCACTTCACAGAAAATAAATTAATTAACAGATGCTATTCACTATCTATGACACTTCAAAATTACCTAATTAATGTATTAGGAATAATAATCTTGTTTCTTTAAATTTTATTCACTTATCTGATTTATTATTATATACACATTTATTACATATGCATTGTTGGCATTTACATAGTTTAAATAAAAGTTACCAATACATTTATCCATTGCAGTAACAGCTTTAGAGGGCCTAGCCATTTTTTCAGGTCTGTTATCTGGGAGACAGAAATCCAACTAAACTGTTAGTGCTTTTATCGACATTTCAATTCGTTACCTGAGCGGCTTTCGACGTCGACCGGCTGAGGTAGATCAGGGACAGCATTACCGTCGTCTTTGCAGAGACCCTGGTCGAAGGTCCAAAGGCTCGAGAAAAGACGGTGATAGATTTTCGATGAACCTAAAAATCAGGGGCGATTTCAACCGCAGACTGGAGGAGAATTGTAACGCTCGACAACTCGATTGGTAATTTTCCGTGATATATCCGTTTAATACCAAGTGAATGACGGTCAAGTGAGTACCCCAACAAAAAAAGTGGACCGACTCAATTTTTCCTCTTCCATGTCCTAACCTCTCCTGTTACACACACTCGCTCACTAACAAACCCTACACTACTAAACATGTCGGGAGATTTAAGTTTGTCCCATTTGGACCATTCGTCCGTTGGAGAGGGAAACCCCCGTAAGCGGACGTGGAAGTCGGCACCGAATCTCACCTCCCGGCGGGAACACTGCCACCTCTTGAAATAAAACATCACTACACTAACTAAACCACAGCTTCTGACGTGCCCGGGAACAATCGATCAATAGACGGACGAGCCATTATCTTCAGATCTGGCGTCTGAGAGTCAGAAATGTAATTAGTCATTTGACTAAATTTTTAACAAAAGGTATTGCCGCTTTGTATTGTATCTTTTATTTTAAAAGCTTCGGGCAGTAACCACGCCACCCTCTGCAAGCTCCCTGCTTTCCGTAAATGTTAACATCTCGATTGTGGACGAAGTGAGTCTCATGTTGTTGCTGCGCAATATAAAGAAGACACACATATCGTCAAGACGGTTCACACTATCGCCAAAATCGAGAAATTATGCGAAACATTTAGGTATAGCTGGAGGCTTGCTGTGTCAGGTGTGACTTATCTTGTTACACTCAACCCATTTATTTAAAGTACGCATAAAGGTGAAGTGTAAAAGTGTCAAAATTATTTCCCATACTAAACCTTCTTTGAAAATCGAATGCCGACTGCTACTATTTAAGTTAATCATCATTCCTACCATAACTTATGGATTCCTAATCTGGGGAGGTGCAGCTCCTTGTAATATTAACAAAATTAAAGTAATTCAAAATACATTTCTCAGAAATACGATAAATGCTCCTTGGTTCATTACAAATGAACAAATTAATCGAGAATTAAAAATCCCAAACCTAGAAGAAACCGTAGCCAAAGTAGCAAACTATTTTACAGCAATCTGCATACCTCCCCAAGTACCATAATTTTTAACACGGGAAAAAATGAACTGCTATAACGCATAAAATCAAGATTTTCCATAGATAGTTTCAAACCTCCGTAAACCATAGCACCCTCGGCTCCTTAACATAATAATGTCCCTTCCTCTTCTTATTTAACAATTAAATTTAATCAACAATTAATTCGGGATGCAAACCGCTCATACCATATGGATGGCCTATCCAAAAATGTTATTGACCACTCTTATATACTATTAAAACACTTGAAAGACTGTATTTTCGACCAAAAAGTATTTAAAAAAATTGAAGTAAAATTGTCTTAACTCTGCACTTTTCGATCGACTTTCTTAAGCGAATTTTAATGGCGCTCTTTGGGTCTTCATACACATTAGAAACGTTGGGGCTTGCTCACATACCATAAGGCTAGTCTGAATAGTCCACTTCTTCTCAACAACAAATGTTCTACGGGATTAACAAGGCATTGAAAAGAAACCCGCTACCCAATAAAATTCAACCAATCTACTCACGGTCACCCAGAGAAAACAAGATACCTCTAAGGGCAGTGGATCCACGGGGACCCTTCATTTTAAAAGAAATTCTGCCGACCCCCAATCCATCAATATAATTAATTTCTTCGTGTGACACAAATAACGTGTAACGATTAATTTATATTAGAAGTAAATGCATTTATTTGTTTCGAATGAAAAAAGCGATATAAATGACTGCCCACTGCATTCGCTTCTTTTTGCTGATGATCAGATTGTCTTTGCCGCTGATCAGGACGATATGGAGTATATGCTCAGGAAATTAAAGGAAAGCTATGAAAGATGGGGTCTCAAGATTAATCTTAATAAAACTAAATATTTGTGTGTTGGAGGAAAACAAACGGATATTAGAGTGGAGAATGACATCATAGAATCTTGTTCGAAATTTAAATATTTAGGAACATTAATCACGAATGATGGAAAGGTGGATGATGATATCAGCACAAGAATAGGCATGGGTAAAAATGCGACAAGGGCACTCCATGGAATTCTTTGGAATTCGGGTTTAAGTCTGGAAACCAAAAGGAAAATATTTAAGAGTATAGTGGAAAACATATTGTTATATGGAGCGGAAATGTGGCCTTTGACAAAACGTAAGTGAGACAAGATAAGAACAGTAGAACTGGATTATATGAGAAGGTGTCTACAGTTGACCAGACTGGATAGAATTAGAAATGAAGTGGTGTGGGACAGAGCAGGGGTAACTACGTCCATCACAAAAAGACTAGAAAATAAAACACTCCAATGGTATGGTCACGTGCAACGTATGGGGACAGAAAGATGGCCTAGGAAACTCCTACACTGGACACCAGAACGAAGAAGGGTGAGGGGTAGACCCGTTTTGACATGGCAAGCCTATGTAAGTGAAGCGATGGAAGATAGAAGTCTCCAAAACGAAGACTGTAAGAATAGAGATATATGGAGATCCAGAACGGCAAACTCGTGAGGGTAAAAGCCGAAGAAGAAGATGAAAAAAGCGAGCTTCAACTAAGTCGAGTCCTGAAGCAAGTTGCCCCGCTGTCTGGGCGTCGCTGTTTCCGCCAAAAGTTGTGTCGTCAGAAGCCTTCGATTCACATTCAGATTCGTCAAACGCATTGTGGAGTTGCTTCGCCACGAATGACCCTGATAATGAAGCTATAAAAACGCACGTAGTGGAATTACGAAGCGTTTTGAAGCGGTGCGTTTTGGTAACGATTTCTTCAGTTGGTGTGGCGTCAGTTGAGATGCTAGTTAGTATTGAAACGCGGAGATGCATTACTATTATGTAATGTATGTATACAATTATGTAATGTAACTTCAAATTAACTTCTCCCCGTAGCACGTCACACACAGTTTTTCACGGTTTTTGACGTAAATAAATAAATAAATTACGACTGATGTTGCATTTCTCGTTACTTCTTACATTGTTTGTGAAATTGCGTTGCCTCGAACTAATGGACCTATGTACTGTCAAACGCGACGTGCAGCGTATCATTAACTAAGAATGTCAAAGGATTTTTTGAAACCAAATATTATTTTGAACAACTGAGTGCCCCGAGGGATGTTTAAAAGCGGGATAAGTGGAAACCACGAAGGTAATTTGACATTATAAAATGTGTAATGGGCTCTAGAAAACAAAATACAGTTAGGATCAACTTTTAACATAAAATTTGTACACATGTGGGTAACTAGAAGCCACTGCCTTCGTATAATATCTCGTGAACTGTACACTTGGCATTGATGTTTCTCACGTCATGTTAAATTTCTTTCTGCCAGCCTGTCCATAAGTAATGAGCATGAATACAAGTAAAAAATCTCTGTAAATAGTTCTATTCGTATTTTCCGATATTCAAAATTAAATGGATTCCACTTAGCCCTCAAGTTTTTAAGCGTTGGGGCAAATGGAAACGCTAACAGGAGGGCAAATGCACACTAGGTGTCTCTTACCAATGTACTTGGTGAGAATTTGCCGCCCTGAAACGATAGTCGCCGAACAAACACAAAAAGGTCAAGGATATCATTTCAATATAATATCTGTGACATTCCGCTGCAAGAATCCGATATTAATTATATTGATTCGGTAAGTCCTCCCCTACCATCATATTTAATGGAGAAATTGCATCAAAATGCAAAACCTAAGGATTTTATTTTAACACAATTTTCATCAATAAGGAAGCGCCATCATTGCAAATCATTAAGTCGGTCAAGTCCTTCGGAGTTTCGATAATGAATTTGATCTGGGACATCTTCGCAAGAATACCAAAGATCAAGAGCAACTATTAGGCCACTATTTATCAATTGCAGACCCCTCTGTTACAATTAGGTTTGTCTTGCCCACGCTGTCAACATCAGAGGGCAGGGCCACAGATAGCAATTTTATATTTCATTTTACATCGCATTGGAGGAGATAAATCATGGCCTAAATAATCATTCTCTAATTAAGACTGAAAATATAATTTTGTGGCGTTTGACGGATTGTTCCAGTTTTACATTGTTTTATTTTTTGTCTCTTTGATTGATAATATTTTATATGAAGTATGGCAAATGGAACCTAAGGCAGGCAACTTACATTTTTTCTTTTACAAACAATATTATTAAAGAGGAAGCATTGACTACTTACGTGTCCTTCAAGGGAAAGGTTTTAGATATCACTTGCTCATTTTAATATACAAGTAAATTAGAAAGTGTGGTTATTAATATAGTCTCAACTTAGTCTTCCAATTTTAAAGGATTATTCTACTTGATTATTGAGTGTTACATTAATGCACGAAAATATTCTGTTTCTGAAAAAATAGAAATCTCTTATTTGATATGTTAGGCATGTATAATTGCTAAGTGTGTTTGTGAAATTGGAAATCTTGGAATCATTTAGATTTTCTATCGAATTTGGATTAATAAGAGGGCACTGTATTTATTCTATTATATATTATTTACACTTTAAATTTCAGTCACGATAATTAAAGAGTATTCATTATACGAAGAACATTCTCTAAATTACCCTCAATATCTTACGACATAATAGGAGAGCTGAGTGTTCAGAAGCAGGATGGAACTTTTCTAGGTATGCTCCGGCCTCGGTGACAAATCAGTCTGCTCTCAACTCTTGATGTGAGAATATAACAAGTGCAGTGCGGGTTAACGGGGAAAATGAGAATTTCGAACATCGTTCAGTGATAATATTCCTCACAAACAGAGGTGGATTTACGCATAGGCACGGTAGGCACGTGCTTACGACGGCAAATTTTCAAGGGCGGCAAATTTTCAAAGGCGCAAAATTTTCTTGATATTTTCTAAAACAAATTTAGGTTCTCTAAAAACTATAACAGCATAAATCATATTTTTATTTTAAAAATATCATATTAATATTTAATACAAGCTATTTATTTGTCTACTTCATTAGAGTATACCTTATAATTTCAGAAGTATATGAATCTGTAACTAAGGCCCGTTGGCGAAAGAAAACATGTTGCAATTCTAGTTGTCATGTTTTAGTTTCCTTTTAATGTTAACGTTTCAGTGTTGAAACGTTAATAATGTTGAACGTTACTTGCTATGAAGATACAGTTTATATCCAAAATTAGCTAATCCAAAAAAAAAAACATTAATTTAAGAAAACAATGTGCAAAATATAATGTTACTTTTAAAGTTAAAACGTTTAAATTAATGAGGAATTGTTACTGGAACGTTACAATTTGAAATGTAACATTAATTTTAAACAGGGGGCGGCAAATTTGATGTGCCTACACGCGGCAAAAATATTAATCCGCCCCTGCTCCCAAAGGAAGGAAAGCAATATTAAGAAATCCATGAGAGCATGAATGTTGTATGTGGTGATGAAGCGCCTTCATACTATATACTACTATTTTGGGCCAAGATACTTAGGCGGGGGAGGGAATCGGTTGAAGATGATTCACGATCAGGGCGGCCTGTGTAAGCATCTTTAAAGGAAATGTGTTAGAAAGTGGAGACCATGAATTAGAAGGTCATCGTTTTAAGGTGAGTGTTTTATCTCATGAACTTGGCATTTCAGCTGGCATGGTTCATAGTATCATCCATACAGAATTGATGTCAAAGATCAGTTCCCGCCGAATGTTGACTCTCAAGCAGAATGCATTTCGTCAACAATGTTACAAAGAGAATATGGACTTGCTTAGGGAAAATTCAGATAACGTTTACTTGCGAATTATAACAGTGGATGAATCATGGATTCACCATCGTGATCCTGAAACCAAGCAAGAGTTCATGCAATGGAAGCACATTCAAAAAGTTTTAAGTGCAGAAGTCAGCCGGAAATATCATGGCCTCCGTCGTTCGGGATGCAGAAGGTGATCTACTTGTGTAAGTCTCGTTCGATGCGAAAAACTTGGTGAACACATTTTATTAAGTAAAGCAAATGGAAAAATAATGCATCATACATATTTGAAATATATCAATATTAAAAATTACCCGACATTGTTAATTTACAACATTACATTTTGTCGCTGGAGAGCTTTGCATTCTGAAGTTCTTCAGTGTTACTAATTTCGGAGGCGGAACATTCTCGACAAAACGCTATTTAATGAATCGAAACTACGGAGTTCTAAAAGTCCGTTTCTCCGATAAGAGATTTTCATGGTTTCCTCTCCCGCTCAAATGCTTCACCTACATTTTGATTCGTAATGTTTCTCGCAAGCAAGCCTGAGCCACTGTGTTGCATAAGGATGCAGGCAGGAACATTAAAAAGAGACGTAAAAGCCGGGCATTTTCGTAACGGCCTCTTTAGTGGTGTGGGGTCAGTAAAATGCGAATCATCGTTCAAACACGCACGTCTTCGCCGCTGGTGATTGCTATATGTTTGTCGTTGCGTCATGAATTGTTTGTGAAACGACACGCTACTACACTAAATGAACAATACTTCCATTGCAAGTTCGCTGGACAACTTCAAGATCAGGTAAATTGCCTCTGGAAACACGTTACATTTCGCGGTACTCAACCGGGATTTATCTGCTTTTACAACACAAGACGATGCGTGAATTTATAATAACCTTTGTCTTTGACAAGCATGTACTCGGTTGCTTCATACATATTCCGTATGTATTGGTTTGGCCGAGCATTGTTCTGGACTAAGTCGCGTATACTTTCCTAGCCAAGGCCTTAGCCCTTTATGGGTCGGGTAACTTTTTCTCCGGAATTATTTTAATTTCTCTTTTATTTGTTTAATTGTGATCTATAAATATGAGAATATTATTAATTTGTGATTTGAGTTCATGTAAAATGAGATAAAGAAGAAAATAATGTGGTCGTAATAAGGACCAGAATCCATTTAGGGCTACGCATTATTATAAGGGTTGCGCTTGAGTACAGAACCACCTCGTGTAATTCCTGAATAAAAAAAATATATTAAGTAACAAATAAACGTGTAAATGTTCTTTACAAAGCAGAAGGAAAACCAATAAGAGTTGATATAAAATACATTTGTATAATTTTTGAAAAAAATAATACCCCGAAATTAACTTATATTAAAAACTGCAATTGCCACTATTCTTTCGAAGAAAAAGTTTGAGCCATTTTTGAGAAAATGGCATTTGAACGTTTCTGAGAAGACGTTTGAGCTATTTTTGACAGACAACGACATTATATGAGATTATTTAAAGCACATGTACTCATAGATATAATATTGGGAACAAATTGACGTTAGTAAAAATATTAAGGAAGAGAGAGTGTGAGAGTCAAGTAAAAAAATCCCTTTTTGTAATTTTTGAAAAAACGAAAGAATAGAGCAATATGGCATTTATGCTATCTTATAGAGTACACTTGATACTATTCCTACCAAAAGTTTAAAGAAAAAATTTGGAGCAGTTTTTTGAGAAAATTTTATTTTTGTAATTCTTTTAAAAATATCAAATATTGCACACAATATTGCTCGAAAACGACTGAAATTTTCAAAAGATGTACATGACCTTAATGAAATAACTAATTATAGAAAGAATGTGTATGAAGGAACAACCCCTTTCCTCAATTTTGAAGCTGTAGGAAGACTCGGAAAAATTCAAACGATTTTCGAAAATTCAGTTAACCGTGAAAATAGGACCTATGCCACCTCTATAAGTGCATTTTATTCTAATCTTAAAAGAAATTGAAAGGAAAAGTTTGGAGATGTTTTTTAGAAAATTTTGAAAATGTCCTGAGGGCTTCATGTAAAGTACCCCCAAATTTTAAAGATTATTTTTCAAAATCTCAAAGATTTGATTCGAGCCAGACATACAGAGGTTTCTTCAACTAGGAAAAAAACCTACGCATGGTTTAGGAACTGGTGGTGCTAACAGACGGGCGGACAGACGGACGGATGTTTCGAAAAAAAAAAACCTACTTTTTAGGTATTAGGGGTCCTCAAAATGCGTATTTCCGTTGAAATCTCGAAATCGATTTTCCACAGCATTACACATATTTCCCTATGGTACGTATAATACTGCGTATATATGTACGTATACGGAAAATAAAAAAATATAGTATTAGTTGGTGCGGATGCCAATTCTGGTAGATCAAGATAGTAGTGTTATGGCGGTCTTGGACCGAAGGATCGCAAGTTCCAGTCCCACCTCTGGCATGGTTTTGTTTGCATGTGTCTCCGTATGTTTGCGATTGTCCATTTTTATCGTTCATCATCATCATTTCACCTCACCCCCAGGGCTATCAACTCTGTGTGTAAAAACGAATTCATCATGAAAATACTGATCCCCCCCCCCCATAAACGTCACGTGCACTTACACTGAAAATGACTGAGCCCCGGTGGGTTGCACTTTCGCTTGGTTCCAAGATGGCTCAATCGCGACCGAAAAAACGTACGAATCGGTACTTTGAGCGCCATACTTTTCTCTTTAACTTCCTCTCACAACAATAACCCGTATCGAGGCCAGAAACCTTGGCCCAGCGCAGGAGCCGTAGGCCTACGCGTTACGACACCGACGAAGTGCGACGGTCCTTTGGTTCTTGTGTTTCTGAGGCAGTTGCCGGCTGGGGTTGCGCCATGCCCTTGCCACCCGCGCATGCGACTCGACCTGCGCGACTGCCCGTCGCGCCGTGCCGCCTTGACCCCGCGCAGGCGACATCCGGTGTCCGCTTCTGCCGGGCTTTGTCGCTCGGCGGTGGCCGCTCCGGACAGCCGACGCGACGCGACGCGACGCGACGCGACGCCGCGGCGCCTGCCAGCGCCTTCGGAGGGAGTGGAGGGGTTTGGCGTGGCCTAAAACGTCTTTAGGCAACCAGGTGATCAGAGCCTTCGAAGTGTGAGACGAGATTTGCGCTTTTCGTTCTAAACGGAAGAAGTCCTCGACGATGCGATGGAGGGAGAGTGCGTGCTAAATTCCCTTAATGCAACATCCTGCAACGAATGGAGACGGGGGGGGGGGCAGGCAGAGACAGGCGGGAAGACGGACGGGAGTGCAGACTGATGGACGGACGGAAGACGGACGGATGCTGCGCGTGTGGGCAGGCGAAGGGACGGGCAGAGGGGCGAAGGGTGGGACAGAGGGATGGACTGACGGAGGGACTGACGGAGGGACTGACGGAGGGACTGACGGAGGGACTGACGGAGGGACTGACGGAGGGACTGACGGAGGGACTGACGGAGGGACTGGCGGAGGGACTGACGGAGGGACTGACGGAGGGACTGACGGAGGGACTGACGGAGGGACTGACGGAGGGACTGACGGAGGGACTGACGGAGGGACTGGCGGAGGGACTGACGGAGGGACTGGCGGAGGGACTGGCGGAGGGACTGACGGAGGGACTGACGGAGGGACTGACGGAGGGACTGACGGAGGGACTGACGCAGGGACGGACGGAGGGACGGACGGAGGGACGGACGGAGGGACGGACGGAGGGACGGACGGAGGGACGGACGGAGGGACGGACGGAGGAACGGACGGAGGAACGGACGGAGGAACGGACGGAGGAACGGACGGAGGAACGGACGGAGGAACGGACGGAGGAACGGACGGAGGAACGGACGGAGGAACGGACGGAGGAACGGACGGAGGAACGGACGGAGGAACGGACGGAGGAACGGACGAGGGGACGGACGAGGGGCGGACGAGAAGACGGACGAGGGGCGAACGAGGGAACGAACGAGAAAACGGACGAGAGGACGGACGAGTGGTCGGTCGAGGGGACGGACGGAGGGACGGACGGTGAGATGCACAATTAGCCGTAAACCAAGTTTACTTTCTGATCTTACTACATAATAACGAAGTAATGAGAAAGTATTTTAATGCTGCACTAGAAATCAGTGATTTACGACAGAAAATTTATTTTTGTGTGTGTCCTAGCATCGAAAAAGTGAATTAATCTTTTATTATTGACAGTTATGATTTTTTATTTCAGAATGATAGAATTGTAGGGTTTCTTTTATTATGAACAATGAGATATAATTAAAATTGTTTATTTCATTTTTTCTCAATGATTCTGGGCAAGGATAGCGTCAACATCAGGTAGCTACCAGTTCAATAATAAATATATTAGCATATAACATTGGAATTCGTAATGGACATACTGATCCTGTATGATCACTTTAGTATATCGCAGAGACATTTAAATAAATGAAATTTAATACCATTCTATTCATTTTATGAAGATTACCCGGATAACATACAAAATTTCAATGAACTATTTATGTTTGTCTGCAAGTGTATGGTTGAAGTGAATGGTGTGTCAATTCCAAGAAACTGAATTCAAATTCCAGCGTGGATAAATTTTTTTCCTGGCTTAAAACATTTTTGTAGATTTAGGTAGTATTATTTTATCGTCTTATTATGAACTTACGAACTAAAGAGACAGCATTGTATTGCTGCTTCAGAAATCGGTAATTGTTCAACAGAAAAAATCATATTGTGGGGCGTTAATTTTGAAAAAGTAGTTAGATTTTTGTTTTTTTAAACGATAGAAAATAAAGTTTAACTCTGGCTGGTGGTGTGAGGGTAAAGTGTCTAGTTGTTAACTAGTTAACATTTGAGTTGATGGTGGTGTGACATTTTTTCATAAAAAATCCCATAAATTCATAATTATATTTTAACGCAGTTTCAAGGATTTTCTGGGGTGCCAGATATTTTTTATTCAAAAGGGTGTAAGACGGGATGGCGTCTGTCTCTGTGATTCTGAATTCAAAAATCATTGTCCTTAGAAATTAAATGACAATAATTATATTGTCAAAATTACAAAAAGACATACAAGAGAATTTAGAAATAAGAATTTATATTTTTTTATGAAAATGCATATCATAAGATATAATAATATGATGTCATTCATCAATTGTGATATCTTAAGATATCAGATCAACGGAGTTATATTGAGATATTCTGTGACCATAAAGTATTTTCAATATGTGAAAATTCGAAACATATCTAACTAATAAATCTTTAAAATTTGTTTTCAACGAGTGTTTTAGGAGTGTCACGACCGCTGCAACCCTACCTTAGATCCCCGCCTGTTTCAGACTGTCCTCTTAAGTTACAAACGTTTATTTACGAATGATTTGAATCGCCGCGCGCTACTGCGTGCCTATATTGTCACAGCAGAAGGCGCGCAGTGTACCTATTGTGTAGAGACTGTTTCACTGGAGCGTACATTAACGACCGGATGCATGTGCCTTGTGACGGTCACATACGTGGCCATCTTGTGTACGTGTAACGTTCGTGTCGGTTACTTTTTGCTCGCTGTAAAACCGCTTCTCACGACCGGAAACCTGACTAGTAGTCACAGCCATGATATTGTTTACTGTTCGACATTGAAGGAACTCTGAAATGGCTTCTGTGAAACATTACTTTCGTTTACGTCATCTAGCAGGACGGTATTAAAACATATACCATTCGTAATGGCTATTTCACTCCACCGCTGGTATTCGTCATGACTTCAGCCTAATATTAATTACTGAAATACTCAGTATTTCAGTTCTTCTCTTGTACTAAGCGTGTGCAAAGTAATGAACTTATAATGTTTTAGATAGGTTTTCTAGACTGTCTGTATAACGTGTAATAGGAGAATGGCCCAGGATTTATTTATTGACAGTCAGTTTGTTAGTATTTAAACATATATTGACCAACGTTTCGAAACCTAATTTGGTTTCTTTTTCAAGTTCTACTTAAACTTTGTATGTACATTACAATTATAAATTATTTTGCAACAGTATATCTAGCATTTTTAATTTTAATGTTCATATACCTTCAGTATACCTTGAGAAAGAAACCAAAATGGTTTCGACATGTTGGTCAACAAATGTTAAAATACAAACTGACTGCCTATTAATAAATCCTGGACCGTTCTCCTATTATAATGTTTTTCTTTACATTCTTTCTTCTTATTGACCTCAATGTGTTTTTAACATCTAATGCTGAGTTTCGCGATTAGTAGAGAACACACATATTTAGCAACAAATCTTGAGTACATATGAAAGAAAAGTGGTTGTCGAAGGCATCCGCGATCTGTAATGCGAATGATCTTGGCAGACCAAAGGAAGACCTCGAGAAGATTGGTCGGAAGCAGCCTTGGACGCGGCGTTACTCGGACACAGGGCCGGATTTAAGTAGTGCGGGGCCCCAAACACAAAATTGTGTTGGCCCCCCCTCCGAAAAAATAGCTCCATCTTTATTAAATAAAAAATGTATTATAGTACAAGTACTTTCTGTACAGATACAAATGAAAACTGATAATTTTTTATAGAAATTTTTACTTGTGTTACATTTGTGTGTTACATTTGTGTTTAATTGTGTAAGCGATTTCTCAGTTTATCATGCTCCATACTCATTTTTAAAAAATGTTTTGAAATTGTACATTTTGTTACACAGTAGACTACTTGATTAACAATTATTTCACAGACAAAAAATATGGAATGCGTATTTTTCCGAAACGCGGGCCCCTGGTGAATGGGGGCCCCCAAGCAACTGCTTGTTTTGCTTGTAGGTAAATCCGGCCCCGCTCGGACAGTCAATATCATTCCTATGTGAATGAAAAGGAAGACTACAAATATTAAAAATATTTGAAATGTTATTACCTGAAGTATAAATCTGAATCCTACTGAGAATAACAACAGCACAATATGTGTAGTCCTCCGACCCTACAGACTCGTCACGCCTAGGTCATGCCACGGCGTCCCAGTCCGACGGCCAAGGGAGTCCTCGCTGCTTTCCTCACTCACATTCAGTGATTTCATTTCTACGATTCTCCCCATATTTACTCTTTGTAAGATAATTTTTCTCTACTAAAATTTTCTCCATTAAATGAAACACCACGAATGACTCATCAAATGAACATTCATGTCGTACAATACACGCGATCCCATTATTATTTCACCAGTTTTCCTAAACTTGGAATTTGGATCTTGTGGCGCACCATAGTTGTTTTCCTAAAGTTTATTGACTCGTTTTCCTGTACCCGAAGACGTATGTTCATTCCATTTTCCTCAGGACCAATCCTTCCACCTTGTGGTACACCACATCTTTTCCAGTTCCCTCGTTATGTCATCACTACCCATCACAGCGTCTACGAACGCTACGCTCCGCTTGTGTTTCTCAACTACACTGCTCTTCACCCCAATGGCTCCTCCTTATCTGCCACCTTGTGCCGTTTCCCAACTTTCATACACACAATTCTTCTCTGCCATAGTTTATCAAAACTTGAATTCTATCAAGCCTGCTCTGCCCTATTGCCGTTCTTCTTCGTCCCATCTTACCACTTTTTCCTCCAATACTTCCTAAATATCCATGAGTTATGGTATTGCATGGTAACATGCAACTGTAATGATTAATATCTTTACGTGTATATTCCTGACAAACTATTCTGACAGAAATCGTATCTTTCTGCTTCATCTAATGCTGTCTGGTTCGAAACTTCTTACTCAAATTCCCTCCTTGGGTCGAGACCTTCATTAGTTATTTCTCAACTAAAATAGTCCGTACTATATGATACACCAAAATGAATTCTCACCAAAACTAACTTTAGTATTCCATAATTCTCCACGCCATTTACTTGAGCAAATTTCTTCAACTAAGCCTACCACTTTGTGAACCTTGAGGTACACCACAGTTTCTTACGTTTCCAGCCCCCATTCTCCAATTTTCCAAGGCATCCGTTCGTCCCCCATTTTCGTCAACAACAAATCCCCTCCTCCCTGCGGTGCACCTCCATAATTCCTGCAGTTTCCTCACTCGTGCAACTACAACTCTGCGCGCCACTTCACGCCTCGGCGCCCGCGGGCGGCGCCGCGCCCCGGCCCGGGGGCTTTCCGCCGGGCGGCGCCGCGGCCGGCGCTTGGCGCGTTTTAATCCAGCCAATTCCGGCGTCCGATTGCGACGCCCATAAACGTCGCCGCGGATCCCACGCCCCGCTGCGCGCCTCGCGAGCCGCTAAGCCCGGCGTCGCGGCGCCGCCCGGCTAGAATCCCCCGCCCCGCCCCCGGCTCAAGGGGGCTTCTCGCTCCGGCGACCTGCCGGCTGCTGCCTCTCGCTGTCTCCGACGTCCCAGCTGTCGCGTTGTTCTGTATTTGGTTTGGTGCTATTTTCTATCTTGGTATTATGCTCTTCAGTGTTTCTTGCGTTCTGCCGTCTTTTCGTTCTGTCGTGGTACCGTTTGGTCGTTCTGTTGTTCTACCGTTGTGGTTGTTGTTGAATCTGCTCTGTTCTATTGCCTTGTTATTCTGTTGTGTAGTTCTGCGGCTCTGTCGTTCAGTCGTTTTGTTACTATTTAATGTCATTACTGTAAAGTATTATGGTCTGTTGTTTTGGAATTTCGCCGGCTCATCGCATTGTCATGATTGAACGTCAGACACATCAAATCTTCCATATGTCACGAGTGTACACGTAAAGTGATATGTCTCCAAAATCGTTATATTTTTAAATTAATTGAATTGAAATGTTTAGAAAATGTGTTAATGTAGTAGTTATTTATGGTTTAGGTTTTAAGTAAACTGTTCATAAACTTCCACCAATTTAGACTTCCCAATATTCCATATTATGTCTTTCCCGCATTCTATTTTGAATGTGTGTGCTCCGTGGACTTGCGACTTGCTGTCTTCTCCTTGCTTCGAGTCCCGCCTTGCAGTCTCGCAAATCGCGACATCTCCGCCGCCGAAGGACGATGTTCCTCCGACAAAGCTCCTCCCTGTTGTTCGAGGACCGCGATGCGCCCTGCATTCCGTGGCCTTGCACCTTCGTCTTTGCGCCTGCCTCCCTGCTACAGCTCCGGCCACGTTCTTCGTTGTTCTACCCAAGCTAAAACTGGGAAACCGACAAGGAAGTGACATATCACATGGGGCGCTGGTATTTGGAAGGGAATGCGATGAATGGTTAATAACATTTGCATGTATGTCACACTAGTTATCAACTCTTGGGATACACGAATGTGTTTTGTGTCTGTTCGTAATTTTATGTTTTTCACTTTTTCTTAATGTCTTTGTGGTTTGAGCATATTGTTTAAAACTGTGTAAAAGTAATTTCATGTAAGCAAATTAAATAACAAATATAAATGATTATTTAGGGCGAGATTTTATGATTTATATTTTTTTATATTACACATGGCATAAAAAGTGTGTGTATCAAGTTATGTTGACATTAGGACACCTAAGAAAAAGGACCCTTCTCAGGACAATATTACAACAATATTTTGTTAAAACGTTGCAAGAATACTGCTTAACATTATTTTAAGAAATGCTTTACGGAAAGAGTATGCTGCAATTATTTTTGAGATACCTTCGAGTTCTACCTTCTCAAAATTTATGCTGCAGTCCTTAGGTTTTTGCAGGCATGTGTGGAGCTCCCATTAGCGTCTCCGGCACGCACATTTTTCTGCCGGGGAGGGGTATTTTTAATCCCGGGGAGGGAGATAATTGAAGTTTGACCATTCCTAGAAATTTAGTGAAAATCACAGACACATTTTTATCGATTTATTGGAATTCATGCGGTGAACGCTGTAGATTAAAATGCCAAATTATTTTGCAGTTTTTTATGAATTCAATAATTATGCTATTTATATATGCGGATTTAAATAATTAAAAATAGAAATATGTATTCAAAATGTACATTTAAAAATATAAAATAAGTATTGAAAAAGGCACTATATATTTTTCTTATCCTTATTTATGTTCTTATGTAGAAAGTTTCAGAAGTAAAAATAATATTGTTACCCTCATGGAATGTTTGCTTTCATCATTGTTCTGACAAATTCTCGTAGATATCGTTTCTACCATTGTTGGACAATTACGACAAAGAAGGTTGAAAAGCAGTAGCTACCGTTTTGTATTTCATTAAATGCAAGCTGATACACATAATATTGCACCATGATCTTTTTCCTCAAATTCAATGTAAGCATAATAGAAAACGTCGTATGCGTTTTTAGAAAGAGTTTTGTTTAAGACAAAAATCTCTGATTTCAATATTGTCCTTTGCAATGTTAACTTTTTACGATTTCAAAAATAGAGTTTCTGCAAACTCAGACCGACACTAACTCCGTCCTTTGATATATACAATACATGTCCTTTGATACATACGCGGAGAAAATTCTAAGAAAAAGTTTGAAGCCGTTTTTAAGAAAAAAAAGTTCAAAAATTCGAGGAGAAATAATTCGAACCCCAGTGACTATGTACGTGTTTTATAATACGAAATAACCGCACTGTGGTAGCAGTACTCAATATATCTCTCCCTTTTCTGCAAACATGTTATTCTTATCTATGTTTTTACTTATAATCTATATTTATGCCAGTTCTTACACTTTAATATCTACACATCACAGAGGTTAATAAACGGTTTATGTTCACGCTCTGTCGCCTTGTTGTCCTAGAGGTGTCGTAATGGTTTGGAGTCTTTTCCCCTTGTTCTCTTTACCTTTCGGCGGTCTTACGTCGCGGTCCAGTCCGGTGTCAGGGCGAGAATCCGAATTTTCTGGTCTCGGAATGTCGCTTCACACACTGTCTTCAATCGCCTTGAAACCCGACCTTTTGTTCTGCGTCTTGTTCTTTTGACGTAACGCAAATGAACGCACCGCATCAAGTTGCATTACGTAAAACCCACCGTAATATTCCATCTTCTTTCCCCACTTAATCTGACTTACCAATTTTCTGTCTTATGGTTTGTCGTAGTCTATTCTCAGATTTTTGTTGCCTTGCTCTTCCCAATAGTGTGTTTTATTTCCAGTAGTCTTTTCAATTGCCTTCCTTCTTTAGTTTAGTTTCTTCTCATTTGTTTTCAGTCCTTTATGTATAGCTTTTGGATTTACATACCATCCGGGGACTTAAGAGGTTAATTTAATAAAATAATAAGTTGATTCCAATTGTTTTTCATTTCGCATCTGTCGACCCTACTTGGAGCCTATATGAAGTTACTCTCTAAGGGGAGCTACAACAGCATGAACATCTGAAAATCCTAACGACCCAACAACCACCGTTCCATACCTCATAGTCATTTCTGTGCACTCCTCCATTGCGATCTTTCTATCGTCTCCCCTTAGGCCGATCTCATCGCGCTCCGTTCCACCCCTTCACCACCCCCTCCCACCGTCCACTCCGCCCCCCCCCCCTCCGAGGCGAGCGGGGCAGGCGGGCGCTAACCCGAGTGTGAAAGTCTTCCTCCTCCGCAGTTTACGGCCGGGGTTGCGTAGGCCGCGCCGCGGGGCGAAAACCGCGCGGCAGTAAAGCGCCAGCCCTGATCTTCCTCCGAGGGAGGAAGCGTTTTAGCGTTTACTGGCGAGGGTGTTCCACGACGCCGTGCGCCACGTGATCAAACGCACGAATTGTTTGAGTTTGAGCCGGCGGTAAAATGCGACGATGTAGTTGATGCGGTTAATCAAGGTTTAGCAACACTAATTATCGATGGATTTATGTAGGTGTGAATTTAAAAATTGTTTTATAGAGTCATTACTCAATTTTATGCGGGCTACTCGTGTAGTTATCAGGATTCTCGTTTCTGCACCAGGGGTCGGGGTTTGAATCCCGTCCCATTCCAATGGAAGTTTTGGTGAAGGAAGCAGGATTGCGGCAGGTTTCCTCCCACTATTATTTGAGGAGCTCCCATAACTCTTATTTTTGCTTATCTCTCACTTGCTCAGCCATCACCAGAAATAATAATCATCGCGCCATATTAACACACACGTCTCCACCGGGAGACCTAACTACGGCAGTAATGCAAAAAAACATTTTATTCGGTGGTTAAAGGATCTTAATTTCAAAATATTGATTTCGAAAGATCGATTCTTATTAAATATAGTACCTAGTATCTACGATTCTCTGACTTATAACTATTTGAAAACAAAGATTTCCATTCTAGGTAACCGCTGGATGGGTTCATACGATCAAATTGATGTTTCGTTGAGATGTCACAATTTCCGCTATTTTAATCATTTCTGTAATTTCAGCAATTTTGGATTAATTGGTGGTGGAGTTTGTTGACCTAAAAGTTGCTAAAAAAGTATAAATAAAATGCTCTTAAACTGCTTTAAAAATGCCCTAAAAGTAAAGAAATATGACATTTGTTTAATCCAAACTCGTTCAGATGAATAACTTAAGTTGTTGGATATGTTACTGATCAAAACGAGGGTTCATACTTTCGTTCAAGTGAACTCAGCTTGCTAACGTATGGTTTGCACTGATCTTGAGAGCGTGGGCTTCCGCGACCGGAGTCAGTATTTACTAGGCAATACACCCTGAGGAAGGTCGCAGAATGGCGACCGAAACGTCGGCACCTTCGCCATGGACGCCGCGTCACCCGGACAGCCTAGTAAATAATGCACTGATCTTGACCAAAAAATCTGTCTTTAGTCATAGCGAAATCGGCCGAACCGACAAAGGTGCTGATAGGGACATGTGGCGAATACGACATATTTCCATCAGCGAATCTACCTTGCACGGTCTGCCTCTGGTTATTCTTTCGTCACGCAGCTATAACAACTGAGACGATATGTATAATAAAGCTACTGCTTCATTTTTCCTCGACCAGTAATTGAACCTGGGACCCCTCAGAAATAGGTAGCACGTTGTCCTTTACCCACTTGAGAGACTAAGTTTTTGTAATATCCTAAAATGAATAGAATGAAAGCTCGCCGTAGTGAACTCGAACCAAAGGATCACGGGTTCGAGTCCCGCTTCGGGCATGATTGTATTGTGTTCGTCCTTTCACACCCCTATCATCATAATATCGTGTCATCTTCATAGTTACCATACCGTTTCACGCAATAGTGGTCGCTAATGACCTAGAAGTTGATGCAACCTTAAATTTTTTTTAAAATTGCTCGTCTGCCGTTTGTCCATTTCGTCGGTTTGAAGACCAACTACATGTAGTTAGTCTCGGTTGTTTCGTTGTGCGAGTTAAAATCGATCTTTCAAAAGTAGTCGACATTTCGAACCACGAGCGAGCGTGTGTGCTATAGTTAGCTAAATGATGCTGGCGAATATTTCTAAGTTATAAGATTGTGTGTTTTTGCAAAGAATAGTTAGTTCATATAAACACGATGTCCACTAATCATGAAACACATGTGTCTTGATGAAAAAATGTCCAATGATTATAATTATGTGTATTATGAGTGTTACATGATTTATAATGTTTCTAAGTTAAGGTGGATTGCAGATTACCTAGTATCGACCAGTACATCATAGTCTAGAAATCTTGGTAAATATAAAACATTTCAATTACATTTTGTAGAAACATAATTAAATCTGTTTTCACAGTGAATAGTGATTGTATATACCAGAGTTTGTAAACCTTCCTAATTTTCTAAATATTGGAGGATAAGTTCTGAACGAAATTTAGATGAAGCAATATTCTTGGATTTTTCGAATTTCTATAATGTGCATACGTGGTACCTTTCTAATCTTCCTTTTTATGCGATGTAGTCGCAAGTATGCGGCTACGATATGCAATTTCTATTTTCTTCTCTCCACCTTCTACATAAGAAGAAACTGTTGTAACATTCGGAAACAAACACAGTTAGGTGCAAAGAGAAAGGAACATTCAATGATGTCTATGCATATATAGTTTGTCATCACGAAAAATATTCAAATTTAGGTACTTGAAAATACAGCTAAGATATTTTCATAACTTATAAGCTCATTATTTTAAATGCTACAGTATTACCTCTGCGAACGAGACACATATTGTTGTTCTTATTACGGCTTAAATCTTATTACGGCTATTTAAAAATGTAAATATCTACGTCTGTAAACTGGCTTATATGTTAGTCCTTTTATAAACACCTACACACTATCCCTTTCATGCAATTTAATAATAATAATAATAATAATAATAATAATAATAATAATAATAAGTCGGCCCCGTGGCGCAGACGGTTGCGGTAGCCGTCGTCTGTGCCGAGGAGGCTGCAGGTTCGAGTCCTGCGTAGACATGGTCATATTTGTGATTGTCCCTTCACCTATCATCATCATCCTATCATCTCATAATTCACACTACAAGGCGTAACAACCTTGTTGTAATCCAAGGATACAGCTGAAAAGCTGATCCTGGAAGAGTTACACACGTTAATCGTGTAGCGTGGTCAGTAATGGCCTATACGCCAATAATAATAATAATAATAATAATAATAATAATAATAATAATAATAACAGCAACAACTATAACAATAACTGTATCAAGTCTAGAGTATTAAGAAGCGATATAAGTTCAAGCAGAGGCAAGTGAATTAAATCCGTGCAGAGATGAGAGATTTTCTCAGTCACTGGCCATTATTGAGAGCAGCGAAGTGCCTTGCAACGTGCTTATCGCCAACAGTTTCCTGAGTTGTCAAACAACAGCCCGTGCAATCGTGCAGCGCCGCATAAAACCCTCGTTATGAGAAACAATTCATTGGAGGCGCTGGGAAAAGGACGACATTTTATTACTAGAGATAAAAGGGAGGCAAAGTTCGAAAACAAATAGCAGACCTACCGCAGTTTCAGTTATGAAGTGTGTAGTTGATGTCTGGAAGGCGATCTCTGAGGTGTGGGGCAAAAACAATAGTCGTGACACGACAGAACGCCTACGGCGGCACATCGTTTACCCACGAAGCGGAGAATTGTGCCTTCTGTGTGCGTAAACATGCAGCAGCGCGTATTCTCTAAATGTTCTCCACCCATACATCGCTTTGTCCAGGGTGCACGGTTATTAAGTACTCTGAACCTGTTATTTATTTAACTTGTACTACTTGAACTAGTGCCACAATTAATTCAACGTTTGAAATCAGTATTTTTAAAGGGAAAATATGTTTATGCTGGAACCTTACTAAACATTTTGTGACAACCCTTGATATGGGGCGGAGACGAAAGCGGAGGCGAGGGCGGAGGCGAGGGCGGGGGCGAGGGCGGGGGCGAGGGCGGGGGGCGGAGGCGAGGGTGGAGGCGAGGGCGGAGGCGAGGGCGCAGGCGAGGGCGGAGGCGAGGGCGGAGGCGAGGGCGGAGGCGAGGGCGGAGGCGAGGGCGGAGGCGAGGGCGGAGGCGAGGGCGGAGGCGAGGGCGGAGGCGAGGGCGGAGGCGAGGGCGGAGGCGAGGGCGGAGGCGAGGGCGGAGGCGAGGGCGGAGGCGAGGGCGGAGGCGAGGGCGGAGGCGAGGGCGGCGGCGAGGGCGGAGCGGCGAGGGCGGCGGCGAGGGCGGCGGCGAGGGCGGAGGCGAGGGCGGAGGCGAGGGCGGAGGCGAGGGCGGAGGCGAGGGCGGAGGCGAGGGCGGAGGCGAGGGCGGAGGCGAGGGCGGAGGCGAGGGCGGAGGCGAGGGCGGAGGCGAGGGCGTCCTGCCGGGGGCCTTGACAGGGGCAATTAGCCCCCCACGGGGCGCAGCGCCTGCTCCCACCCCTGGCGCCCCCGCCGCCCCCATGCGCGCCTGCCACCGGGGACCCTGCCCTAATTAGCTGCTTTATGGACCTCGCCTGGTGAGACAGCGCCCCTCGCCGGCGCTGGGGTGGCGAGGCCGCCGCCAGCTGGCAAACAAACATTGCTCCAAGTACGCGAGCGAGCTGCCTCGGAATCTTGGGAACTTCTCTTTTCTGACGGCGAGACAATTGGGCATATAATATGATTTAAGGACATACTATAATGACAGAATTTATTCATCTCTCAGATGTCATGTACCAGTGGTATAAAGAATATGTACGTATAACGTGCTATCAAGAAATGGAACGTATAATTTAGCTTGTCTTTAATAAAATACTGTTTTTATTTGAAAATTATGTGAAAACAAATGCAAAACGTGCGTAACTCCCTATTTTACATGCATGCGTTAAGAGCTGAAATTATCACATCTGCAGTGCGTCACAATGCGTGTCTTAATATAGACTCACCCATTTTGGACTGTGTGGGGACATTCGCAAATACGGAACGATTAATTAAGCTGGAAGGACCAGTTTATTCTGTAAATTTTCTTCATTATAAAAATAATTTAATATCCAAATGCAAATATCTTAAAAAGAAAAAATATCAGACCGAAAGGAATAATTAAATTACGGCCTATCTTGATAGTGGAGGCAACTAACGAGAGAGAATGTAGTGCATTGTGCATGTGCAATCAAATGAATGATTCAAAATCAGCTTAGACGTTAGATTTTGTATGCCAGTGAATGTATTTAAGTATTTGTATGCTAGTAAATGTCTGTATACGTAGACACTGGGCGCTAGCAATCAAAAATTCAAAACATTTTCCTTTCCCTTTGGAATTTCAGCGTTAGGGCTATATCGAGACATGCATTAATTATTAACTTATCGTTGAAAATAAGCACAATTAAATCATATATTTGTAATGGGTAACATTTCCTTCCTGGGGCTTGTACCAGCTTCAGGAGATGCTGATTTCGGCTATCCTCGCCGATTATTTACTATGTCCCTTTGGTGACATATATTAACCTTCTCACTAGACAGACATACCGAGATCGTCGGTCTGTAGTCATCCCCGATAACACACACACATCAAAGACTAGGGACTAACAAACAAACCCACGGAGGGATTCGAACCCTCGACTCTTCAGAGCGAGGCGCTGAGTCTGCGCGCGCCCTCGCCACTTGGGTCATCCCGATCGGCACGTTTTTGCTAAGCGTATAATTTTAAATTTTAGGATGTCGTAATGCCATGTACGATATCTGTTCACAAACCGATATGTTTCTGTTAAAATCCTAAATATCAACACATACAAAATAGGCTTTTTCTCCATCACATTGTTCCTCCATATTGCCATATCTGCATAATTATGTAGCTTTTTGACATTTGTTAGCAACGTCGCATTACATTAAAAAGGTGTTCTTTAAAATACGTCATTAACATTTAACATACGACAGCGGTACTTTGAAGATAGAAACATCCAGAGTATTATGCTCTTATGTACGTTACATCCAAGTCTTCTTTGTGCAACGGATTCTCGCCTTTGAAGGAACGCCACGGCCCTGTCGCAGCTCTTAGTAAAAGCAATAATAGCTATCCCAGACGTTGCTGCTGGCGAGGCAGCGTTTGCTGCGGCGCTGAAGACATGTTGAAGACAGCGGCGGCTTTACCGATACACCGTGTAGCGCGTTGTGCTATTTACTGCGTGCTTTGCATATCACCGACCTCGTACCTCAGGACCACCCAAAGGGCGACGTGGAGGGTCTACGAGAGAAGCCCTTGGCCTTTGCTTTGAGGTCTGTTGGTTGGTCAGTGATTCAACTCAGTGCGGCAACTGCTAAGGTCATTTTTATTTACTAGGCTGTCCGGGTGACGCCGCGTCCATGGCGAAGGTGCCGACATTTCGGTCGCCATTCTGCGACCTTCCTCAGGGCGTATTGCGATACGTATTGCGATACGCCCTGAGGAAGGTCGCAGAATGGCGACCGAAACGTCGGCACCTTCGCCATGGACGCGGCGTCACCCGGACAGCCTAGTAAATACTGACTCCGGCCGCGGAAGCCTACGCTCTCACATAAGGTCATTTTCCCCGTAAATGTAGTGTATGCTTTTCGCTCGGGAGGTGGCAGTGTTCTTCCCCCGCTGGATGGCGAGATCCGGCGCCCACCTACCGTCGAGTACCGAGATTTCCCAACGTCGGCTACCGGGACCCAACCAGGTATCCCACCAGCAGGGCACCTCCCCAGCCAGGACAAGCTCTAAACTCACGACCCACTTCCCGACATGTGTGGTAGTGATGTACATGTCAGTGTAAGTGTGTGTGTAAGCGATGACGATAGAACAAGGAAGAGGAAGGAAAGATCGCGTGCGATCTATGGTCCGTTTGTTGGGGTACTGCTTCGGTATTCATCTGGCATTGATCAGAAAAAAATACCGAAAACTACCGATCAGAGCTAGAATTCTCCTCCAGGCAGCGACTAAATTCGCCCTAGCTGATAAGCTAGTGTCGATCAGAGCAGCCGGCCGCTAGAATTCTCCTCCAGGCAGCGACTGAATTCGCCCTAGTTGATAAGCTAGTGTTGACGATCAGAGCAGCCGGCCGCTGGAATTCTCCTCCAGGCAGCGCCTGAATTCACCCTAGCTGATTAGCTAGTGTCGACGATCAGAGCAGCCGGCCGCTAGAATTCTCCTCCAGGCAGCGACTGAATTCGCCCTAGTTGATAAGCTAGTGTCGACGATCAGAGTAGCCGGCCGCTAGAATTCTCCTCCAGGCAGCGACTGAATTCGCCCTAGTTGATAAGCTAGTGCCGACGATCAGAGCAGCCGGCCGCTAGAATTCTCCTCCAGGCAGCGACTGAATTCGCCCTAGTTGATAAGCTAGTGCCGACGATCAGAGCAGCCGGCCGCTAGAATTCTCCTCCAGGCAGCGCCTGAATTCACCCTAGCTGATTAGCTAGTGCCGACGATCAGAGCAGCCGGCCGGTAGAATTCTCCTCCAGGCAGCGACTGAATTCGCCCTAGTTGATAAGCTAGTGCCGACGATCAGAGCAGCCGGACGGTAGAATTCTCCTCCAGGCAGCGACTGAATTCGCCCTAGTTGATAAGCTAGTGCCGACGATCAGAGCAGCCGGCCGGTAGAATTCTCCTCCAGGCAGCGACTGAATTCGCCCTAGCTGATAAGCTAGTGTCGAAAATCCTGCCACCGCTGGGACTTGAACTTATGACCTCCGGGTTAGAGGCACTGCAGTGACGTCACCTGGTGCCCTGCGTCACCTCTCCTGATCCTTTGCGTTGGGTGACGCAAGGGATTGCAACATTGGCGCCCAACTATGCATTTCGAATCTTGCCTAAGGCATGGATTTTGAGCGTTTTGGTATAATAATGAATAATAGCATACCGTTATCATATTTAAAATCCTGTACTGAAATCCTATCCATCAGTTCCTCTCCTTCCTCAATAACGTGTGTGAGCAGGGATAACATCAGACGCGCGACGGAATGGCTAGCGGCAAGGACCGTCAGCGCCAAGGACTGGCTAACTCCAGTACAGAACTAAGACGATAGGTTCAAAAGCTTCTCCTGTCCAACGACAGAACATTGTCCGACATGGAATCCTTGGTAATACGTTCACCAGCAATAGTTTTACTGCTACAAAATATACATTGTATTCTGAAACGATAATCATACCACTAACCTTGACTTGGTGAATCATTCGAACGACCAACGCCGCACCCTATAATATGTGGCCTAGACTTTACCTGACACCCTTCATTCTTCTTGATTATGCTCATTATGCTATGCATTTTACACTGGATTATGCAGTTTCCAAAAACAATATTGCGCCATGAACGTGAGTCATTAAGCCGTAAGTCTTAATAAATCATTAAGCCTTAGGATGTCTGTTCATAATACATAACACAAAAAAGCACAACATGGAAATTTACATGCAGAAATCTACCACGTGAGCTGGCCGGCTTTATTCCTCCTTCGAAGGAAGGCGTACGAAGGACTTCACCCGTGTACTGTGGTATAGCAAGCCAGTTAACAGTTACACCATCAAAGTCGCGTTGTGTAGGAGGGAACCATCTGAAGCAGCAAACGCAGACCTCCTCAGGACCAGCGCCCTCGATATATCTTTCTGCGTGGGTGGTCTTGTGGAGCCCGAAGCACTCGACCACGCTGTGGAGTCGAGGGTAACACTAGTGGGTATCGGCGCCCAGTCGCCAGTCGCGTTGAGTGGATACAGGGTTTCTTTCCCACACCTTCGTCGAGAGTTCGGACAGTCACAAAAAATCCACTTCGAATGTGAGCCGGAGGCTGCCTTCGAATGTTCCATTCAGGGACAGATTAATACAGCTGAATAAGTACGCACGTAGGCGTAGCTGAATAAGTACGCACGGGGTGAGATGGCTGAGTGAGGGTGGTGCGTCGCCGCTGCAGAGTCTCTCAACGGGAGGCCCCGTGTTCGAGACCCGGCGCTGGCGGATTCTGGACTCGAACTGGGTGCCGTGTTCGATTTCAATCACTGCCTGGACGAGAAATCTAATGGTTGGATGCTCCGATCGGTAGATTTCCATGGTTTCACCGGTCAGTGTCAATCAACACTAACTGGGTGCCATGTTCGATTTCAATCACTGCCTGGACGAGAAATCTAATGGTTGGATGCTCCGATCGGTAGATTTCCATGGTTTCTCCGGTCACTGTCAATCAACACTAACTGGGTGCCGTGTTCGATTTCAATCACTGCCTGGACGAGAAATCTAATGGTTGGATGCTCCGATCGGTAGATTTCCATGGTTTCTCCGGTCAATGTCAATCAACACTAACTGGGTGCCATGTTCGATTTCAATCACTGCCTGGACGAGAAATCTAATGGTTGGATGCTCCGATCGGTAGATTTCCATGGTTTCTCCGGTCAATGTCAATCAACACTAACTGGGTGCCATGTTCGATTTCAATCACTGCCTGGACGAGAAATCTAATGGTTGGATGCTCCGATCGGTAGATTTCCATGGTTTCTTCAGTCAATGTCAATCAACACTAACTGGGTGCCGTGTTCGATTTCAATCACTGCCTGGACGAGAAATCTAATGGTTGGATGCTCCGATCGGTAGATTTCCATGGTTTCTCCGGTCAATGTCAATCAACACTAACTGGGTGCCGTGTTCGATTTCAATCTCTGCCTGGACGAGAAATCTAATGGTTGGATGCTCCGATCGGTAGATTTCCATGGTTTCTCCGGTCACTGTCAATCAACACTAACTGGGTGCCATGTTCGATTTCAATCACTGCCTGGACGAGAAATCTAATGGTTGGATGCTCCGATCGGTAGATTTCCGTGGTTTCTCCGGTCAATGTCAATCAGCACTAACTGGGTGCCGTGTTCGATTTCAATCTCTGCCTGGACGAGAAATCTAATGGTTGGATGCTCCGATCGGTATATTTCCATGGTTTCTCCGGTCAATGTCAATCAGCACTAACTGGGTGCCGTGTTCGATTTCAATCTCTGCCTGGACGAGAAATCTAATGGTTGGATGCTCCGATCGGTAGATTTCCATGGTTTATCCGGTCAATGTCAATCAACACTAACTGGGTGCCGTGTTCGATTTCAATCACTGCCTGGACGAGAAATCTAATGGTTGGATGCTCCGATCGGTAGATTTCCATGGTTTCTCCGGTCACTGTCAATCAGCACTAACTGGGTTCCATGTTCGATTTCAATCACTGCCTGGACGAGAAATCTAATGGTTGGATGCTCCGATCGGTAGATTTCCATGGTTTCTCCGCTCAATGTCAATCAACACTAACTGGGTGCCGTGTTCGATTTCAATCACTGCCTGGACGAGAAATCTAATGGTTGGATGCTCCGATCGGTAGATTTCCATGGTTTCACCGGTCACTGTCAATCAACACTAACTGGGTGCCATGTTCGATTTCAATCACTGCCTGGACGAGAAATCTAATGGTTGGATGCTCCGATCGGTAGATTTCCGTGGTTTCTCCGGTCAATGTCAATCAGCACTAACTGGGTGCCGTGTTCGATTTCAATCTCTGCCTGGACGAGAAATCTAATGGTTGGATGCTCCGATCGGTAGATTTCCATGGTTTCTCCGGTCAATGTCAATCAGCACTAACTGGGTGCCGTGTTCGATTTCAATCTCTGCCTGGACGAGAAATCTAATGGTTGGATGCTCCGATCGGTAGATTTCCATGGTTTCTCCGGTCAATGTCAATCAACACTAAATGGGTGCCGTGTTCGATTTCAATCACTGCCTGGACGAGAAATCTAATGGTTGGATGCTCCGATCGGTATATTTCCATGGTTTCTCCGGTCAATGTCAATCAGCACTAACTGGGTGCCGTGTTCGATTTCAATCTCTGCCTGGACGAGAAATCTAATGGTTGGATGCTCCGATCGGTAGATTTCCATGGTTTCTCCGGTCAATGTCAATCAGCACTAACTGGGTGCCATGTTCGATTTCAATCACTGCCTGGACGAGAAATCTAATGGTTGGATGCTCCGATCGGTAGATTTCCATGGTTTCTCCGGTCAATGTCAATCAGCACTAACTGGGTGCCGTGTTCGATTTCAATCTCTGCCTGGACGAGAAATCTAATGGTTGGATGCTCCGATCGGTAGATTTCCATGGTTTCTCCGGTCAATGTCAATCAACACTAAATGGGTGCCGTGTTCGATTTCAATCACTGCCTGGACGAGAAATCTAATGGTTGGATGCTCCGATCGGTATATTTCCATGGTTTCTCCGGTCAATGTCAATCAGCACTAACTGGGTGCCGTGTTCGATTTCAATCTCTGCCTGGACGAGAAATCTAATGGTTGGATGCTCCGATCGGTAGATTTCCATGGTTTCTCCGGTCAATGTCAATCAGCACTAACTGGGTGCCATGTTCGATTTCAATCACTGCCTGGACGAGAAATCTAATGGTTGGATGCTCCGATCGGTAGATTTCCATGGTTTCTCCGGTCAATGTCAATCAGCACTAACTGGGTGCCATGTTCGATTTCAATCACTGCCTGGACGAGAAATCTAATGGTTGGATGCTCCGATCGGTAGATTTCCATGGTTTCTCCGGTCAATGTCAATCAGCACTAAC
This sequence comes from Gryllus longicercus, assembly GCA_038098605.1. NCBI lineage: Eukaryota > Metazoa > Arthropoda > Insecta > Orthoptera > Gryllidae > Gryllus > Gryllus longicercus. The sequence goes on along the minus strand of JAZDUA010000947.1, from coordinate 81,518 downwards.
TGGGTGCCGTGTTCGATTTCAATCTCTGCCTGGACGAGAAATCTAATGGTTGGATGCTCCGATCGGTATATTTCCATGGTTTCTCCGGTCAATGTCAATCAGCACTAACTGGGTGCCATGTTCGATTTCAATCACTGCCTGGACGAGAAATCTAATGGTTGGATGCTCCGATCGGTAGATTTCCATGGTTTCTCCGGTCAATGTCAATCAGCACTAACTGGGTGCCGTGTTCGATTTCAATCTCTGCCTGGACGAGAAATCTAATGGTTGGATGCTCCGATCGGTAGATTTCCATGGTTTCTCCGGTCAATGTCAATCAGCACTAACTGGGTGCCGTGTTCGATTTCAATCTCTGCCTGGACGAGAAATCTAATGGTTGGATGCTCCGATCGGTAGATTTCCATGGTTTCTCCGGTCAATGTCAATCAACACTAAATGGGTGCCGTGTTCGATTTCAATCACTGCCTGGACGAGAAATCTAATGGTTGGATGCTCCGATCGGTATATTTCCATGGTTTCTCCGGTCAATGTCAATCAGCACTAACTGGGTGCCGTGTTCGATTTCAATCTCTGCCTGGACGAGAAATCTAATGGTTGGATGCTCCGATCGGTAGATTTCCATGGTTTCTCCGGTCAATGTCAATCAGCACTAACTGGGTGCCATGTTCGATTTCAATCACTGCCTGGACGAGAAATCTAATGGTTGGATGCTCCGATCGGTAGATTTCCATGGTTTCTCCGGTCAATGTGAGGTGAATGTCGGAGAAGTCCCCTCACAAGCGGGTCACGGACCTTGTCCTCTTTTCAGACCAGAGCTTCTCCCACTGGGGAGAGACCCTGGTGGGGAAAAAGACCTGCTGGTCGGAGCGGGTCTCACGTTCCAGTGGAGAGGAACATCGCGGCATCCCCAGAGTAACAAGAGGTCTTTACTTAGGGGCGCCCAGTGAAAACAAGAGGCCTGATCCGTGGTGTGAAATACCCACTGATATTCAATTTAATATATAGTAAATAATACTAATGAATATTCTGCTACTAATATTTGATATTATTACTTTTCTGCTTGGGCACGCTATGGAGTCATATAATATTGATCTGTAAATATTTTTCTTATTGATTAATCTGCTATGCTCCTAAATTTGCCCTATAAATGAAATATTATTTTATTCTATTTCTATTTACTTATGAGTACTTATGACTCGGATAGCCATTCATCAAAGAATGGTATTATGTGCATGTAATTATGGGATATAATATAGGCATATATGCGTTAAGAACGCAGAAAATATGTACTATACAATACCTTATAAAAATGATGAAATTATTATAATTGAATATAATGAAATTATTATATTCTCTTTGCCGTTATATTTATCACTGAAGATCTAAGTTACATTTAGTCTACCAAAACAAAGCAAATTATGACAAAAACTCATCGGAATTATGGACTGGAACTCTTGCTGAATGGAACTCTGGCTGAACACTTAATTTTTTTCATTACAGTGTATAACAGTTATCGTTTCAAGGTTTGAAAATCGAAACGATTCTCGTTTGCTTCTCAAAATTTTTATTGTTATTATTATTATTATTATTATTATTATTATTATTAGACATTTTCTTGTGAAAATAGTAAAATATGTATAATTCTAACTAAATGCTCTAAATGTTACCCAATAATAAACACTCCCAAAATATGTAAAAACATGCACTATAAAAACGGCATTTTTCACCAGAGAGACATTTTTCTGTGGACATTACAATATGCACACATTTAAATGTAATAGAAAAAGTTGTTATATAACTATCCTAGACCTATTTATGAGTTTCGACACATAACGTGCTGTCTTCTTATATATGTGTGCGTGCAATCTATACAGAATTGCAATCTCTGAAAGTTCTGTTAATTAAAACTGGTTATTTTGAATTGATGGCAACTAGCTGCATATGATCAGCCTTTCTTCCAAATGAATAACTTAACATTTGTTTAGAATTTTGATTACGCCTTATTATGCGGTCATGAAATAATCTAATCTCATTTCTTTCGTATAAAATAATAAATATTTCGGGTCAAGAATCAAAGTTCATAGCTTACTATAATCTTCGCGCGTATCGTTTATTTCTCGGGTGAACTCCGCATCTGTTTTCTTGGTACTGCCTATTTGCTAATGTCCCTCTTACTGTATTCTCTCATAATGTTAAGGTAGGTTTGCCAGACGTCCCCGGAGTATTTGATGAAACCATCAGTTAATTGATGTTTTTTTATCAAAAAAAACTACAAATAAATTATTACGTAGTCGCAACTTTCCCTAACTATACCACAGATGGGTACCGAATCGCGACTGTCTACATTCAATACCAATTGTTGAATAAAATCCCCGTCTACGAATCATTCCTATTATACGTTTCGTTTCGAAATCAGTCTATTTAGATATTACTTAATATTCACAAAAAATACTATGACACCTCTAAATTACAAGTTTGTACAATATCGAAAGTAATTTCGTGTACCCAATTTTCTGTAACTGAAAAATACTGATCTCAATCTTATGCGAATATGCTCGTACCGTCTGCTCAATGCGTCAGCTATGGTAGCTGGCGTAGGAAAGTGAATATTATAACATTTTCTATAATAATACACCTCTCACCGCCGCCTCCATGCATGCTTTATATTTGTATACACAAGGGGTCCTGATTTCCTTTCCACAACTGAAAGCGTCGACCATACAACATATTTATTTGTTTATCGGTCGCCCCCAGCAACGTGTTTCCTTTGACTATTATCATTCTATAAGCATTAATTTACATTCTATTTACAATGTCTTGATGACATTTTTTATATTCAAATAAAAACGGGGTTTTCTGGCTTAACACGATGGAGCCTCTCATTTGAAACAAAAAATATTCTTCCTCCGCCAATTCATATATAGAATTCATTTCTCTATGCATTGGAAATAACTTTCATAGCGTTAAATTTGGATTAGAGATAAATACATTTTCTTTTATTTCTTTGAGAGCAGAGAAATTCGGAGTCTCAATTAAATCGGGGCCTTAGGCAAATTGCTGAACTATACTGAAAAATTGTGTGAAACTTTGTTGTCAATAATGTGCTACTGCAATTTCTTATATATTGGTATGGATGCCCGTAAAAAATGAATAACTTAAATTATATTTGCTAAATATTTTTTAGTCCGAAGGAGCTTTAATCTTGAATCACATTCAAAGTATTTGACGAAAAACAGAATTTTATTCTTGAATTGAAATACGGTACCCACGTAGTTTCCTTATTGCAAATTCATTGCGAAAATTTAAACTAAATTACAAATTGTCTGGACATTTCAAACGAATCTCACTCGTTTTCTCTTCTCAATTTCACGTTGACACGAAGACAATTTCTATTTGGTCGAGAGAGCTTTGAGGATCTCTCAGTTTGTCGTCTAAAGGCCTAACATCGCCATCACTTTTGCGGTAGACGTTTCCAAATCACTGGAACGAACTTTCTTCTTAAACGAGTTCCTTTGTTATCTCTATCCTTCTCTTCGATTCCTTCGGATGTACTTGACCCGTCCCCGGTTTAACTATTTAGCAAGGTTTGTCAATTCACTCTTTGTAATCGGAAGGAGAGGTACAGGGTTACAAGAAATTTTGGCTCCACGTTCTAACTTCCCGAAGTTGCCACTACAGCTGAGTTGATGTTCGAGAGGTAATTTACAACTTCTGATGTATCAAGTTCATTCCAGTAAATATAAAATGCTCAAAATATTACCAATTTATTTTATTCCCAGGATTGGAGTAAGCTTTACAGAATATCAGTATAAATTCACCATCTTAGGTAGTTCAAATGGCTGTTGCCTGACTGTAACATGAAAAGAAACGATCTGTGATATTCTGCAGAAATTCAAAATGAATTAGACTGAACGAGGTAAAAAAATGCTGTATAAACAAAGAGCTGGTACCTAAAACTTAAATATGCGTTGATGATCGATAAACGTTCTCAAAAACTTCTTGATGAACATCTTAGAGAAATCGCTTTTCAAACACGATTATCTCATCTCATTCCATGTATCAACAGCAGTCTATGTACTCGCAAACCACTTCGAATCTTCGCATTAGCATCAATGCGTAAAATGTACTGTTTGTTTAGGAAAAACGTTGTCAAATACTCTGCCTAGTGAGAACGATATCTGTCCATTTTAACATATTCAATCTTGATCTTATCTTGAATGAATGATGAATGCATCAATAGTCAACGAACCAAGATTCTGACTATTCAGGAATGGGTATTTTGCAGGATGTATTTTCGTTTTCAGCCTTTGCCGAGCTTGTGAATATATTATGTCTTACCTGGAATCTCAATTTAAATAATATTAGACAACTCTTAAAGAACTGTTTTGGTCTACATATTTTTCGAACAAAAGTATATCTGATAGATGTTTGCTTTAGATAGAATACCTCGCAAATCTATTCACAATATTGCAGTTTTTGGGAGTGTTTAAGATCACACTTCCATCTCCGACCTCTACTTTGCACTTTTCCATTAGAACAAAAAATAACATCCTGTTTCAGCAAACATTAACACTGAATTATAAACGATGAAGAGATATATCCAGTGAAGTAAGTTTCAATGATTTAAAGAATTTAATGATATAAAATTGAACGGATCAGTCAAAGAACAAAATGTAATACTAATTTGCAACAAAGCATTTGTAGAGAATACGGTTTTAATACATACTTTTGCATCCTGCCTCTCACTTAAATATCCAAAACTAAATGTCTTCTTTGAGAAATATTCCTAGTTCGACGTATATTTTATTTCTGACGGCTCCAGATCTCACGGTCACGAATTAAGAAATTCAGAATACAATGTGAATGTAAATTGAAATAGTGCTAACTTAAACTAGCTTAATATTTAATGAAACTTCATTAAAACTCGTCATCATCGATAAAACATTAAACTTTCATAGACCCAAAAGGCATTCACACTCATAGGATTTGTACAAATTAATAAACAATTGCAGTTAACGCAATTCAATCACGTGACTTGCAACTTACCTGGTCGACAAACATACCTTTCACTGGACCTTCGGAGGAGCTACATTTCCGAACACCGAGTCAGTCTGCCCATCCCCTCCCACCCAAATCTCCCCGAGAAGCGGGGCGACTTCAGAATTGTCCCGCGGCCCCATATGGGCCACCCTTACATCCGTACATAACGGCTGCGCGTTCGCCGGTCTCCTCGCCAGCCCCGCCCCGCCCCACCCCTCCTCTCCCCCCTCCTCGCCCGTCCGCCGCCCCCCTGATGGATGGAGCGCCCTTCCCCGCTTCCCCTTGATTCAATTAAAGACGCCTCAAGAAAATCACTCCGGCTTCCCGGCGGCTCTCGCAGCCGCACTAAAAGAAAGTCTGCTGGTCAATTAGGGCTACGGGCTCAGTGATTAGCGGCCAAATCACGTCTGCGGCCCGGATTGGCCCCGTCCGTTACAGCCAATCTGGGCGAGCGCCGCGGCGCCAGGGGTGCGCGGGGCTGGGATCGCGAAGGGCGGCGACTGTGTGTGAGTGTGTGTGTGTGTGTGTGTGTGTGTGTGTGAGTGCGGGGGCGGATCGGAGGCGGTGGAAACGCCTCGGAGCAGTTTCGCTGCTTCTGCGTCGGGAGGACGTGGGGCGTGAGGCGAGGCAGGGCCGGACAGTGCGGGCTGGAAAAGGACGCGGCGGGGTGAGGTGGGGCGGGATGGGTCAGGACGAGACGAGACGGGGCGGTTCAAGGCGGAGACGGAGCGGGGTGGGGGTCGGGAGGCGCGGGACGAGACGGGACAGGGGGTACGGGACTGGATTGAGTGGGTCACAACGGAGAGGGAAAGAGCGGAATTGAACAAGCTGTGCCGGGGAACGGTGGGGCGAGGCGGGGTTGCACCGGGCAGGGCTGGATGGGGTCGGGACTGAGCAGATCATAGGTGAGTGGGACACAGCTGAGCGGTATATAGTGAAGCGGGGCACAAAGAATAGAGACGGTGCGGGGCGTAGAGCGGTCTAGAGTGGCGTGTCTTGGCTTGGCGTTTCATGGCGGGGCGGGGTGAACGGGGCGGGGTGGAGCGGATAGGGCGGAGTGGATAGGGACGGGCGGACGGGGCGGGGCGGACGGGGCAGGGCGGACGGGGCGGGGCGGACGGGGCGGGGCGGACGGGGCGGGGCGGACGGGGCGGGGGCGGACGGGGCGGGGCGGACGGGGCGGGGCGGGGCGGACGGGGCGGGGCGGACGGGGCGGGGGCGGACGGGACGGGGCGGGGCGGACGGGCGGGGCGGGGGCGGATGGGGCGGGGCGGGGCGGACGGGGCCGGGCTGATGGGGAGCGGACTGGGCGAAGAGGACGTGGCGGGGCGGACGGGGCGGTGCCGAGCGGGACTGCGCAGGATAGCTGGCCGGGGGGGGGGCGGGCCGCGGAGGGACGGGTCTGAGGAGTACGACGGACGGGTCGGGCGGGGGGTGGACGTGCGTAGCAGAGCAGAGTGGGCGGGGCGGGTGGGAGCGGGGTTGGTGGCATTAAATGGGGCGGCAGGGGGCTCCGTAACTGGTGCCTGGTGAAAGAGACTCGAGGGACCTGGCGCCAGTGACAGTGATGGGCGGCAAGCTGCGGGGCGGCGCCGAGTGTGCCAGTGAGGGAAACGGCGAAAGTAGAGGGGCGATGTTGTGATGGCCGGGGAAACAGGGAGAAGGAAAGTCAGCAAATTCTTCGGGTAGAAAATTTATTCGAAGAGATTTTAAACACCCTCTCAAAAAATCTTTCAGCATTTGTCTTCATTGAAGATTACCTGTAGGTTAGTTTTCTGCTGTAGGAACAGGCTTCCGGATACCTGAAACTAAATTTTCGAGCAAAATGAATTGCAGGATTCTTGTGGAAATTTTCGAGCAAAACGAATTTGCACTTGAAGAACTCCATCATAATTATTTCAATGGATGAAGGAAATAATTCAGTCGTAAACGAAATCCTGAGAACTGGAAGTTTAAGAAAATAAGAACTAAATATAATTACACATTCTCCCATATTTATTTTTTATTTTTCCACTCATTTTTATTTGTTCACCATCTATCAACTTCCTGATAGATGATAAGATAAAATGAACATGTAAAACATGAGTTCTTCATACAACGTGACGTTTCTCTAATTAAAATTAGTAATGAAGATAGTTCAACGGTAACCAATCACAACATAAGTCGTGAATGTGGCAGCTGAACCCCGGACACCCAACAGCAAACAGGATAAGTATTTGAAACGGAAGCTGGCTCAGCACCTGCGACTGCCAGCGCTGTTCCTCTCGCACTTTCTTCCTTTGTGCGCCTCCGCCGATTCCCCGGAGCCGGGAGAGAGGCACCGCGGAACGCGGTGAATCCTCGACGAACATGTCTGCGGGGCTGAAAGTGTTGAGGCGGTTTATGACCACTCGGTGAGGAGCTGTCATTACGGGAAGAACGTGAGCCACCCCCGCCGCCGATCACCCACCAGATCCCCCCTCCCCTCCGCGCCCGCACACCCCCGCCCCTCCGCGGCCCCGGCCACTTTGCTCTGATTGAGTTGACCCGGCGCCTCTCACACCATCACTCTCCCCCCGGGAAGGCCACAGACTTTTCCCCAGACACAGTGCATGATACAATCACTGCTCCCGCAGAGGTACTAGAAAGTGTGTGCTATTGTGTAATCACCGGGTAATTTTTTGTATGTAATATATAGTAACGTATAATATAGAGAAAGTAGTATAATCCTGCAAAATATTAATGTCAAGATTTTGGCCGAAATACTCATTTTTGGCACCTCTGATACCCATCGTTTCGTCTCAGAGGAACCTCACCATCATCTGGGGTCGAGACCATACTGAGACTTACAACGTTGATGATGTAAATTAACTATCCCAATAAAAGCAAAAATGTTACCTATCTGTTCTTTTAAATGCATGTGTGAATGAAGATTTTATGTTGATTGTAGATGAGAATTATGAGGATTCTAACTAATAAAAACTAGAGACAGACTTTATGGCTATGTGCAGTTGTAGGCAATCTTTAGGAGTAACCCCAGGTAAAATTTCCAGAACTGACATGGATGCCTGCTGTCTTGGACCACGGAAAATTGTGCCACATCTCTTTTCATCCATCAATGGTAGCGTATCGCCATGATTGTTGGCAACCTCTCGGTCGTCTTCCTTCCTTTAATTCACTCAAATGCTGCCATTGCTGCCCCTTGTATTCATTGACCCCCATCCCCGCTCAACACCGTCCTGCCACACCGCCCCCCCCATCACCGCCTCCAATTACCACCGTCACCGACTCAACGTCGTCCCTTCCTCATCCCCTATCACCGTTTTCTCCTCACCGCCGTCTCCACCCCACTACCTTCTCAGCCTCACCGCTGTTCCAGCGGCACCAGCGTCCCTGCCTCACCATCATCTCCATCTCATCGCCGTCCTTGCCTCACCGCCGTCCCTGCCTCTCCCCCTGCCTAATAATCATCTCCACCTCACCACTATCCACACACCATTCTCGTCCATGGCGTTGCCATCTACGATATTATGGTCCATATCATCACAGCCTTTCCCGCGCCAACACCTCCGTCAACTCCGTGTTTCATGCTGTTTCATCAGTCCGTTGCATTCGCAGACACCTTCGTCGCTTCTCAGTGCTCTGTGACATCACTGCCCTTTCTCACCGATTTCATCAAACTCAACTTCTCCGTCACTCCTGGCACATATACTCTACACGCGGTGTTCATCGTTCTCAATGCCACCTGATCCGCCCACGCCATCTCTGAGGCTCCAGCGCTCGTCCTCTCCCACCCTCCCGTGTTTTCCTACACCCCGCCCCCGCCGCCTCCATTGTATCTCCGTATCGGTCTACTCGTATTATACTCAACCCGATCGAGGTTGTGGATTTTTCAGGGTTAAATAATTCTTCGTAAACCTTTCTTTTGGGGTGGGGAGAGGGAGGTAAGGTTGGTTGCGACATGTTGTAGACATTTCATCTAAAAGATCCTGAAGCTTTATCCCTTCGACTGCTCTATACGAGTTAATACGCCAAATATATTCTTGCGTGGTAGCTTCTGGACGAGTTAATACGCTTAGTCAGGTTGTCGCTGGGAGCTCCTAGCCGAAATAGAAGGCGGAACCGCGATATCTCAGGACCAGTTCGCTCGTGAAGATGCGCTTTCGGCTATCGCTACGACTTACTGATAACTGAGATGTCTCGCGCGGTATTTATATGTCAACATACTCAGATCCCAACGGGGCCCGCATCGAGAAGCATGTCGTAAGACGCGTGAGTCACAGTCGGCCGGCACGTAGCAGTTAAAGGGTTAAAGAAATCTGTGAGCTAAATTCAAATCGCCTTTTTCGTTGCCCGAGTAATACCTTCTTCCTCTGCTAGAAGGACAAAGAAGCATTAAGAATTTCGCGTGAGCAGGGAGAAGAGAGTGCCCAACGGCCTAAGCCTTGCCACGTAATAAAACATTTTATCATTTTATTTATTTATTTATTTATTTATTTATTTATTTATTTATTTATTTATTTATTTATTTATTTATTTATTTATTTATTTTTTTATTTATTTATTTATTTATTTATTTATTTATTTATTTATTTATTTATTTATTTATTTATTTATTTATTTATTTATTTATTTATTTATTTATTTATTTATTTATTTATTTATTTATTTATTTATTTATTTATTTATTTATTTATTTATTTAATTTATTTTATTTATTTCTTGTTTGATTGATTGATCAACGTCCTTGTCATCTCTACTATTGCACAGGCAGAGTTAGCTCAAACCCAACAGTGCCTTTGTCTTGTCTCTGCAGGGCTTTGACAGGGAGGTTCTAAGGTTCAGGTTAAGACAGTGGCAAACTAACGACAGCATCTACACGCTACGACAAACTCAGTCTCTTATCTGGAGAAGTTCTAGTGGCCGGCTGCTCTGATCGGCACTTTTCTTTTCTTTCACCTAACAATACCAGGCGAATGCAGGAGCAATGCCAGAACATACAGCCATGGACCGCGCATGAACTTTCCTTTCTCTTTCTTGTCCTGTTCTCTCCCCTTACACACACACACACACACACACACACACACGCACTTCCACTCCACCACACAAGTCGGGAGACCGTTCGAAAGCCTTTCTCGGCTAGTGCGATGCGCCGTGGGGGGTGGATCCTCATTCGCCAAATACCCCCACAGGATCTTCCGTTCCAGCAGGGGAGGAACAGCGACGCCCTCGGAAGTAAACTCACTGCACTGTCTGGAGTAACAAACACAATGATGTACCCCGATACAACAATCTATCAATCCACCACCGGATCCCGTTGACAGCGCGGCATTCGCTTTCAGCGCTTGCCGACTCTCCGACTGCAAGCCCACCGCTCCAATAGCCCCGCAGTTCCACAAGCCCTCCGACTGCAAGCCCACCGCTCCAATAGCCCCGCAGTTCCACAAGCCCTCCGACTGCAAGCCCACCGCTCCAATAGCCCCGCAGCTCCACAAGCCCTCCGACTGCAAGCCCACCGCTCCAATAGCCCCGCAGCTCCACAAGCCCTCCGACTGCAAGCCCACCGCTCCAATAGCCCCGCAGCTCCACAAGCCCTCCGACTGCAAGCCCACCGCTCCAATAGCCCCGCAGCTCCACAAGCCCTCCGACTGCAAGCCCACCACTCCAATAGCCCCGCAGCTCCACAAGCCCTCCGACTGCAAGCCCACCGCTCCAATAGCCCCGCAGCTCCACAAGCCCTCCGACTGCAAGCCCACCGCTCCAATAGCCCCGCAGCTCCACAAGCCCTCCGACTGCAAGCCCACCGCTCCAATAGCCCCGCAGCTCCACCAGCCCTCCGACTGCAAGCCCACCACTCCAATAGCCCCGCAGCTCCACCAGCCCTCCGACTGCAAGCCCACCGCTCCAATAGCCCCGCACCTCCACAAGCCCTCCGACTGCAAGCCCACGTGTTACGACGAACCTCGCGTTCCGTAGTTTTGTCGGTGGCTCTCAGGAAGGACAAAGGGTCTGAATTCACTTCTCAGCTTTCTGTTGGAATTGTTCTCCCTCTGACAATTCTGTATTGAAGATGGAATGTATCCTTCTCCAACCCAAATCTTGAGAAAATGCAATTCCCCGAATCTTTTTAAATAAAACTAAGGTTTATGTCACACCTCGGGTGCGATATATGGTAAGCAATTTTTAATTTCTATAATTTAAATATTTGAGGAACAAACATTCAGAAGGTGACATGTCCATTTGGTAAAAATTAAGTTCTTCTATTCTTGTTTTTTTTTCAATTAGAATTTTATTTCCAAGAAAACATGCGAGATGTCTTGCAATATATTAAGAAGTACTCTTCTAATTTGTAGTACACTAATTCGTTGAGTTGAAGACGGTGTTGGAAAGTATAAAATTTATGCTATATTTTTCATTTGCATTGGAAAAGAGTGAAGTTAATGTGTCACATTTTGAATGTTTGTTTCTAGTTTGTTTAAATTTTAATGTAATTTTTAATATTGCCAGTAATTTTATTTTCTTTAATTTGTGTATTTTTATAACTTTTTATAACAAAGTGAATTTGCTTGCTTACTCGTTTCATATTATTTCTATTTGCTGTAAAATTAATTTTGATTTATTTGTTTGTCCGTAATCAGTGATGTACCACTAAGATTCCCTATTGTTCTCTACATTTACTTTAAAGAAATTATTACTTATGTTGTTTTACTACAAATACGATCACAATAAAAATAAATATCGTGAGTTCTAGTAGTTCCAAGTTCCGAGCCAAGTCAACTCACAAAACGCGTAGTAAATCATACCATACAAAAATTATTCTTTGTAATTCTATTGTTTACTTCTTCGTAATTGCAAAAAATATAAGATATTGAATTTTCTTCCTCGTTCTCGAAATAAGTGTTCAAAAATATTTTTAATAATTCATGACATGAAAAATAATTCAGCAAATACTTGGAAAAAATTACGACTCATACAAAAGTCACTGCGTAAAAACATCTTACAAAAAAACGACTGTAATAACTGAGCACATTCTAATTCTTAACATCTGTTGACAAACACAATATTACGAATATTGTTTTTCTTTCACTAAGTAGTGAATCAATCGGATTCGAAGTATTTAGTGTAAAGCTTGTAGCAAAAAGGGAAATAACACATTTTTGATATTCTTCATATTAATCTTAATCAATACACACCCGATCAGAATAATCGGAAACAAATACAATCGAAATATGCACAACACAAAAACATGGCGTAGAAAAATCCTTCCGAAACCTTACTCCAGCCGACCTCCTCATTGTCTTCTTGCCGATAATTATAACAAGGCGCAGGCGTCGAGTTCTCTTCCTGATCCAGAAGAATCGGCCGGGAAGTAACGAGGTACACGTCGAACACGTGACGGTAAGACGAAACGGGAAATCGGGAATCTGGCGACAATCGATTACTCGAGAAGACAATGGGCGCGTGCACGGCGTCGCGGCGTCCAGCGCTGCCCCGGGACAATGCGGCGTTTCGCGGCGTGACGAAGGAGACGGATTGAAGGGGATCGGCGCGCCCAACGCGGCCTCCGTCTCGGAGTAAAGACGTGCGCGCGCACCGGAAATGGTAGGCGCGAAATGGACGCCTGCGGTGTTGGGCGACGCGGACGTTTGCTGCGGCCGGAGGAGGAATTACGTTCACTGTGGCTGTGCGCTGGTTTTTTGTACCGGCTGGGGTTAGCTCAGAGACAGCTCTGTCGCTAAATCTGAAGTTATTCTGACTGGGAGGTACTATGTCCTACAACTATGTTTGTGTACTGTGTTTGTGTACTATGTTCGTGTAATGAAGGTAGCGGATTTTCGAGTAGCTAATTAATAGTAGTGGTAGTGGTAATGGTATTTATAGTGATGGGGATACTGCGACCATGTTACATTATGTGTCTCTCGTATTCCAGTTTCCAATTAAATCTGTCACTGCAGTATTCTGTTGTTAATCCTCTTTAATCATCACCTCCTCCTTTCCTTCCTTCCATGAAGTTGTAGGACTTCCCGTCTTCCGTGTGAAGCTGGTTGCCGATAACAGAGAAATAGAGTCCACGGTTTTCCACCTATTCTGTGTAAGTGACCATACGATCTTAGCCTTTTAATTTTAATGACATCGATAATGTTGAGACTTAGTTCTGCTGTTCACCTAAGTTCATCATTTTTTACTTTGTCCAATAATTTCAAACCACAGGTTGTTCGCTAATAGTCCATTTTCATTGTTAAAAATTTTATTCACATTACCTTTCTGTATTTCCGGAACTTCACACCATATGTGAAAATACTAACTATCTACGTTAGTCTAATACAACATTCTCTTAAGTCTCTTCCTCAGAGTTCTGTTCCATACACAGGAATCCACATTTCCTCCCTAATAGTCTACTCAAAATATCTTGAGTACTTCTAACATTTGCTGCTATATGCTGCTTAGATATGTAACATAGTGGCAGGATTTCAATTCTTGGCCGTCATTTATGCACAGACTCTTGGCCGATAGATTGAGGGGCCAAACCCTTAGAGCAAAATAAATTATTTTGGCAGTGTTATTTTGTTCGTTGAATGTGTAAAAATTATGTGTCATGGACAATCCAGTCTTTCTGACATTCTTTTTATTTTAATTCAAGCATACAAATCACTAGGTTAAATTAAGGTCGGTAGTAGCTGGTGCGGTCAGATGAAAGTATATCGTTTTCTTTGTTGTATTCACAATTTTGTCTGCAAATTTTAGCATCATCTCACTTTTAGCACTAGCGATACAAATTGAACTTTAGCACTACACGCTGTACATCCCCTTTTACTAGTGTCTGTCTAAAATATTATTTGTTTTGTCTCCCAGTACAAATTAATCAAATTCCATAAATTATATGGTTAATCCAAGATCGATCAACGAACAATTCGAGAAGCGCACGTAGCCCTTAAGGATAATTTGTTCGTTAAGCGATCAGCCACCAAACTGACTGTTCATTACACTGAAGCATACGTGAAAACCAAGCCTCTTTCTTACTCGGTGACTCTTTCGCCACGCTGCTGGATTCGCGTGGGCGTTGTGTACAGCCAGTGACCCTACGCGAAACTTCATTCAAATGATTGACCCATAGCCCTGAGAGTCGTAATCATTTTCTTGTGGGCGATTAGGTCAAGGAAGTAGCCTCACAAGGTTGAGAATAAATGTACTGGAAAAGTTCAAACTCATTAACGGTGATTTGATGATAAACGATTGCGATTACGTGTATTATGAGTTTAATTAGCGTGTAATTTATATCAGGGTATTACTTTTATTTTGGTTGTGAACACACGTTATTCACATGAACCCACCCCCAATGGTCAATGGTAAGGCAAGTGATCACAAATGTAAAGCCAACCGGAAACACGGTGTGGTTCATTTATTTAAACAATGAAACTCAACTAGGAAATTTCATGATTTCGTTTATTGGTCTGTACTGTAACAGTGTGCTCACTCTTTGACCCAAAGAAGAACAAAAAAGCTTTTAAATTGGGTGGAATGCTTTTTCAAATTAAATATAGCGTATTTGAGAGAATGTGGATCCATATATCTCTTGTCGAAATGCTAAACAATGTTCGATTATGTGGCAATACTGTAACGCTATTTAAGAAAAATTACCCCGCAAAAAAATTGTTTAAGAGTTAGTTATATACTTCATAAGATTTGAAGAAAGGCATAAAGCAATAATTTTGGTTGTTCACGCGAATACTATGAGAATCACTCGAATCAGTGATAAAATAACTTGGATTACAAGTATTCTATAAACGGAGATCAGGGAAGGTACAGGAAGGTAAACATTACATACATATATTTAGATGACTAAACTAAGAGATAAGAGCAAAGAGAGGAGTTTCCATAGCCGCATCAAAAATATATAAAAATAGTATTAAGTGCTAGGCATGCGTCATTGAGAATATTTTAACCCTATTTTAAAATAAAAGGAATGTGTAAAGTTTTTATAGGTTTACTCATCGCAAATGACGATGCTTCTGAATGGAGAAGGCTACATTTTTAATCAAATTTTTTAATGTATATTTTTTTTACCACTCACATCGCAAACAACTTTTCAATTACGGTATAACCAAAAGCATCGGGAGCTCTGACCGGCTGCGATATCGCTGCGGCAGCACCGTTGCCACTGCAGTATCGTTGACTTATGTTCTATGGGTTGGGGTTCTATGGTTCTATGGGCTCTAAGGGTTGAGCCTCGAGGATGGTACCTTTTGAACGCCCGCTAGGCGGAATTCAGCCCCTGGCAAGAGGAGAGGACAAGTAGCCGGCTGCTCTGATCAGTAGTTCTCCGCGGATTCTGTAATTCAAACCACGCGAATGTCGGAACAGTTCATTTACTACCGCGCCAGGGAACGCATGCGATCTTTCCTTCTTCGTCGTTGAATTGAATTGAATTTGCCTTGTTTTACGTGGCGAGACTCGGGCCATCAGGCCCGCTCTTCCGTCTGACTACGCAAATTACGCCACGCTCCTTTCACCAACTAGCAGAGAAAGGAGGTATTTCTTGGGCGAGAAACAGGCGATTTGAATTTAGCTCAGAGGCGTCATTTAGGCTTGAGGATCTTTTACATGCAAGTAAATCTACGAACATGGGACAGCCGGCTTTACTTCCCCTCCGAAGGAAGGCGTACGTAGTCGCACGGCTTCTATCGGGTTTGAACCCGCGAGCATGGGTACAACAGTCCGCAACGCTAACCGTCACACCATCGCCGCCGCTTGTCGTTGTCTCCTCCTCTCTCATTACATCTCCCGAACACTTTGCGTGTACATGCACTAGATTACAACTCATGTGTGAAGACCAGTCTAGAGTATAGAACTTTAACATTGTGGATTTCAGTGAAAGTATATTACATTAAACTTCAACAGAGCTCCGTAATGGCAGCAGTGCAGTCGTTAATAAAACCTCTAGAAAAGCTTAGATCTGTTTCGACTGTGGCAATAAGCCTTCGGAATAACTGCGAAACAATGACTCAATCTGGGCAAACGGAAGTTTTGCTGGAGAAAAGACGAAATTATTTCCTTAATGTCATGAGAAGTACTTGAAAAGAGGGGATAGAGGAAATGAAGAGAAGTAATGAGAGGACAGGAGATCGAAGGTTACGCTACAGAGATTGAACAAATAGATTAGGATATGAGAAAGAGCAAAAAAGCTGATGAATTAAAAGGAGATAAATGAATTAGAGAGGGGTTGATTTTGAAATGGAATGAAGTTTGTAAAGCTGTATCTGTATCAGCTGCGTCAGAAGAGAAAACTGAATAAATGATTGATTGACTGATGGTGATGAGCATCGGTGAGGTTGTGGTGCTTGCCGAGTTGGAGTTTGTAGTTCAACTGCTATGTTTGGTGATTTGGGTGGTTATCCTAGTCAGTTCCATGTGAATTGTTTTACACAGTATTTGAAATACTCTTTGTAACATTATGAATTAAGTCATCTTCCCGCCACCTTGTTTGACGCAATTACGCTCGGAGAATATGTTCCACAATCGTAAAGAAATCCAAATTGTGACCACATTACTGAGTAAAAATGCATTTTAATAATTACATTTGTTGAAAGGACCCGACCTATATTGGTTGCCCGGACAAATCCTTTGAACAGTTTGATTGTCACCATGGTGACAATTATATTCACACACAAGGAGCGATTATTGCGCGCATGAAAACTGTGCAAAGAATTAGTTGTCTCGGTAGCTTAGTGGTTAGTGCAGCTGGGCGTAAACCATAAGGCCCGCGTACGAATCCCGGTTGTCGCAATCAATTCTTTCAACAAATTTAATCATGAAGGATAGTTTAACATAATTTGTTTATGATGACGACATTTCCTTATCATGCTGATTGTAATAATTGAGATCTTTCATTGTGTGTCCACTTTCATGCGTTGTCATTTCATTTGCTGTAATCAATTGCGGAAGCTCTGCTTGACAATCGAAATACGATATATTTATGAACTACTGATAAAACGCAAGAGTCTGACATTACATCGTCTAGATCGTATTTCTTTTCGTTTCCCAACAACTGAGCCTTTGCTACAGAAACATTTTCTTGTTTTACTGAATAATTTGCAAAATTTCAAAAATCAATAAACTACTAATATTCTTATAACTTATTATTTTTCTTAAAACTTTAATTCTTCTTCAGACACGGTCATTCATTTATCATCTGTAGCATGACTTTTTCATAAAAATCTGACATACATATGAAAAACCTGAAAATAATAAAATATCATACTCGTCATTAAAATATTCTTGAAGGGTGGATATCCTGGAAAATTACCTTGTAAAAATTATCACGGATTATACCGCACAGTAAGGGAATCGAATAATTCGATGAAATTTGAGTGCAACAACTTTGCGCACAGCAGTAGAGATGACGGAATATGTTATCTTTGTTAGTATCTACATCATGGAGATCTTTGAAGAAGATATAATACTCGTAATTTAAGCCTACCAATATCGACAATGGTCATTATTCTACGGCATTTGGTAGCGAATTACGATAAACCTTTGCTTGTATGCGCCTTGAACAGCCTGCTCCGTGGGTGGTCTAATTAATCAGCATGCGGGTGGAGTCTTCTAATAGAAGGCCGACACTCATTCGTACTAGTATTTATAGAACATGTTAGCAATGCTCTTTTGTGTCGATGCACAATGCCATTTTCCAATTTGGCAAAGGAAGATAAGTGAAAGTGTTTGAATGCACTTCTCAATCAAGAGGAAGTTCCAGCAACTTTGGGTTAGAATACTTTTGTATTAATAAATTTAAAAAATGTTGTCTATATTTATATGTATTAATAATCTTAATCCACCGTAGTTCCAGAGGTGTTTCGAGTCCTCACATGAAATTTCGTCTCTCTGTGGTTGCTTTTAGGCTGCCTTTTGTAATACTAGCTATTAAAGGAATTCAAATTTATTATGACGGCGCAAACGCTTATTGCGAGGTCGTGTCGTATGTGCCCAACTTCGAAAGAAGTGTGCGGCGCGATCAATCTCGAACTAGCATATAAGTATATTTGTTGCAAAATTATGTCACTGAACTATTACAAAACAACAAATAGTTCAGTAGTGTGCTTTAGAACACTCATTTTACTTTTTACTACATTTAATTTTGCCAAAATTATGCGTCCTGAAGATAAAATTAGTCAGCCGAGGTAACTGATGAGATTAGTTAACAGTTTGTAAGAATATAGTAAAGAAAATAATCGTCCACAAAAGGTTTAATAATTTTTATTAATTATTACCCAGAGTTAACTTTCGGGAAACACTTTTTCCCATCCTCAGTGGTTCTCTAGCAAGTAGGCTCTAGCAATTAATAAAAATTATTGAACCTTTTGTCAACGATTATTTTCTTTACCATATTATGGATTACCACAAGATATCTGCTACCACCACGGAATTTAATTATGGGCACTTTTATGAATGTTTTCGGCTAAAGTAGTAAAAGAATCGTTTTATACCTGCGCTGATTACGAAAGCATCTTTGAGAACATGATCGTACATTTTGGTTAATTTTACGCCACAACAACAGCGTGTTAACAATAAGCTCGGTGGCGCGTCCGAGTAGCCAAGTGTGAAAGCTGCCATTTAGTGCTATGTCCTGCTGGCGGTGACGAAGACGCGCATCTGCGCTGCTGCAGGCGGAAGGGCGGAACTAACCGCCACAGCAACATCACTGCGCCACTCGTATGAATACCTCCATTTAAACCAATGCGTTGCTTCTCGGAAGCGCACTGCAATGCGTCTGACTGGGAGGTCCCAACGGTGGCAGGATTTTCGACCGTGGCTGGAAGAATTCAGTCGCTATCTGGAGGAGAATTCTAACGGTTGCCTGCCCTGATCGGGAGTTTACCGTGGTTTCTTCGAACAACCCCAGGCGAATGCAGTACCCGAACAACGGGCCATGGACCGCACGCGATCTTTCCTTCCTCTTCCTTGTCGTATCTTCACCCCTTATTTACACACAGTTATTTACATGTACTACACTATTACCCATGTCGAGAGACCAGTCGGGTGTTTAGAGCTTGCCCCGGCTGGGGCGGTACTGCGCTGCTGAGAGATACCCGGTTGAGAAAACACCGCAAGCCGAAGGTAGGTCGGCGCCGGATCTCACCAACCACCATCCCCTCCAGCTATGCACTACACTTGCGGGACTGATGGCGGCACGGAAAGACCAACCAATCTCGGATGCGCTGCTGAAGAGGTTTTTCAGACAGCGCTCTGCCATGGTGGACTCGCGTTCGTTCGAAAGTTCGGGCGCGAACGAAAGAAGTTGCTTTCGTCTGAGACAAAACATTTACGAATAGCGGGAGACTTGCTCTGGCTGGAGCAGCTTTTCTTGTTACTTCCCCAATCTCTTCATTAGCAAAGATATACGCTTACAATCCAATTGAATTGCTCGTTTATCGTTTCTCCGATGTGACTCACGTGCAAGTGAGTTGCGGGGCAGAAGTGAAGCGTGGATCCAATACAACGGTGACTTGACTCGGGGATTACGAGCGCTGTTGGGCTGGGAGGGTCCGTTCACCAGCTGCTGAAACGACGGAAATAGGAAGCCAAGGGGGCTGGTGCCATTTACAGCAATGGGTCTAGGGCAATAGTCGCCCCTCCCTTGCTCCAAGGACATGCACCTGACTGGGGTAAGTTGAATGCCTCGAATAAGGAATATATCCCTTTCCCTTGTTCTTCAACAGTGGGAAGCTTGAGAATATATATATATATATATATATATATATATATATATATATATATAAATATATATAAAGTATCCAGACATATGGCTGAAAATGGCTTATGAGTTCGTAGCACCCACCCTCAGCCTCGATGACAACTTCCACTCTCGCAGTCATACGTTCAAGCAGGTGCTGGAAGGTTTCTAAGGGCAGTCCATTCTTCAAAGAATGCTGCACTGAGGGGAGGTATCGTCGTAGTAGGTCGGTGAAGCCTGGTACGAACACGGCGTTCCAAAACGTCCCGAATGTGGTCGATAGGATTAAAGTTAGATCTCTGTGCAGGCCAGTACATTACGGGGATGTTATTGTCGTGTAACCACTCCGCCATAGGCCGCGCAGTATAAACAGGTGCTCTATTTGTTGAAAGATGAAATCGCCATGCCCAAATTGCTCTTCAACAGTGGGAAGCAAGAAGGTGTTTAAAACATCAACCTAGGCCTGTGCCGTGATAGTGCCAACAAAACAAAGGGTGCAAGCCCCCTCCTTGAAAAACACAACCAAACCATAACACCATTTTGAACGTGCCCGCCCACCATTTTGAACGTGAACTGTTGGGCGGACTTTGAATTTTTTTTATTCTTTTGTGGCGAATTTCTTTGAGGCACGCAGCTTGGGATTTTAATGGTCGGTGTCGGATGTGAAGCTAAGGAAATCAGATCATTATTAAACAATAAGGGTAAATGCCTTATATTCATGATATAATATAGCTCTTTTCGTGTGTTGTGGGAAATACAAGTGTGATTTTACAATTTATGATTTTTTTGTATTTCTAATCATGTATCTTCATTTTTATTTTCTGTTTCGTAAGTAGGCTTCCAAAATCAACTATTTTGATAGGTACTATACAAAATTTCTTGGATTGTATGTTATTTCGTGGCAGTTAGTGGTAAATTAGTGGAATCAGTGATAACTTAATGAGTTCATGGTAAATTTTGACAGCTAAAAATTTTCAAAATTGTTTTTATTATTTTTATCTCACATATATAGATCACGTATTCAACGTTCAGATAATATTTATTAGAACTACAAAAAGTATTAAGACGAAGGAACGTTTTTAGAAGCAAATGTTTTCGGCCAAGAGGTGTTGCCTGCCAAATAGGAAACAAAGTTAGATACCAAATAAATAGGATTATTTATTTGGTTATTAAACACAATACGTTTGTGTAGAGTACGTTTTAGTGTAGTATAACAAAAAATTGCTAAATGAAGGCTTATATATACCATCTACTAAATAAATATATTAAAATATTTATGTTTGGACGATATGACAAATTAATTCTAAATCTAAGACAGTGTTCATAAAACACGTTAAAGATTATAAAATGTAATAGGATAAATAAGTTTGTAACTAATTATATATTCAGCTGTTTTTTCTTTGTGGTTCATTGGGTACTGATAGGGCCGAAATCCCTTTTGCAGATCACAAATTTTCAAAATTGTGTGGCAGACAAAGATGCATCTCCATTCACGTTTAATATTGATTCAGAACACAGGCAGCATTTCTGTGATAAGATCTCGTACTAGAACTAATAGTCAAGAATTAACAACCAGAGTTTGGTCGACCAACTAACAACTGGAGCTCGAATACGTGGGAACATGAAGTACATATTAACAAAATTAATGTAATAGCTTATGAATAAGAAATTATATATTATACTTAAAATTGAATATGATTGATATGAATTGTGAAAAGAGTGCAATAGAGAATACAATTGAAATCCAGGGCCCGGCAAGAAGAGATTTTCGGCTGAAAATTTGCGATTACATAACTTTCTCTTCTTACGAAGCTCATTTGTAAGGATGAGAAAGTAAAATACAGAACAAAAGAGGATACCATTTAAAATAGCACTTGAAGTCTTAAAAATAGTAC
The DNA here is from genome assembly GCA_038098605.1 of Gryllus longicercus. NCBI lineage: Eukaryota > Metazoa > Arthropoda > Insecta > Orthoptera > Gryllidae > Gryllus > Gryllus longicercus. The sequence goes on along the minus strand of JAZDUA010000947.1, from coordinate 59,873 downwards.
GCCTGGTTACTCTACTTCCAGTAACAGTTCAAAAAACTCACAAAAACAGACAATTCGAGTTTCATTAATTGAAACATTGATAAATCGAACGCTGACAATTCGAGTTTGGGCTGTCCGTACATTGTCAATTAAAAGAGCATTTGCATTGTTGCGGTTCTAATTGCCGAACTAAATCGTTATGAGTCGAATCGAAGAGGTTGAGGTCAAATTAACGAAATCCAATTTTTATTTTTTTAATTTTTTATTTATTTTTAATTTTTTAATTTTTTTGGAGTTAACGAGCGGAGTTGTCGGATGTATTTAAAAACAGTAAACGCCGAAGAAATTGGAAGATTCTACAAATGATACTTTTTATTAAATATTAATACTAATAACACACTCGTCAGCATTACAATAACAATGTTGGGTACGATAACGGTTTGAATGCTTTCGTATAAGTAGCTAGCAATGAAAATTAAGTTCTATTTGTGATGAAAAACTAACCATAATAAACTACATAAGTAATTCACCCCAAAAATATTCACATATTAATTATGTTCATTTTTACAATATTAGATCAATAATCCAAGTAGTGAGCAGTTCACTCACCTGTGAACAGTTCGTTCAAATAGCAAACAGTTCACTCCGAAGGTGAACATCCGGCAAGCCTATTACCGAGATTCGAACTGTTGAGATTATAATTGACGAAATTGCAATTAACGCTGTTGGGCTGTACTGGCACCGCCGCCGTGGCGTCTCCGCCTGCCCGGGCTAGTGTCGGGGGCCGCCTGCAGCGCGTGGGCGTCAAGTGACCCCCCGCCCCCCCCCCGCCATGTCCGTAAAGTTAGCATACCCACTTATCACAATATTGAAAAACTGTATCCCAGAATTTTGTTCTAATTAAAGCCTAATTTATACCCAAATTTAAAAATTTTCTTCTAATGCACAACATCGAAATATTCAACACTAAATGTGGGTACGCTAACTTAACGTTAAGTTAGCATACTAACACAAGAAAAACGCATTATACTAAAAACTAAATGTACCAGACGTTTGCCCGAATTAAAGACTAATTTATACCCATATTCGAAATTTTTTAAAAATTCATCACCTTTAGTGTTGAATATTTTGATGTTGCACAAATTTTCAAAATTTTTAAATTTGGGTATAAATTAGTCTTTAATTAGAACAAAATTCTGGCATAGAGTTTTTCAATATTGTGATAAGTGGGTATGCTAACTTCACGGCCATGCAAGCGCCGCCATTCCCCATGGGGGCGGGCCAGCGTTCGTTCGCTGAGGTGGAGGAGCGGCGGGGGCGTGGGGCGCTGGCGGTCGAGGGGGCGCGGGATGAAAGACGCCGGCCGGGCCTCGGGTGAGGGGCCGCTCGGCGCACGGGATCGTGCGGGCTGGATGGTCGCTAATGCGAGACTGCGGGAGGCGGCGTTTAAACACGGATTCCCCGCGCGGGAGAATGGGGAATTAAGGGTGTAATTGCACGTGGCGGGCGGCTATTGTCTGTTTTAAGGTTCTTGCCTGTTTGGGAGAAATTCTTGATAATAATATCGGTGTTCGCCATGCAAAATTTTATCTTCGGTAATTTCTGTGGTATCTAATTCAGCGTGGCGGTTTTGTGGTGAAGTTGCAGAAGGTGTCAATGACAGTCACGATCAAAATATTCCTGTAACGACTCTTGGTACAGGGGTCTAAGAATATCTTTAATGAGTCTTCAAAGAGTTGGTGAAGGGGGCACAATATTATATGGAGAACACTTAATGGCAAGAATGTAAAATACTATAATAATCTCCGTTGGTTAATTCTCCGGTGGGAGTTTTGGGCAAATTTTAGTTACATAAAATTATAGAATATAAAATGAAATTTAAAATTATAAACATTTACATTCAAAAACGTTTTAATTCGTTTTCGATTTAAGTATTTAAGTATTAATAATAATGACTAATTGCTCATAAGTAAATTATGAAAGAATATGTAATTTTGAAGAGATTATATTATGTAGCATGATCTTATCTTAACCTTAAGTTCTTTAAGAAAACATTGTCTCTGAGTTCGAATCACTTAGAAACTGCACATTCGCTCCAATCACAAAATATAATGGAGGTTACACTTCGTTCCCATTGTAGCCTATCGTACACAAGTATATTTGCTATTAATGTATATATAAAGCTAATTTTGAGATCGTGCTCAATAGACGACGCGTAAAGCTCTTTTTCATTGTGCGTGCCTTTAGAAAAGAAGATAACATCATTCAAATTTCATTTCAGTTATTGTCTATGCGTAGTAGTGTAAAATTTGAATGTACTATTTTTATTGTGCGAGGAACTTTAAAATAATTTAGCAATAAATTGGCGCTAAATTCGAAAGAAAGGAAGTATAAACTTTGTATGCCGATTTCCTTCATGCATGTAATGAACTCGTTATTATAAGAAAAACTATTTATGAACATTTTCGGAATTGGACTACTATAGCACATCCTAGATGTACGTCCAATAGCAATAACTTGAAAAGTGTCTCAGCTAGTAAATATGCGTGAGAGAGAGTCTCTCAAACATTAAAGTTACGATGTTTCTCACTCTTTCTGAAGCGTTCAATTAGCAAAATTTGCTCATTTTCAAAATGGTACAGGTAGAACAGAGTCTATAAATTGTAAGTAGTTGATGTTTTTACTGATGTGTCGGTGGTTCGTTCGTTGAGTGAAGTATGAGACGCACACATATGAAGCAATATTGATTTTCTGTAATTAGAAACAAATATGAACAACGGAAATTATTACAATATTAATCTAATCATGAAATTGATTCGGATAAACATTTTTAGCTCTTAATTCATACAAAATACGTTGTAAATACCGAAACGAGTTTATTCTCAGAATGACTACTTCATTTGCAAAATGACTAGTTCATTATTAGGCCTACAAAGCAACAACATAACAATACCTTCCTCTCATGGTATAATGAAGTGAATCCTCATTTCATTTGCAACCGAAATGTTTCAATAAAAGTTCTCATCTGAAATGCCAAAAGATGAGTAATAATTCAGGAGCATCCAAATATTTGCTCAAGAATTTGAAAATAAAATTCCATTAATCGAATGTTATTAATGATTAGCCATGCATGTTCGATTATAGACCTTAAAGGTAGACTCAGACTTTCAGGACAAGAGATATCAGTTGGATTCGTGTGAGGTCTTCTTTTCATAAAATGTCTGCATTTGGAGAGCGAAGAACTAGTATTTAGAGAGCGAAGCGTTGGTTAATATTTTTCCAAATGTTCTTTCTTCTCCCCATGTTTCTATGTAAGGTTTAAATGAAATATACTTTACGAATAAATGTAGTACTAAAATGATAGAAAAAATATGTCGATGTAAAGTACGTGTTATAAACGCAATAATAATTAGAAAAAACAAATCCATCGTCCCAGTTAATAAATTTTAACCTAAGTGACCAACAATAGAGTTGTCATTTGCAAGTAACTTTTATTCTGGAGACTTCCTAAAACAATTGCTGTTGTTCAGTTCGTCATTTTTACTCTTACACATAAATATTGTTTATTATGTTTCAGTGAATAATGTACAAACGAAAATATATGATTACCTAAATTCGCTTTTCGTCTAGTGTGTAGAACTAAATTAATGTAATTCGGTATATCGATTTTTTCGTATAAGCATTTTCAGAAACATATGACGAGTCAAAATGATAATTTATTTAGATTTAAAATTTACAGAACACACATCCCAGTTCAAACGTTTTCAGCCGTTATTAAAATATTTCAACTATTTTTTATATGTTGCTCTGAAAAATTCTATAAATATTATACTCAATATAAAGAGGATATTTTATTTTAATTAACGATCAAATCATGCTAACTTGCGCGGAAATATTTATGTGGCCTTTAGTATTGCTTAGTACTGTTGAAAGCTGCGGCTAACGCGACGTTACCCGGGCAGACAAGATCATTTGCATGACCCTGGTTGAAGCAGCCCACGAGTTATCGTTCATATTACATGATGTCTCGGAATGACGATTACTATGAAATTATAATCAATATTACAGACGTTTATTTTCATTATGAATCACACCTTACACACCATCTCCCACAAACACCTCCACCATCACCCGACCCTTTGACACACGTCAAGGCGTTCCTCTCCGCGAGCGTTAACCAGACGAGCGAGGCGCGCGGCACTTACCTCCCTTAACGGCCGCCGTTCTGCTTCGCCTCAACACCGTCGCCGCCCGACCCGCCCGCCCGAACAGAACACCGTCCGAGGACTTGGTCACTCGGACGGGGCCTCGCCGCGACGCTGACGTGTGTCGGACCCGTACGGCCCGCCCCGCCCCCGCCCCCGCGCCCCGCCCGCGCCCCCGCAGCCCACCGCCACAAGAAACCGCACGCTTGCTTTCCGCAGGCCACGACACGCACCCAGAACGCCCGCCCGCCCGCCCGCCTGCTCGCCCGCCCGCCTGCTCGCCCGCCCGCCTGCTCGCTCGCCCGCCCGCCTGCTCGCCCGTACGCCTGCTTGCTTGCCCGTCCGCCTGCTTGCTTGCCCGTCCGCCTGCTCGCCCGCCCGCCTGCTCGCCCGTCCGCCTGCTTGCTTGCCCGTCCGCCTGCTCGCCCGCCCGCCTGTTCGCCCGTCCGCCTGCTTGCTTGCCCGTCCGCCTGCTTGCCCGCCCGCCTGCTCGCTCGCCCGCCTGCTCGCTCGCCCGCCCGCCTGCTTGCTTGCCCGTCCGCCTGCTTGCCCGCCCGCCTGCTCGCCCGCCCGCCTGCTCGCCCGCCCGCCTGCTCGCTCGCCCGCCCGCCTGCTCGCCCGTCCGCCTGCTTGCCCGCCCGCCTGCTCGCCCGCCCGCCTGCTCGCCCGCCCGCCTGCTCGCTCGCCCGCCCGCCTGCTTGCTTGCCCGTCCGCCTGCTTGCCCGCCCGCCTGCTCGCCCGCCCGCCTGCTCGCCCGCCCGCCTGCTCGCTCGCCCGCCCGCCTGCTTGCTTGCCCGTCCGCCTGCTTGCCCGCCCACCTGCTCGCCCGCCCGCCTGCTCGCCCGCCCGCCTGCTCGCTCGCCCGCCCGCCTGCTCGCCCGTCCGCCTGCTTGCCCGCCCGCCTGCTCGCCCGCCCGCCTGCTCGCCCGCCCGCCTGCTCGCTCGCCCGCCCGCCTGCTCGCCCGTCCGCCTGCTTGCTTGCCCGTCCGTCTGCTTGCCCGCCCGTCTGCTCGCCCGCCCGCCTGCTCGCCCGTCCGCCTGCTTGCTTGCCCGTCCGCCTGCTTGCTTGCCCGTCCGCCTGCTTGCTTGCCCGCCCGCCTGCTCGCCCGTCCGCCTGCTTGCTTGCCCGTCCGCCTGCTCGCCCGCCCGCCTGCTCGCCCGTCCGCCTGCTTGCTTGCCCGTCCGCCTGCTTGCCCGCCCGCCTGCTCGCCCGCACGCCTGCTCGCCCGCCCGCCTGCTCGTTCGCCCGCCCGCCTGCTCGCCCGTCCGCCTGCTTGCTTGCCCGTCCGTCTGCTTGCCCGTCCGTCTGCTCGCCCGCCCGCCTGCTCGCCCGTCCGCCTGCTTGCTTGCCCGTCCGCCTGCTTGCCCGCCCGCCTGCTCGCCCGCCCGCCTGCTCGCCCGCCCGCCTGCTCGCCCGCCCGCCTGCTCGCCCGCCCGCATGCTCGCCCACCCGCCTGCTCGCGCACCTGCTCGCCCGCCCGCCTGCTCGCCCGTCCGCCTGCTTGCTTGCCCGTCCGTCTGCTTGCCCGTCCGTCTGCTCGCCCGCCCGCCTGCTCGCCCGTCCGCCTGCTTGCTTGCCCGTCCGCCTGCTTGCCCGCCCGCCTGCTCGCCCGCCCGCCTGCTCGCCCGCCCGCCTGCTCGCCCGCCGGCCTGCTCGCCCGCCCGCCTGCTCGCCCACCCGCCTGCTCGCTCGCCCACCTGCTCGCCCGCCCGCCTGCTCGCCCGTCCGCCTGCTTGCTTGCCCGCCCGCCTGCTCGCCCGCCCGCCTGCTCGCTCGCCCGCCCGCCTGCTCGCCCGCCCGCCTGCTCGCTCGCCCGCCCGCCTGCTCGCCCGTCCGCCTGCTTGCTTGCCCGTCCGCCTGCTTGCCCGCCCGCCTGCTCGCCCGCCCGCCTGCTCGCCCGCCCGCCTGCTCGCTCGCCCGCCCGCCTGCTCGCCCGTACGCCTGCTTGCTTGCCCGTCCGCCTGCTTGCTTGCCCGTCCGCCTGCTCGCCCGCCCGCCTGCTCGCCCGTCCGCCTGCTTGCTTGCCCGTCCGCCTGCTCGCCCGCCCGCCTGCTCGCCCGTCCGCCTGCTTGCTTGCCCGTCCGCCTGCTTGCCCGCCCGCCTGCTCGCTCGCCCGCCTGCTCGCTCGCCCGCCCGCCTGCTTGCTTGCCCGTCCGCCTGCTTGCCCGCCCGCCTGCTCGCCCGCCCGCCTGCTCGCCCGCCCGCCTGCTCGCTCGCCCGCCCGCCTGCTCGCCCGTCCGCCTGCTTGCCCGCCCGCCTGCTCGCCCGCCCGCCTGCTCGCCCGCCCGCCTGCTCGCTCGCCCGCCCGCCTGCTTGCTTGCCCGTCCGCCTGCTTGCCCGCCCGCCTGCTCGCCCGCCCGCCTGCTCGCCCGCCCGCCTGCTCGCCCGTCCGCCTGCTTGCCCGCCCGCCTGCTCGCCCGCCCGCCTGCTCGCCCGCCCGCCTGCTCGCTCGCCCGCCCGCCTGCTTGCTTGCCCGTCCGCCTGCTTGCCCGCCCGCCTGCTCGCCCGCCCGCCTGCTCGCCCGCCCGCCTGCTCGCTCGCCCGCCCGCCTGCTTGCTTGCCCGTCCGCCTGCTTGCCCGCCCGCCTGCTCGCCCGCCCGCCTGCTCGCCCGCCCGCCTGCTCGCCCGCCCGCCTGCTCGCTCGCCCGCCCGCCTGCTCGCCCGTCCGCCTGCTTGCCCGCCCGCCTGCTCGCCCGCCCGCCTGCTCGCCCGCCCGCCTGCTCGCTCGCCCGCCCGCCTGCTCGCCCGTCCGCCTGCTTGCTTGCCCGTCCGTCTGCTTGCCCGCCCGTCTGCTCGCCCGCCCGCCTGCTCGCCCGTCCGCCTGCTTGCTTGCCCGTCCGCCTGCTTGCTTGCCCGTCCGCCTGCTTGCTTGCCCGCCCGCCTGCTCGCCCGTCCGCCTGCTTGCTTGCCCGTCCGCCTGCTCGCCCGCCCGCCTGCTCGCCCGTCCGCCTGCTTGCTTGCCCGTCCGCCTGCTTGCCCGCCCGCCTGCTCGCCCGCACGCCTGCTCGCCCGCCCGCCTGCTCGCTCGCCCGCCCGCCTGCTCGCCCGTCCGCCTGCTTGCTTGCCCGTCCGTCTGCTTGCCCGTCCGTCTGCTCGCCCGCCCGCCTGCTCGCCCGTCCGCCTGCTTGCTTGCCCGTCCGCCTGCTTGCCCGCCCGCCTGCTCGCCCGCCCGCCTGCTCGCCCGCCCGCCTGCTCGCCCGCCCGCCTGCTCGCCCGCCCGCCTGCTCGCCCGCCCGCCTGCTCGCCCGCCCGCATGCTCGCCCACCCGCCTGCTCGCTCGCCCACCTGCTCGCCCGCCCGCCTGCTCGCCCGTCCGCCTGCTTGCTTGCCCGCCCGCCTGCTCGCCCGCCCGCCTGCTCGCTCGCCCGCCCGCCTGCTCGCCCGCCCGCCTGCTCGCTCGCCCGCCCGCCTGCTCGCCCGTCCGCCTGCTTGCTTGCCCGTCCGTCTGCTTGCCCGTCCGTCTGCTCGCCCGCCCGCCTGCTCGCCCGCCCGCCTGCTCGCCCGCCCGCCTGCTCGCTCGCCCGCCCGCCTGCTCGCCCGTCCGCCTGCTTGCTTGCCCGTCCGTCTGCTTGCCCGTCCGTCTGCTCGCCCGCCCGCCTGCTCGCCCGTCCGCCTGCTTGCTTGCCCGTCCGCCTGCTTGCCCGCCCGCCTGCTCGCCCGCCCGCCTGCTCGCCCGCCCGCCTGCTCGCCCGCCGGCCTGCTCGCCCGCCCGCATGCTCGCCCACCCGCCTGCTCGCTCGCCCACCTGCTCGCCCGCCCGCCTGCTCGCCCGTCCGCCTGCTTGCTTGCCCGCCCGCCTGCTCGCCCGCCCGCCTGCTCGCTCGCCCGCCCGCCTGCTCGCCCGCCCGCCTGCTCGCTCGCCCGCCCGCCTGCTCGCCCGTCCGCCTGCTTGCTTGCCCGTCCGTCTGCTTGCCCGTCCGCCTGCTCGCCCGCCCGCCTGCTCGCCCGCCCGCCTGCTCGCCCGCCCGCCTGCTCGCCCGCCCGCCCGCCCGCCCGCCCGCCTGCTCGCCCGCCCGCCTGCTCGCCCGTCCGCCTGCTTGCTTGCCCGTCCGTCTGCTTGCCCGTCCGTCTGCTCGCCCGCCCGCCTGCTCGCCCGCCCGCCTGCTCGCCCGCCCGCCTGCTCGCCCGCCCGCCCGCCCGCCCGCCCGCCTGCTCGCCCGCCCGCCTGCTCGCCCGTCCGCCTGCTTGCTTGCCCGTCCGCCTGCTTGCCCATCCGCCTGCTCGCCCGCCCGCCCGCTCGCCCGCCCGCCTCCTCACTCGCCCGCCTGCTCGCCCGCCCACCTGCTCGCCCGCCCGCCTGCTCGCTCGCCCGCCTGCTCGCTCGCCCGCCTGCTCGCCCGCTACATCTCTTTTGCCCGTCTGTTCGCTCGCCCACCTGTTTGATCGGATTGGAAACCTAATGATGGCAGGATTTTCGACACTAGCTCGTCATCTAGGTCGAATACAGCCGCTGTGTGAAGGAGAATTCTAGAAGCCGGCTGCGCTGATTAGTGGTGTTCCAGGTTGTTACGATCAACGCCATGCGAATGCCGAAGCAGTACCTTAATAAACTGGTCACGGACAATAAGCGATATTTCCTTTCTCTTCCTTGCCCCATCCCCATCCTAACGTACGCACCCACTCTCATACACTACACCATCACACCTACTGGAAGGCCAGACGGGAGCTTAGAGCTGGTCACGGATGGGGCGGTGCCTCCTGGTGGGAGATACCTGGTTCGCTAAAATCCTTGCAAGGCGACATACGAGTGTATTGCCGGATATCGCCATCCACCTGGTCAAGTTTACCGGCATCTCGTGTGATTTCAACATGCACTACACCTTCAGAATTAAAATGACATAACAGTTGACGCGCCTGTATTAACTAATCATTTAATCCATCGCCCGACTGCCTGTTCATGCGCCCGCCCGCTAGCTCGAACGCTCGCCCACCCATTTGCCCGCCAGGAGTTTGGTTTCTGTTTAACGGTGCGGGCGTGCGGGGCAAACAGTGTCAGCCCGGAGAAGGAGTGTGTCGGCGACAGACGGCGTTCCCAGTGGTGCTACGTGATGTTACGGTGCTTGGTCTTTGACCTTGGTATTTATATTCGTTTTTTATTAATATTTATTCTTTTCTGATTTAGTGGAGGGGCCGTACATACTATGATCGTTAGAAATGAAATATCATTTATTCCTGACAGTAAAAATGCGACAGATTAATCCATAAATCTCTAGCAATGTCTGTTAACTTTTAATTATTATTTTCCTTCGCCGTTTTAAAATCTACTTTTACAGAGGACACATCCAGCGATAACATGTAGAGGACACATTTCTAGTTGAATTCGATTGCAAGCTTAGGTCCTTAAAATTTGGCTTTTCAAAACGAATTTGGTCAAAATATTGGTTCTACGTCACACTAACAGAGTCAAGTAAGACGGAGCGAAATTATGCAGTGCGAGATGTTTTTCTTTTAAAATATCTAGTACTTTCATTTTTCCCATTTCAATTTTTTCTGTAATACTCATTAACAAAAAAATAATCAACCCTTAGGGATAAAAATAAAAATAAAATGTGAATTTATTATTGAATTTTTTGTGCCAAACCGCCTAACAAAATCTAGAGAGTTGCAAGTAGAAATAACGTTATGTAGACTCATCCGGCGTTGCTGTATTTCTCAAATCCATCCAACCCTAAACTCATTCCATCTCCCGAATTACAAGCCGCGAAAACTATCCAATTGTACCGTCAGATGTCGTTCCAAAAACACCACTTTTCGTAGTAATCGAGTCGGATTTAATTTTTCTTTATAGGGACAACTTTATCCGAACAATCTTTTTTGGCAACGTATTCATGAACTATAACTAAAAGTATGCAAAAATATTCGTAAGCTTCTAGTTTGCTAATGTTATTAAAACTTATGAATGTGATCTCAATGACACTAGGAAGTTCTAGATTGGTTTCGTGAAAGCTGATATTTTCCTTTACAATTATCAGTTTGGAAAACAGTCAAGTCTTTTTCACCCATTCATCGTTTCTTCATTTTCTTCTTGACATATAAACCGAATTTTTAATAATACATACATATATAAGATACATAATGATACTTAACATATATTTAAAATACACAGAAAATTAGTTGTAGTGATATTCGAGGTATACAGATTAATTGAAATACTATAGTAATAAAATGTATCGTCCAAAGATAACTGCAGTAAAATTATGAATATAGGATGTAGTACTTGCAGAGGGCAATACAATAGCAAATGGTAAGTTCGAGAATGAAAATAAAATTTTGTGGTGAAGGTGAAGAATGCTTTCGGCTCCTTTGACACAAAAAATATATTTTATTTTTTATAATTAACGTTATGAGAGACAATTTTCAGTGCGCAAACCAAAGTTCCGAATGTTGTAACGGGGCTGGTCAAAAAAGGATATTCGATACACGAAAATCCTCCTTGTATCCTGTCACCCACGTATCAAGTAGAAGAAATCTGACTAAATTCCCGTAACAAAAAATCCTATGAAAATCCCCCTCTCTCCCAGCGTATTTCGTACTCGTTCAGGCAGGAAAAGACAGGAATAACGGAGTCTTGTGTAGTTCTCAAGTGACGAATAGGGGAATCAGAAGTAGATGAAAACGCTGGGACCCTCTGTGGTCCCAATCAAGATATTTCCTGCAATCCCGCTCATTTTGGAGGTGGCCCAGTAGACACGTACCCAGGAGACCGCGCGGTAGATACAACAATCATTCGCAATCCACTTTTCTTAGAGTAGAAGTGTATATCTTCCAGATTGCAAACCCGCGTTAGGGCTATCACCTTATTAAGCACTCTGCACTCCCTCAAAGGCTAACCCTTCGCACCCTCTCAGCAACACCCTCGGCATCCCCATGCCACCCCCGGCCCCTCGCCCCCCCCAGTCCGCCCTCGCGCCACTCCGCGCCGCCCCCGCACCGCCCCCGCGCCACTCCGCGCCGCCCCCGCACCGCCCCCGCGCGCCGCCCCCGCGCCACTCCGTGCCGCCCCCGCGCAGATTCCGCACCCTCCACATCGCCCCCGCGCCGCCCGCGCCGCCCCCGCACCACCCCCTCGCCACCCCCGCGCCGCCCGGCGTCGCCGCGCGCCGCCCCGCCACGTGCCGCTTCCGCTCCGCCCCTCGCCGCTCCTGCCCCGTCCCCGCCCCGCCCCGCCACCGCGCCCGCCCCGGCCCGCCCAGCACCACACCACACCCACGCCGACCCACCCCACGCCGCTCCGCCCCCGCTCCGCCTCCGCTCCGCCCCCGCTCCACCCCCGCTCCACCCCCGCCCCTGCCCCGCGCCGCCCCAAGCCGCCCAACGCCGCCCTACGCCGCCGCGCGCCACAACCGCGCGGCCCCCGCACCGCCTCCGCGCCCTCCCTGCGCCGACTCGCGCTATCCCCGCGCCCTCCACACCACCCCGCGCCGCTCCCGCGTCGCCCCACGCCACCGCCGCACCGACCCGCGCTCGCTCCCGACCCCACCCTCGACCCCGGCCCTGGCTCGCGTCCCCCCTGGGCGTTCCGCAGGGACCACCCCCGCCAGGCGCCCGCGTCGCGCCGCCCCCGCGCCCGACAGTGACGGATGAGGGCGCGCCCCGCCCCGCCCCGCGCCGCGCCTCCGGCCTAATTATCACCGCTGTAGCCGGGTGGCGCCGCTCGGGGCGCGGCACTTGGGGCAGCCGCCACGCGAGGCGACGTGCTCGTGGATGCACGCTGGCTGCCGCTTGGTGCAGGGGGCGTGCCTACGTAGGTTGTCACGGGCTCTGCTGGAGACGACCACCCGGACCCGGCGTTTCGCAGCGACACTCACGTCGATAGCTTCAAGGTGGAGACAGTGAGTAGGCGTGTCCGGTAACCCTCCAGTCGGGCATATGGCCCGTCGACTTATGGGCAAGATCGGGTGAATTAAATTCTTTGGGTCACTTGGCTTATATTGATTTCTCATATAAAAATTATCGTCTTCTCGATATTCTTTGAGACCTAACGCTGATCCCCGCAGCCCAGGCGCAGCGACCGGCTCGATGACACAGCTGCGCTCTTCTCGGGGACGTGAACCCATGGCCGTCCGATTCGGGCATCTAAATAGCCTCTCCATTTATTCACAAGTTCATTTTCTGTGAAAGGAAGTTCATCCGTTTTGTATTCTCGTATTCTTTGTCCTCTAAAACTTCTGTCTTATTTTTCGTCATATTCTGAATTTTCGACCTCTTCCTCTAAGCCTTTCTCTTCGTCTTTGTCTCCGACTTTCTCTTCATCTTTCTCTTCACCTTTCTTTTCGTCTTTCTCTCCGTTTTTCTCTCCGTCTTTCTCTTCGTCTTTCTCTCCGTCTTTCTCTTTGTCTCTACTTCGTTTTTTTCTTCGTCTCTGTCTTCTCGTCTCTTTCTCTTCAAAAAATGCCTTTAGGTACTGGAATTTAATAAACGTCACATACATAGATCTATTTCGGTGGCATTGATTTAAATACCAGAATATTCATCAAGAACACAGCCTCAAAACACGAAAAAAACACGTTTTTGGAAATTTCTTAGAAACTTACGGCCGGATCCGAAAACAAATGGTCAGTTCCCCATCAGGAGACCGAGAAGTTTCCAAAGACAATTGGTATGAAGGGAAGTGGTCTAACCGTGAGTGACGGAACTACACATCCGCACAATCACACATCTGCACATCCGCACACTCAAGGAGTTACTCAAATACTATACAGGGATTAATAAAATTGTTTAAGGAACAGCAAGAACGTGAATTTATGAAAATGGGAAGGATTTTAGAACATATTAGAACTTAGATTCTAATTTAGAAAATTCAATATTTGTTCCACTTCTACAAAATTGACTGAAAATAAAAAAAAATGGTTTTATTTAGTAATGTATTACTTGAAGACACATTAAAAATATTTGAACAGTCTGGAGTCGTGTAGAGCGAAAAAAAATCAATAATATCTCTCTTTGTTGACCTTTAAATGTTCTCAAGTAACTGTAAATGTGCTCACAACTCTTTCTATTTGAACATATTGTTACTCTTGTTCATAACACCCACAATGCATTTTTCAAAAGTCATGTCTTGCGTCTACTTTGTTTCTCGTAGATTTATTTATCCGTCACTTCATCGCAGTGTGTCTTTCACTTTCCCACTGCATATTCTGATTATCCTCACCCTTCATATTGCACTTTTCTATCAGTACTCCTCTCCCTCATATTTTCCTCACGTTCACTCTTTCAGTGCCATCTATCCATTAACTTCCATAAACACATTATATTTTATTCCTCTAAACACGTTTTTCTCGTTCCCATTTTAACTTGATTTTTCTCCCTCTCAGAACAACACACGCCATCAACTTTCCGTTTGTCTTCTAACATTCGCCCAAGTTACAGAAACTATCCTACACATTTCTCCTTTGCCTTCCCACCCTCCCGCAACACTTACACGCCCCACCCTGTTGTATCCCTGTCTCTCTCTCACCGCAGGTAGGCGTCGCGCGATATGCAAGTCAGCGACTATCGATAGGAGATTAATAGGCTCCTTCAGCGTCCCAAAGGAGAGGTCGATCTCTCTCGAGGCCCAAACAGGCTAATATGACAGGGGCGGCCATTGTTTAAAAATTAAATGTTACGTACGGCGGCTTGTAGATACAGAATATCTATAAATCATTGCCTTGTTGGAGCTAACTGTAAAATTATTCATCGGGAATTCGTCAAACGTTTAAATCTTAAGCTCCGCCTTTAAGTCTTGTCAACGGCACAAAAAGGCAGGGAATCGTTGTATGCGGCTAATTGTGAGTGATTAATGGTTTTCCAATGCGCGTATTCTTCCACGTCCTGCCCGCGACGAACGAATCTGAATTCCCTGCTGTCTGCCGCGGCGAATTTGTGGGATGTCTCGTTCAAGTCGCCAGGGGGGGTTGCGGATTCGGCGAAATGGAGAGAGAAGGAATGCCTTGAGGCGAATTTCGGGAAGTGCTGGCTCGCAGGGAGATAGGTAGGTGCCTTCGATGTTTTGTTTCGCGCAGAATGTCAAATCAGTTAAACAGCAGAGGATCTAGTTCATATGGGGAGACGCATTAAGCAGGGGTGAGTCTTAAAAATACTGTCAGTGGGAATGTGTCTGACTTGTGTATTGTCATTAGATCAAAGATATAATAATAATAATAATAATAATAATAATAATAATAATAATAATAATAATAATAATAATAATAATAATAATAATAATAATAATAATAATAATAAACTGTTACAACAAAAACAATAAAAATAATAACAATAATAATACGAACAATAATGTATTTCCCCATATTTGTTATTTTAATTTCGTCAAAGTAGACAAAACACAAAAAGGAAGAGATAAAAGTCAATTACTAAATTCAAGAACCACATTTAATGAAATGATCTATTTTACGTATAACTTTATTTTTCTTCTTGGAAATCATCATTTCCAAGATTCGTTTTCTCACCCGGGGTAGTGTGTGGCATAAAAAAACGTTTTTTCCTCTTAGTATCATTAGTTATTACTCAACAAATACTCACTTTTTTTTAAAAAAATTGCATGACATCATTAAGATATAAAATTGAGGGATAAAGTTCTCTGAGAGAAATCTCTGGCTTTAAAAATGGAGGTTTACAGCTGGTTCGAAAATAAATTTTAACTTCGAAATTTTCAAAGTTGCATAGGTTTTAATCAAAATTCGAACTATTCCGTTTATATAAATGCACTATCTCCTATTGGAGTAAATAAAGAGATTGCATTCTTATTCAGAAAGGTCTTCAGGATTCCGATAGTAGTAATAATACAATTCATACAACTATTTCAGAATCCGGTCGAATATTCTAGATTTACTATTATTGAAAATAAACTTTCTCTAGTTCCGCCTGACGTTTTGGGGGAATGAATATGTTCCCTTCAGTTCTCTCCGCCGGTAGAAAGGTCTTCACAGCCCCTCCACTACACTGCAATCCTACTGGATATCCATAATTTATCCAATGTGATTAAACATTCATCTTCATTACTTTCTGAATTTGTGAGTTTTTAAAATCCTTGAAAGTAGATAAAACAGTTTTATAATAAGGCAATCATTATATTGTTAAAAGCAATAGTCAACTCAATGAATGAGAACTTGGGAGGTCTTTAGACATACGTGCATGTGTACAAGGAAAACATGCGTCTGGCTATTTGACTACTGTCGTATCCTGTGGATTGTATAATATTTATTGCTGTAAATGTTAAACACGTTAATGTTCATAAGACAAATTATTCAAAATTATAAAATTAGTTTATAGAAAAGTTTGAAACAAAAGAAATATAATGTTACGGCTCAAGTAGAAAATATGTTTACTTCTCGAACTCTTGAATTCTTTCTTTAGCTGTAGTTGCATAATAATTGCATGATAGCATTAGTTGGGTTACGTACAGTATGCATGACTACAGCTAAAGTAACGTGGTCGAGTAGGAGGCGAATTGTGCGTTCGAAAGTATTTTGGCATAAAAGGCGTTGGAAATTATACGTTGCACAGGCAGAACTTTGTTTTATGTATGTTGCAAGGCGGAAGGCCTGGGCTTCGTCGTCTCAACTTGGAAATGCGAAACAAGACATCAAGTGAGGTATTTAGTGAGGTCGATTTTGGTTAGCTCAGGTGTTATCATGTAAATAGAAATTTTAGACTAACACAAAGAAACTCCTTGCCAATCACTAGCCTGCTCAAACATTTTTTTCTCTCTTTAGCCTTTTCAAACAATTTCTTGTCTCTCACTTGCCTTCTAAAACAATTTCTTGTCTTTCACTAGCCTTCTCAAATAATTTCTTGACTCTCATTGTCCTTCTAAAACAACACCTTGTCTCTCACTAGCCTTCTCAAACAATGTCTTGTCTTTCACTAGCCTTCTCAAACAATTTCTTGTCTCTCACTATTCTTCTCAAACAATCCCTTGTCTCTCAATAGCCTTCCCACCATCAGTCTGATTCCCATTAATTACATAATAACTGCTATTCCTCATCATTGTGACGTAATTCTCATAATTACCCTCAAATTAAAACTTCATCATGGTAATTCATTTCTATTTTATAATTTTGTAAAAATGAAAATTAAATTTCAGAGAAATAATTTGTTTAAAAACTCACCAAATGTTTTCCTGTAAACCAAACGTAGTTTTGTCTATCGAGTTGTGCAACGACACTCCAACAATTTGGAGTGATAGTAAAAACTAATTTAATGTTGAAAATTATAAAAATATTAAAAAGGTGTTAGGAGAAAATACATTCTTGGTACTCTACATATTTTTCTCGTTGCGTGCTCACAACCCTCCAGTTGCCATACCTCGATTTTATTTGTTTGGCCTGGTGATCATGACGATTCGACTCACTTGTCTTCATGTTCATTTGTCATTCCGGCCAGCTGTCCACGCACTGACTACTTGATCGATCGAGACAGGTTCGGGTGGGCACTCGCAGTCGTAATAAAGCATATCGTAAGCTCGTATCATTTCTTCAAAAATTAGACTGGAATTCCGTATGGTGACGGGGGCTACACTCAAGAAAGAATGACTATTATCGTTTCTCGTTTGTCTTGATGTTGATGACACGATATTCATACCATTTATGCTTTGTATTCATTGGGTGGCGCAATGGTATTTGTTGGATTTTAATATTTTGTCTCCTCCATACATTGCCTGTACTTGCTCCAACACACACTGTACTTGGATTTTATGGAATTTGAAATTTCTCTACAATGTTTCTGACAATTTTTTCTTAAAGAAGAGACATCATAACATATTTAATATATTTCTAAATTTTGTATTATGAAGATTCAGATGATACGGATCAAATGCTGATAAAAATATAACCAACATTTTATTGTTAAAAGGCGCTAATACTTTTCAATAGTGCAACAACATTGTTTACCTTTTATTGCCCTTTTCAATAAAAAAATCTAATTATTCACTCATCCTGATTTTCCTCGTAAGAATGTGATTGAAACCAAATTTGTAACTCTGATTCACGATTATCATTACAGATATCTCAGGTGTCAGCTTCTTCTCGTCCATGAACTTAAGGGTATTTGAAGAACATTCCGAATGGTTAAGAATATGATCTAGTAAGAAGCTGACGAGGGGACTGATGGTTCATTTTGGTTCGGAATTCCTTTGGAGTTAATCATACAAAAGGAGAAGGACACTTTACATGGCAAACGAAATTAAGGATTCTCTTTCAATTATTGTCGGAAATACGCTAGTTTATTTTAATCTAATATTTTCTGATCAGTACCATATCAGTGTCAGTCATGAGTCATGAAGCTACATATGCAAAAATCACCGGTTAAAGAAATTTGATGTTGAGTTCCATATAATTTTGTCTGAATATGTGGACGGGTATGAATGTACGCGTACTATAAATACATTTCTCCTTACGGAAAGGCAAGCAAAAAATTATTGCCAAACCGGTGGCCGAGATCGCTAAGGCAGTAGTGCCGTAGTAGAAGTGATCTCGGATAGAAGTATCGCGTGTTCGGGTTCGGGTATGGTTGTAGTGTGTTCGTCCTTTCACCCCTTATCATCATCATATCGTGTCATCCTCACAGTTACCATACCGTTACAAAGCAATAGTGGTCGCTAATGATCTACAAGTTGATGTGACCTTAAATAACAAAAACAAAAAAAAATATTTATAAGAAGAACAATTTATTACGATAGTACAATATTATTATAAAATTCTTCGCACTCTCTGCCAAGATGGCTCCAACTCCCCATCGGGAATGCAACAAGTCACCACGTACGCAGAAAGTAGGCGCGCTATCAGTGATTGAGTTTAGTGCCGCGCAACCACGAGCAGAGGAGCCCTTCTCACGCCCCGAGCGAAGCGCTCGAACCCCCGGCGACCGGAAGGTGGCAGCACCCGCGACGCGCATACCGCCGCGTCGAGCAAACCGCCAACGCGGCCCCGCGACCCCGCGTCACATCTCTCTTCGATTCGCGCCGCGCACAAAGGCCTCCCGTCGGTTGTGCTATCGCGTCGGGGCGCAGGCGCGCTGCGTACGCGGAATCGCGCCCGCCGTCGAAACCCGAGCAGCGGAGACGGACGGACGGACGGATCCGGCGACGTCGCCCGGCGATTCGTTGCGCGCACCTGCGCGCGCTCGCGGCTTCCGTGCGCGGCGGCGGCGGCGCCACCGGCGGAGGGGGTGCGGGCGGGGGCCGGTGGGCGGGGGCCGCCCCTCCTCCTCCCTCCCCCTCCCCCCACTGCCCGGCCGAGACGCCGATAGAGCACCGGGTGGCAGCTACACGAAGGCTGGAGGTAATTGAATCTTTTTTAGTGTTTCCGGTCGCGACAACAGATTATTGCATTTGTCCCATAAGTGTAGTGCATGTTATTACGGGAGGTAGAGGTGTTCCTCCCCCACTGGATGGTGAAATCCGGCGCCGATCTATACGTAGATTTGCGGGGTTTCCCTCATCCAGGTATCTCCCATCAGTGGGGTACCGCCCCCTTCCCCTCCCCTCCCCACTGCCCGTCCAAGACGCCGAGAGGGCGCGCGGGGTGGCAGCTACGCGGAGGCTGGATGTAATTGATTATTTTTTCGTGTTTCCGGTCGCGACAACCGCTTATTGCATTTTCCCCATAAGTATAGTGCATACTATTCACTTAAGTAGAGGTGCATACTATTCACTTCTTCCCACGCAGGATGGCGCGATCCGGCACCGACCTACACGTTGATTTCCACATCCAGGTATCTCCTATCAGCGGGGCTCCGCCCCCTTCCCCTCCTCTCCCCACTGCCCGTCCGAGACGCCGAGAGGGCGCGCGGGATGGCAGCTACGCGGAGACTGGAGGTAATTGATTATTTTTTCGTGTTTCCGGTCGCGATAACCGCTTGTTGTCTTTGTCCCATAAGTGTAGTGCATGCTCATACGGGAAGTAGAGGTGTACTTCCACCGTTGGATGATGAGATCCGGCGCCGACCTACACGTAGACTGCGGGGTTGTCCCCATCCAGGCATCACCCATCAGCGGTGCACACCCCCATCTGGGATAAGCTCTAAGTTTACGTCATGTGTGGTAGTGTACTGCAGTGTAAGTAAGGATAACGATAGAACAAGGAATCCGAAGGAAAGATCGCGAATGATCTATGACCTGTTTGTTAGGAGTCTGCTCCGGCATTCGCCTGGTGTCGCTCGCTGAAACCACGTAAATCTACCGATCAGAGCAACAATTGTTCTCCAGCCTGCGGCTGAATTGGACCGCGCTATGTGGCGAGTGTCGAAAATCCGGCCCCCCACGGAACTGGCCCCCTAGGACTCCTCGGAGACATTGCAATGAGTGCAGGGGATTGATATCGGGAGTCACCTTAGCCGGTAGTCTCCTCCGTGACAGTCTGGTCCGGGCGACGTCTGGATTATTTGCCCCACGGTGGACAACAAGCTTGATTTCTACGTTGAAATAGTTTCGGAGTGTGTGTGCGAAGGGGTCGGTGCAATAAATGAATGGTAGGGAGATTTTGAAAAAAAGAGACTGATACTATTTTTCTGATTATTTAACCAGTTAAAAAAATTCAGAAAAGTCAGAATATTTTTCCGTCATCTTTTATTCTCTCCAACTACATAATGATTTCCTTTTAAAGATAAATTCTCCTTTTTAATTAAGAGGTAATGGCTGACGTGATGGTATCACGAGATGGTCTATATGCTAGAGTATATCAACAATGCACTTCTATCAACCTAAGTAAATGATGACCAATCTTAAAACAATTTATGAATTTAATATTTTTAAATATTTTTAAAATATTTTTTTCTAATACTGTACTGTTAAAGTATCAACTTGACGGAACCAAGAAGAGAAACGAAAATCCATTATCAACGCCTGGCGTACAATGAGAAGCTAAAAGTCAGCTGTCTTATAAGAGAAATCAAAACTAATATGTTCTACGTCGTAAAATGGCGTACACTTATTTTATGAAATGATATTTCTTGTTTACACCGTTCTTTGAAAAGTGCTGAATTACACATGGTCTATAGCTCAAATTACAGACGTCCATGGTAATGATTTCTTTTTCCTCGGCTTAATGTCGTTAATAAGTAAAAGATTTTCAGTAAATCTGTGAGAAATTTCTACTCACAGAGTAGTTATATGTTGGAGTGCTATTCGTTGACCGTTCTAACAGACCAAACCAACAAATACGTTGGTTGTATGTTGGTTAAATATTATACGTTGGTTTGGTCTGTTATACCGGCCAAGAGGGTTGATGCACTTGCCCATATCTACAAATTCTCTCTTGAAACGTGAACTAGCTGTTACTCATGCTGAAGCGCCGACAAGGAATTCGCACATCATTTTTACCGCCAATGTCTGTGCTTTTATTGCTGTGAGCCCAGCGGGAGAGAAAGCGAACACAAAAGCAGGAAACTAGAAAAACGTGACAATACTTCCGTTGAACAAACAACTCTACCGTCGGGTTCACTTCGGGACTTCTTAGGCACCGTCACCGCCACAGTCGCTATCATCCTCGCTGCAGCTACCATCATCACCACTGGCATTTGCTCTATCCTCATTTAAACAGCCATCATCTCCTACGTTACCTGACTCCACTACAGCCACTTCCACCACCGCCAGCACCACCACTAACACCACCACCACCATTACAGCCATTTTCACAACCACCGCCAGAAACTCAAACATCACAACTACCATAACCACACCACCACCAAGAACATCAACAACAACAACAAACATTACATTAATTTCACACACACCGCGACTGCCATCATTTCCGTCTTCCCATAACCACTCCCATATCAACCCGCTGATAATGTATTCTACTCTATCTCTATCCTCCATACTTACACCTCTCCCCCTTCTTGCTTACTAAACTACTAACTACTAACCTCAACTTCCCTAATCATTTTTTTCGACATCATCGTCAATAGAATCGCCGAAGTCTCTGACACCGTTTCAATTGTGTCTCCACAGTCACAGAGATAGCCATTACCGACTCACCACCCCATCGCCGCCACCGCCTCTGACATGACGCTCACCGCCACCAATGCATATCCGGTTCCCACCTTCCACCATCACCGCCCTCTCCAGACCCTCACTGCCAGCAACGCCTAACTTCCGTCCCCTGCTGCCACCATCACCTTCCCTCCCTACACTTTCATTTTCACCAAGACTCTCTTCCTCCACCCCTCTTTCACTTAACAGCCCTCTTCACCCTCACTTCTTCATCCAGCAACACACCTACGATAGGCAACATTCGTGAGATAGTACATGCGCTTTGGCGCATACACCTTCCAACGTTGAGGTCTAGGTTTTATTCTCGGCAAATCTTGGCAGACTTCGAAACGGACAAAGTCGCAGTTATACCGAGGTTATTCCATTTCCTTTGCCTCGAATTCCTCCATTACTCCACATCGTATCTTTATATCTCCGTTTGTGCGTCATTTATCTCCTGCTATCATCTCCACCGATCATTAATCAATTGCATGTATGATCTCGGACTTGTTGAGACGAATCTTGTTGAGAGGACCCTAAAATACAGAAGTAAAAAATTTCGACTTCCACAACTCTCCTTCTTTGCCCGCTCTCACCCTCACAAATATTAATTATTATCGCCCTATCTACACCCTAATTTCCTCCAACGATCTGCTTGTGTTCCAAACCTCAGATTTACTCCCACGGGCTTCCATCCTACCCCACTAACGTTCCCCTTCCAATCTTCCCTGCCCATATCCCATCGTCACCTCCATATTTCCCACTATGGCTCTCCTTTAGCTACATCCTATCTTTCACCAGCACATTTCTTCCGCCCTGTTTTTGATCTCTCACTTTCGCAACCGCAGTCACCACCGTCGATTTCACCTGTTCCTTCTCCACAACTACCATACATAATCCAACTCCAGATCCCACATTTCCGACAATCTCCATCACCAAGTTTCTAACCCAACTCGTCTCTCTCACCTTCGTATCTACACACACACACACACACACAAACACACACTTCTCACCGCCTCTTCTACGTCCATGCTCTGACTCCCTCCATCGCCCGCCTGGTCTGACACCCGCCCTCACCCTCTCATCCACCTCCCAACCCCACCATTTCCCTTCACCGCCTCGCCGTCCGTCCGTGCTGCCACCTCCCCGGCCCCCTCCCCGTCCGGCCTGCCCCGGCGCGGCCCTGGCACAGCGGCGCGGCGAATCGCGCGCCCGCCCCCGCGACACGCGCGCCGCGCCGCGTCGCGACGTGGCATGGCGTGGCGTGGTGTGGCGAGGCGCGCCGCGGTGTGGCGTGGCGTGGCGTGGCGTAGTGTGGCGCGGAGCGCCGCGGTGTGGCGTGGCGTGGCGTGGCGTGGCGTGGCGTGAAGTGGTGCGGCGTGGCCTGCTGCGGTGTGCCGTGGCGTGGCGTGGTGCGGCGCGGCGTGGCGTGGTGTGTCGTGGCGTGGCGTGGCGTGGCGTGGTATGGCGCGGCGCGCCGCGGTGCGGCGTGGCGTGGCGTGGTATTGCGCGGCGCGCCGCGGTGTGGCGTGGCGTGGTATAGCGCGGCGCGCCGCGGTGTGGCGTGGCGTGGCGTGGTATGGCGTGGCGAGGCGTGGCGAGGCGTGGCGGCTCCGCCAGGGCCCCTTGGCGCGGCGGGCGCCCGAGGCGAGACACGCACTGCGCAGATGGGCTCTGCACACCGACACTTCTACGTTTACTGCCTGCCTTAGCCAAAGTATTCGAAAAAATAATTCACGAAATGTTGACAGAGCACTTGCTGGTAACTAAAGCATATACCAACGAACAGGGCACCGAAAAAGTTTACCATCTTACTCTGACTTCTCCGTATTACGAACATGTTTTTACTTCATTTAAACAAATACCGCCCACTAACCTGCTCTAATACTAAACAACACAATAATTTACCGACTTCTTTCCAATTAAAAAAAAATCAGGTACTACCTAGAACTGAACATAGACACAAAACTCAATTGAAAGCAACATAGAAACGCCAACATTATTCACGCTAGAATCAAAGAAATACACCTAAAGCCATTAATTCACAGATCCAGCTCCTTACCATATAATTCGGCATTAACAATATACAAAGCAACAATATGCCTGGCCAATCGGGATAAATGAAGCAACCAATCAAAGAAAACTGAAGATGGTATAAAACTAATAATTCCTCAAAATTATATAAAATTTTCCCTGGTGTGCCGTCAATAAACAATTTCCCAAAGAATTCAACTTAAGAGACTATAGACCATCATAGCACCTATGAAGTCGCTAACTTCTCAAAAATTGTACCAAATCCTATCAACCTCAGTACACAGACTAGGCAAACCAATCACATTCAACCATACTATAAAATAAATTTCCTCTTAATGTTTTCCTTTAGAAAATCTTCGAACTAGATCCCGAGTAGAGAAGCTGAAAGGACACCTCCAACCAATGAGACCGTATGCTTCCGCGGCCGGAGTCAGTGTATTTAATTGGCTGTCCGGATGACGCCGCGTCTATGGAAAATGTGCCAAAGGCACCTTTGCCATGGACGCGGCGACACCCGGACAGCCAATTAAATACTTCAACCAATGTAATGGGTTTGTTTTGATTTAAGTTAGTTATTAAGATTTCATATCCAAAGTTCAGCTAAACAAAATTATACTATCACCGATTACGTAAATAAATTAAAAAAACTGATGGCATACGTACATGCTGCGGAGCGGACAATGGACTGAAGAGAATTACCAGCACATATCTCCCGGATTGGGGTAATGTCGAAAACGCCTCTCGAAGAAAATCACGAATCAATTCGTTCGTGGCACATACCTTGTAGCGCACTGTAATGGGGTGAGTGTCAGCGCTCTTCTCAGGATATGAACATCCACGCAAACGTATCCTAAAGCCCGCTATACACGGTCATTTTTGCATCATTTCTCGTCGGTACAGACAAGTTACGGACCAGACTGGATGCAATTTGTACGGAAAAATGAAGCATGCTTCATTTTTCCGTACAAATTGCATCCAGTTTGACTATGGCGCTCCTGGTGTTACTCTATGGAACTTTCTTCGATTCCGTGCCCTGGAGAGTTGCTCGAACATTAGAGCGTTTTGTGCTGTTTTGGTTGTGATTTCGTGAGGTTGAGTGTTCAGCGACGCCATTTGTGCGAATTTGTGAGTTCCAGCGGATTTTTACTTCCTCTTAATTTCGACGAAGTTTCAGTCTCTCTTTTCTGCACCCAGGATTTCACCCAAGTACAGCGTTTCTTTCTTTTACGTTCTGCTTTTACTATAGCTGAAGCCACAATAATGTGAGCTGCCGCCGTAGCGATCATTGCTTTCCTTTCCATTTCAAAATCAAAAAACACAATACTTCACACGACTATCTACCACCTTCACTGCGAATACGTAACCATCTGATCATTCTTCCCGCGTATTGCAATTGTTTACGTACGTGCGATGTTCAACTGTTTAACTTCCAGCGCTTTTTGCGGCGTGTGGAGGAAGTATTATCATCACGATTACATACAGAGCAGAAATGATCGTGTAAAACATTGGAAACACGTTCATCCAGTTTCGGTACCGAAACAAACGCACATCCTTTTTCCATCCACTTTCTGTACAGAAAAATGATGAAAAAATGATGCAAACATGACCGTGTATAGCGGGCTTAAGAAAGATGAGGATCGCTGGAGTTTCGTTCGCGGCAGTTTTGCCCGCTGCGTTGTGACCGCAGACGCACGTTGACCTCAGACCACCGGAGAGGCGCGCGTGTTTTCCTTTATGGGTTCGGATGAAACATTCGTTTACAATTGATTGATTGATTGATATTTCATGGGCATCGCAACTACTATGGTCATTATTCTAATCGGTGTAGCGACTTTTCTTATCTCGGTATGAGGCGAACTTCCTTCCCCGCTGGATCTGGCACCGAATTACATGTCGACTTGCGGCACTTTTTTATTTTTTACTTTTTTATATTTTTAATTTTTTTCAATGTTTTATACATATCCCCCAGTGAGACACACCGTCCGAGACCGGACAAGTTCTAAGCCCCTGTCTGGACTTCGGACATGGGTGGTAGAGTGGAGCATAGAATGGTAACTGTGTGGAGTAATGGGAGAGGATATGAAAACGAAGAGAGAGGAAAGATCGCGCGCGGTCCATGGCCCGTTTGTTAGAGTACTACTCCGGCATTCGCTTGGGACTAACCGCAGAAACCACGGTAAACAACCGAACAGAACAGATGGCCTCACCCCGTCATAAAACATGCACTACACTAACGGGAATAATGGCCATAGTAGTTGACACGCCCGAAAATCATTATTCGGGGCTGAGGCTGAGTGAGTCGCCTTACCCTAGGTGCGCCCCTGTTAATAACGATTGAAAGCGTCCTAGTGTTGCCGGGGTGGGCGTGCTGGCTTGATGTGGTTGCCGTGTGGGGGCCACTGGCGGCCGCGCGGACAGATCTGCCGCGCCGATAGCATTAAAGAAGCTCATTTCTCATGGAGCTTACTGAAAGGCCCGGGCCGGGCGAGCGCGCGCCTGCGCTCGTTTGTTTGGGGAGCGGTTGCGGGGGGCCCGCGTGACAGGACCGCGTCGCCGCCCGTTGGCGCTGGGGGGGGGGGGGGACTCCCGCACCCCCACCCTCGCACCTCACGCTCTCCCGGCGGCTGGATGCCGCTTTGACTTCTTTTAAGCGAGCAATACAGCAATCGGCTTCCACAAAACCAAATGTGGATTTGCCGCCATTTAGAAATATTTAATTGCTAATTATTTACGCGAAAATTAATTATTTTGTTCTTCAAATTGCTGCGTGTTGGTGAGGGGACTTAGGATTAAGCTGGAACATCACAAAAAAAATACCTCATGTTGCTGAAAGATTTAATTGCTAATTTGTTATGCAAAAATAATTTAATTGCTCTTGAAACCTCCGAGTGGTTAATGACGAACAAGCTCTGAAGATTTAAGCTAGCACGTCACTTTTCTGAGGTTCTATAACATATAGACAAAAGTAAAAGAAAATGTTAATTCATTGCAGAACGTTATGTACAAACATAGTTATTTTTGTTCGTAATCGATGAAAAGAATGCAGGCATATATCGTACCTGTGGACAATCATTTCGTTGCCCTCTTCGACGAACGATGCCGCAAGTGTCGTGACATGGTATGAATATTGCTTTCAGGCTGTCATTGGTCTGAAAGGGTTGGTCTCCTAGCAAATTCTTTAATTTGATGAAGAGAAGGTAGCCATTCGGGGTCCAGTCGGCATTTACAACGTTTTATCAAGCACGTTTTCTTTGTGTTGTCCCCAGTTCTTTGGCTATAACAACAACAACGTAAGAACGGGGGTATTGTCATGAATGAGGACAATTCTGTGACACTCTTCTTTTCTACGAATGTTTGCTCCATGCTATCGCATTACTGTTTAGTGAATTTCTGTTGCGCTATTCTCTCCCTCCTGAAGAAAGCGAATAACTTCAGATCTCGCATTTCACGAGAGTCATACCAGCCATTTTCACAATCCTACAGATCAGCTCAAATTCACTAAACGGCAACGGTAGTAGCAGAGGTTATGGTGAAAAAAGAAGTGTAATCGGGCACTGTTCATCTTCAAATCATCCTACTTGTCTAGCTTCTATTTATATTGTTAGAGCTGAAATAGTCTGAAATTTAAATGATTGCTATCTTGTAATTGGTCCCTCAGCACATTCGTAAAATAGTCAAAAGTTGTCTGGAGCAAAAAAACAGGCTGCTGAACAAAATCACATAAAATGCTTTTCCAAGAAGTAGCAAGTAGTATATAGTGTACATTACATCAGCTCTCTACTTACAGATATTTTTTTTAAATTGCTGTTGCATAACGCAACACGTAAAGAGTAAATAATTAGTGCCTGGTTGCCTCTTCCTTAGAACCTTGCTGTCGCATGACGTCATCTGCATCGTAAGCAGAGACGCACTGAGTATGATATTTCAGTCTGAACGCGCATTATGTGAATAGGGGAACTAACACAAACATGCATTTTCATTTTTCAGTCCAAATAGAAACCATTTCGTTGTTTTTGGAATCCCTTAGTTCCTGCACTGAAAAAAAAGAACCGTTGGAGTATTCAAGATCCATGCTACTGCAACAAGGAAACTTTATCATGGAACTGGTATACTCCGACGGTTCTTTTTTTTCGGTGTGTGTATCGAAACCGTACACTTCTCACTAGGGTGCCGAGTTTTCTTTTAACTTCTGTGCGTAGTGGTAAAATGGCTGGCCTGCGCCGTGTGTGTGGCCGCTGGTGCTGGGGGTGGGGGTGGGGGTGGGGGGTGGCAGCGCGCGCCACGATGACACAGCGCCCCCTGCGGGGCGTCGCGCCTCGTAACGAAGCCTGACGGATGGTAGCGACCCCGCACCAGCGACGCCGCGACGCCGCGATGTAGAGATCCAGAGGCGTCACGTGACAAAACGAAAGGCAACAGTTCTTTGAAGCGAAGGTCGCCTCGTCATTTTGGGGTCGAGTCGATCGGAAATGCCTAGTTTTCAAATGTTGCTAATCTTGCATTGTTGGCATGTTTGTTCGTCATTCAACTGTTTATAGTTAAAAAGTGAGGAATAGATTCTGGTGCCCAACAAAATGCGTGTAGATACTTCTTTCTCGTAAATCACAAACAGTTTTTCCTGTTCGAAAAATGAGAATCAAATTTGATGCTTTTGTAGTAAATCCGTTTACACCGAGTCCTCATTTTAGGATGCACATTTGTGAGTAACTTAGATTTTTCTTTGAATAAATTTATGTATTTTATATCAAGAGGAGTGAATGTAATAACTTTCAAGACTTTTCAGTCGAATCAAGTAGGCTGGTAGGACGGTGCAGGGTGATATGAAGGGGGGAGAAGGAATGAATCAGGACGAGTAAGTAAGAAACGGCAAGCACGGATGGGTGACGGTAAGCAAGGACGGGTCAGACTAAGCAAGGTTGGGTCAGGGCAAGTCAGGATGGGTCCGGGCAAACAAGGATGGGTCAGGGCAAGCCTGAAAGGATCAGAACAAGTAAAAAATGGGTCACGGCAAGTAAGAATGGATCAGGGCAAGCACGGATGGGTTATGGCAAGCACGGATGGGTTATGACAAGCACGGATGGGTTATGGCAAGCGCGGATGGGTTATGGCAAGCGCGGATGGGTTATGGCAAGCACGGATGGGTCACGGCATGCAAAGATGAATCTGGGAAAGTAAGGATTGTTCAGGGCAAGCAAGGATAGGTCATGGCAAGCAAAGATGGGTCAGGGCAAGTAAAGATGGATCAGGGCAAGCAAGGATTAGTTAGTGCGGAGTATGGTATGAAAGGAGGCGATACATTAAATATATAAATCACAAATATTTTTGCGTGAATCTGCACGGCTGTAAACGTGAGTTGAATTTACTTAGGATGCAATTCATGTGGCTAGGTGAGATTTTTGAAATATCAGCATGCAATTCTAGTAGAAAGCCTTTACATGTTATAGTCAGGTTAGCTGGATGTGAGAATTTACGAATGTACCATATTATATCCATAAAAAGCAGAACTATTTAAAACATGATATAGAATTAGTTTAGCTAGCTCTTTTGTAGCGCTGGTGACAAAATGTTTCCGTATAGATGATACTGTTATTGAAATGCCTTTACTTAAGTACCACATCCCATTTCCAAGCATTAAATGTTTCATTGAGAAATAATTCAAAAAGTGCAACAGTTTAATGGTGAAACATTCCGTCCATATAAGAACTTATACTACTAATGGAAATATTTATGTGAAATAACATAGTGAAATGTGTTCTTCTATGTTACAGTTACAGCATAATCGAATGTCCTTAATGCTCCCTTTTAAATGTTCCTTCCATTAAGACACCACGATGAATAGTAAGAGTCCATGCGTGCCTTTAGACAGCACGCTGATAGATTGGATAATGTTATATCTTTCTCCGTGAATGGTGGAGGATATGAGCGTAAACATTATGGAGACTCTTTCTCCATGGGAACCTCCGATACCGTTAATGTGTTGTCGGTGCATTTTTTTTATCGTCACTACAAACATCACAATTTAATCAGCATTTATTTCTTCGAGAGATGCATCAATAAATAGAACACTAAAGCAGTTAGTGTACTTTTAGTTGTTGATTTCTTAGTGTGTCATAAACTAGATAAAAATACTAACCAATACGGAAATCCTCTAAAAAAATAAAAGTCAAACTAAATATTTTATATTTACAAAGCAATTGAATACTTAAAATTGAAATTAGATGGAGTAAACTCCTTGAAAACAATTTTATTAATTATGAAGATTCTCCAGGCTTTCGTGTGAGCCCTCCGAAACCTCTCTAGGTAGACCGGAGTCTTCAAAACTTGTACCAGACTTTAGGAGGTCTCTTGCATCCGTGAAAGATAGTTGGGAACCAATTCAAAGACTGATCCGTTCCCTTGCTTTCAAATACCTATTCAGTCACCTAATTACCTTCCCAATCAGTATGAACTTTGGTTTTTATGTATTAGGGTGGAGTTAATTTTACTAACTGTAAGCATTCTATTTTCCTAGAAATAGTAGACCTGGGCTTGAAACGAATGTATTATTTATTATTAGAGTCAGGGAACGCCGAATCGTAATTATTCCTCCTCCAATAAAACCGATTTATTTTAACCCTTTTTAATACCATCCCATGGTTGGAGAGTCGGAGCGTAGATTCTACCGCTAGTAGCCAGCGTGGGATAGTGCCATCTAGTCTGTTTCCATGACCTCGATGGGACATTATGAAGACGAGGTTGTGCCTACTGATGGTGTATGCTTCATTAGCGCTGGCCGTAAGCCTTCTCAGAACAAACACTAAAACACGGAGACGCCATTTTTACGCACGCGGCATTCGTTTGTCAAAAATCACCCGGTGTCGCCCCGAACACCCGGAACGAACTGCAAGGAGCGCGGTGGGCGGTCCAAAATTATTGGCCCTCCAGCGGCTGCCAAAGAGCCGCGACGTACATTTTCTGCTGTCGGCGCTGTCCAGGAGGAAGGTTTCTTCATGTAGGCCGTGATATACGGGAGAGTATTCTCTTTTATTTCTACGAGTTACTGTCCTTTTATTTGCGAAGTATGCACGAGAGTTTGGTACGGCGAGAAATATAAAATTGAGCCAAAGTGTTTGTTTGTGGTTTATGGACTTTCTGAGAAGCGACATTGAACTATCCAACCTTTGACATCGTGCAGGCGTCTGACGACCTTTAAAAAGCGGTACATTACAACGCCTCAACGATATAGAAAAGAAATTTAACCCGGCAGGTTTATTAATATCATCTCTACAAGTTTGAGTGAAATTTGATTTCTGCACGACCTTTAAAAACTGCAAAAAAAGTGTCTGCATGAAGGCAGAAATTAATTATCATTTAGTGAACTTGTGCCTCAACTGCGAAAAGTGTTGATATAAAATGAGAGTCGTTTCTGAAAATCACCTGAAAAGTCAGTTAGAAACTCAAACAAGAACAACAAGATGAAGCCATGAAACCAGATGAACCAATGGACCAAAGGACGAACGAAGAGGAATTGGATATTCTTCAAGAAATTAAATAATGCCAATTATTAGAAACAATATAATATACAAGAGTTACAATGATAAAATACCCGCAAATGTCATTATTTTGTGATATGTCAAGATTTTGGAGCCACCTCAGAACATTTAACTGTTCTCCAGAAGAGTTTCTGTTTGTGCGTTATCTAATTTTTCCCGTCTACAACAGACTGCATGTTTGTAATGATAATTTACGATGCTGAAAAATATGAACAATGTTCCCTAAAACTGTTTGTAATGTATCAAGGAGAAGCATAATATAAATTTATTAAAAGTACTCTATAATTATGGAATTATCATGTTTGCAATATCCTATTATCTGCGAGATACATTGTGTTCTTCCAAGCACATGCGAGTAAATCTTAGGACTTATTTCTGACTGCAATAATATTGAAGTCGTATCCCAAAACACTTGGACGTTTGTTTGAAACAACAGATTATAGTTGTTGGAAAGATTGACTTGTGACGTCGACGCCTATAACTGGCATGCAGCTGTCAATCAGAGCTGAACATAATCTGATCGGAATGTCGAAGACCACCCAGGTTAGCTCGAATGGTGCCGACGAAAACGTGCAAGGTTAAAAGACACACACAGTTGTAACGAGAGAATCGACTTTGTGGAAATATATTCAGCGGAGAGTTCCTATGAAAATATGAGTAATAACCATCTTTCGCAGTTTATAGTTATTATTTAATATTAACAATTGACAATTCATGTAATTGCGTAGACCTCTAATTGAAATTTAGACTTATTTCGTTTATTATTCTTATATACCTTGTGTTTGCGTGCAGATGAATTTTGTAAGATATCACTTCAATATATTTTATTATTTGGAAACAAAAAAATTTAATGTCCAAGCGGCCAGGATTTTCACTATTTCAATTGCGAAAATCTGATACGACAGCATTTTTATGTTTTCAAAAAACCTCGGTTTCTGATTTACAGATTACTATGGTTAACCCTTGTAATTATTTGGAAATAACTCACACTATTTTTAAGATTACAATGCCATTTTCCCCATTTACAATTTATACAACACAACACGCTGTGAGATCCTTTTACGTTATTTCGATCATTAACATCATGTTTTACGTTTCTGGTGAATGCGTTTTCAGTTGTGTCTTTTAATTAATACTGTGCAAGTCGAAGAAGTCCTGATCGGAAGAAGTGGCTTAGGGCATTAACTGATGTAATTGTAGTTCCTCTGACCGGGAGGTCCTAGGTTCTCGTCTCGACGATGGGAGTATTTTTGACACTTGCTTGCCAGCTGGGCCGAATTCAGTCGCAGTCTGGAGAAGAATTCTAGCGACCGACTGCTCTGATCGGTGATTTTCTGTGTTTTTTCGGTCATTACCTACTGCTGGAGCAGTATCCTGACAAACGGACCACGCACTATCTTTCCTTCCTCTTCCCGTTCTTTCCTCACCCCTCACTTACATGCATTTACACTCACATGCACTACACAACCACATGTGCCGGGAGGCCGGTCGAGATCTTGTCCTGGATCCCACTTTTGAGAGATACCCGGTTTGGAAAAACACCACAAGCTGACGGTAGGTCGGCACCGGATCTAGCCATGCAACAGGGGAAGACAACCCCCACCTCCTGAGGTAAAAACATGCACTACGACTAATGATCTTAGCAGTTGACGCGTTCGGAATCACTAACAACCAACCAACCATCGAAGAAATCGTCATAATCTTCGGTTCCATCTGCCTTAAAAACGAGCTTGAAGGTGACATCAGTCAATCGCCGAGAAAATAACACTGCTCTCAGGCGGGCGCCCTTTGCAACGTTGCGCGTGACAGGGCTATCAAAATAACAGGTCAATCTGGAAATAATATTTTTGCTTTATAGGCTCGTTAATTTTTCCGGACTTCAAACGAAACCGAAATTGCTTCGCCTGGGTAAGCGTCAGAAAACAAATACGCGCGCGGACCACATCATACGTGCGAAGCGTCGCCTGGACGGGGGGAAGCGTTTGAAGTTGGCCGGACAGAAACCAGTGCATCGCGCAGGAGGGTGGGGGTGGAGGGGGGAAGGGGGAGGAGGGGGAGGGGGCGAACTTCCGTGCCGCATTGGCGCTCCCAGCGGCAGAGCACAAATCACGTCTGACTTGATGTGCGTCTCTTCAAACTCTGATGGATTTGGTTACGGTCTCTGTGAGCTCCGAGGAAAATTCAATGGCCAGAGGGGCTCTTGGGGAGTGGCGTAAATGCCAGTCAAGTTATAGCAGTAAAGCTACACCTTGTGTTTATTTTTACTTTCTGGCGTATTACTTATAAAGAAAGTCTAGCTAAATTATAACGATTGCATCGCTCAAAAAGAAGATACGAAGAAAAGTTTCTATAGAAAAGTACAACATATACTATATGGAAAATCAACTCCCCTGCCTCGAAAAAAATATTTCATGGCGTTCAGTACTTATCCTTTAAGGTTAATGAAATGAAGGAAGTTTCTAAAATGTGGAGAAATAAATAACTATTCATTGTGAATATAGTGTTTGAATATATTTCTAAAATGCAAATGAAATGTTTTAAATTTATCAAGATGTGCACATACAATATTCTAGCGGATTATCCCTAGAGAACTGAGTTCTTTGTTTCTAGAAACATTTAATATTTTATATATATTACCTAGGCACTAATTGGTGTGTTCCGATTATCAATGGCTTGTCTGATCTCTATTAAATGTTCGTTTTCATTGCAGTTGCGTGTCGGGAACTCGTCATTTTATTAATAATACAACATTATTTTATTAATATTTATCTTCTTCTTCAATTTCATCTATTCGTTTTACGCCTGATGCTCCTCTATTAATGACATGGGATAAGTTTTGAGTTCCCGGCTTCTCTTCAGTACTTTCCATCCGAAATGGCATCTTCTATTAATTCATTTACTTCTTCGATAACAAGTGTCTCTCATTATCTTACGAGTTTTGTGGACCATTGACAACCATGGTTTCTTCGACGACTGTGGAGTGTTAGTCTTCATAGTTGGCGTCGCCACCAGCATCTCACTTATTTGATCTCCGAGCTTTCACGAGACTTGTGAGCGACGACGATTGCATGGGTCGCCGGCGTGCAGCGTAATCACATGTTACCCAAATCCGTGCACATTTACACGCCCCCAAACAGCCCACCTGTTGAAAACGGTTCAAAAGAATCTGTCCACGGCTCTAGCCCTTGCGCGAATCGCCACTTCTCCCATCATGAGCTCAGGCATACCTGAAAGCTTCTGCCAATTTATTTTTCACTTGCATTTTCAACTCCCGCGTCGACACTCCTTTAATGATATACTTCCTTCTTAACTGTATTTAAATCTGCAGAAACCCCGCAATGCTACTCTCTGAATGCATCAACTACCTTATCCAAATAAATATCTTCGTAATACTGAACACTGGCCCTCTTCTTTTCATTTTTCCTGTATCTTCTCCTGAAAATAACAGTTTATTGACGCCAATAATCGTTTATTGCGATTACCTGTACCCCTTCCAATTATTTGTTTGGCATGCCCCAACTTTCCACCCTAAAGCTTTGTTTCCCATCTCGTTAATTTTTTGGTTGCACTCCAGACTTCTCCTCCTTATAATATTTCCATGTTGCCTCATCTTTCCTTTCGCCACAATGTTTCTTCCTCCCTTCCGCATCTTGACCCAAATCCCGGTCATTTCTCTCTTTGCTTCTCTTCGTCGTATTCGCGTTTGAATTTCGTGCAGCCTGTTCACCATTGCCGCCCCTAGTTAGGTCTATCCTGTTCACGCGATCTAACAACTTGTCAATTGAAGCGGGCATTGCATTCCATAGTATATTTTGGAAATGCACGGGCATCTGGCGAATTATCACTCGAATCAATTCATTTCGGTCATAATTTTCATCGCATGCTTTAAAAATTGCGATACTCCGCGCATCGTGATCCTTCATCCCTTCCACGCTTCCTTTTTCATACCGCTGCGACTTTGCCGGACACTTTAATTCGAATTTCTGGCGGCCATTGCAGTACCGTTCTTGAAATTTGATTTTCCAACTTATAATTTTGGGGCTCTGGCTAAAACAGTCGCTTCCAATCTCGCGCTTTCCCCGCCGTGGTTTGTTTTACACGGATCATTTTCAAACGCTCGGGGATATTATTTATAACGAGAATGTTTCTAATTTCTTCAAAAACGTTTGTAACTGCTTTTTAACATTCCCGTGGTACCGAAATTACCGGGCAAATTTACCACGGCCTGAGAATGTACAGGTTGAACGAAGGTTTGTACAAAATGTATTTCCTGTTGTAAATAGTAAATTTGTTGTTTTAATGTGGCAACCTCATTACTAAAAAGATCATAATTTTGCGATTTTATTTCTTGCAACTTTCTAGTAATTGTTACTTCAGATTCCCTCGTTTTGTTTTCAATAATCTTAATTCTATTATTATAATGTTGAACAGTTTGCTGAAGTCCACAAACATTTGTGCGGAGGCCCTTGATTTTTTTGTATTGTCGCCTGAGTTTTTCTTCCATGTAACAATGACTTACCGTATGGCAGGATTTGAACGAATACGTTTTTCGTTTCAGTTTTGTGCTCGGTTTTAAACATTATAATATTTACAGCAACGTTATCTATTTTAGAATCTAATGTATTTATTTTACTATCCGGGTCCGGCCTCACATTTATCAATTCACCATTCATTTTTGCAATGGCGTCATGTAATTCTTCCTTAACATTTGTAAAATGTCTTTAATAATTTTTCTGTTTCCCCTCTTATTTTCGTCCAATTTAGTTTCTACCCTAATTTATTATTATTTTCATCTAATTTAATATTGTTCAGCGAGCAGCTAGAATTTTCCTCCACATAGGAGCAGAATTTGACAGAGTATGTAATAGTGCCGCCGCGGACTCTAATATCAGAAAATAACAGTCAGAATCCAAGGTGTGACGGCAATTTATTTTCTTTTTGTGGCAGTACAATCTGTGCGCGTAGCGCAGTCCTATCTGACTTTTGCGGCAGAACTTACAACTTTGCTAAAACTATTCTTACAACTCACTCTCAGCTCGCATCCCTTAACTAATATGTTTACAAAAGGGCGCTTTGGCCGTTTCTCTAGATCGAAAAAAAATTAATGTCATGTTTTAGTTGTAGTTTTAATATTTTAAAATCACCACACCATTACATTACTGATCACGCACCCCATGTATTAATTCATTTATACTACACTATCATTATATAAAGCACACTATTTAATTCGGAGACAGACGAGCGCACTTTGACGGACGTTAAAATGCGTCCGTTGCAGTGGTTACAGATATGAATGGGTATGACACACGAGCGCGCTGCGTCCGTCGTACTCTGCTTGTGTGTCCAGAGTATTGACGTCCGTGAAAATATGGACGATGTTGTCCAATCCGCGACGCTCGTGTTAGCAGCCTTACAGTTAGTTCATGCTTTTTTTTACGTGGCGAGACTCAGACCATTAGATCCGCTCTTCAGTCTGACCACGCAAATTTCGTTTCGCTCCTTTCGCCATCTAGCGAAGAATGAAGGTATAACGCGGGCGACGAAACAGGCGATTTTGAATTTAGCTCAGAGTTTAGTTTTAAGATTGACGATCTTTTACACGCACAAAATCTACTGTATGGGACAGCCAGCTTTATTTCCCCTCCGAAGGAAGGCGTGCGAAGGATTTTTTCGCCCTTAATAAACCCACGGCAACCATCGTGTTTGAACCCCCAAACTTGGGTACAAACGGGAGCATAGGTTTCCGCGGCCGGAGGCAAGATTTACTTGACTGTCCGAAAGACGCGACGTCCAAGCCACAGATGCCAAGGACGCCATTATGCTTCCTTCATTTCAGATTATTTCACCCTGAATAAGGTCTCGGAATAAATGAAGTGGTAGGCTTCCACGGCCAGAGTCATGTGCGTGATCTTGGCTGTCCGGGTGACGCCGCGTCGAAGGCTGTGTTGCCGACGTTTCGACTATCTTGTCGTGGTGTTCCTCAGGGCTGGCATGGCGTACCAGGGCATACGGGCCCTGAGGAAGGCCACGTCAAGATGGTCGAAACGTCGGGAACACAGCCTTCGACGCGGCGTCAACCGGACAGCCAAAATCACGCACGTCGCAAAATGGCGTTCGAAACATCGGCACCTGTGCCTAGCACGCGGCGTCTCCCGAAAGCCAAGCAGCTATCGGGAACATCAGCCCTATCCGCCAACCGTTATTCCTCTAAGCCACAACTCCTCTCGCCTTCCGACGCGACGGCACCGCCCGAACTCAAAGTGCTGAGCCGGCACGTGTCTGTTGCGTTCCTGCTGTTTCCTGCAACGCCGCCCGGACGCGACGTCTTCCCCGAAGCGCGGCGTGGCGTGGCGCCGCCGGGAGGATCTGTTCTCGCTCTCAATGAAGGCAGCGCGTGGCGCCCCATTGAGGCCGACGCCGGCGCCGGCGCCGCCCGCCCGCGCCGCCAGCCCGCGCGTATTATGAAAGGCGTGATTAACGAGCGCGCGCCTTCGCTTATATCAGGCGCGCCTTTACGGCGAAGAGACGGCGCGCGGGGTTCGGATAGGGGCTTGCGCGTTTTATTTGTGTGTGTGTGTGTGCATGTGTGTGTGTGCATGTGTGTGTGCATGTGTGTGTGTGCATGTGTGTGTGTGCATGTGTGTGTGCATGTGTGTGTGTGCATGTGTGTGTGTGCATGTGTGTGTGTGCATGTGTGTGTGCATGTGTGTGTGTGCATGTGTGTGTGCATGTGTGTGTGTGTATGCATGTGCATTAGCCCTACAGATGGTGAGCGTAAGCATGGATAAGTAGATCTACGCAAATACTGTATAGGGCCCCCGCGAGCACGCAGAAGTGACGCAACACGACGTGGCATGGATTCGACTAATATCAGAAATAATGTTGGAAGGAGGGCTACTACCACATCTCATCCTGCAGGGCTGTCCATAAACTCATAAGAGTACGAGGGGTAGAGATCTCATCTGAACAGCCAAGTTTCAAGGCGTCCCAGGTATCCTCAATAAGGTTCATGTCTGGGAATTATGGAGCCAGTGGAAGTGAGGACAAACCGTGAAGTAGGAATCAGATGAAACATGTTCCACTCCTGGGACCGTGGTTCATATCCTGGTTGATGCAGGAATATATTCTTGCGGTCCAAGCGAGTTCAGAGGAGGTGTTTTTAGTGATCTTTTCGAAGTCTTTCATTTCTCCATCATTCGTACGAGGTTTATCTAGAAAGTAAGTTTCCCTAGGTTGTCAACAAAACGAAATCGCAATTTCATGGAAGAACTTTAATGCAGATAGACCACATGTTGCATTATATTTTGTACATCATCACCTCCCAAAAACTGAGTTAATTTCATAACTTGGCTCAACATTTCCACGCTTGTGTCATGAGCCTGCAGTCTGGGATAGGTACCAGTGTGTGACAGCCATCTGCAACTCCACGTCACTGTGGTACGCGTAGTGCTAACTGGAAAGTAATTTTTCGAGAAGTTAGAAGAGATGGAAATCACTAGAAGCGAGATTCGGATCGTAGGTAGATGGTGAAATACCTCTCACCTCAACTACTGCACATGATATTTTGTGAGTCATTCCTTGTCCACCCTATAGTCTGGATCTGCCCCCCCTCCCAATTTTGTTCATCCTCCTCAAGACATTCCTGTCTGATCAATATCTCACTGACTCTGAATTGCAGGTGTATATGAAACGCTTGCACGTCCAGATGTTGCGTACGATTGCTGCCAGCGGCGTTGGTGGATTTCATTCCCGGGGTAGGCGAGGGCCTCGAGTCCTGCCCAGCTGCCAACATGGAGACGTGCGTTTGTTGTCGGTTTGGTGGCGAGGCGCCGGCGCGCGGCTGCCTGCGGGCGGCGCTTCCCCGAATAGGGGGGCGGACCTCCGGGGGAGGCGGCGGAGGCGGCGGCGCCGGCGCCGCGGGCGCGGGTAAACGTCAACGTCTTCGCGCTTGAGACTTGCCATGCGCCGCCCCCGCCCCCGCCATCTCCGCAACGTCACTTCTCCCGCCCCCGCCTCTGCTCCCGCCTCCGCCCCCGCCAACGCCCCAGCCCCAGTATGCTGTCGCTCCCGTGCTCGCCGGCTCCGCAATAATAATAATAATAATAATAATAATAATAATAATAATAAATATAATAATAATAAATATAATAATAATAAATATAATAATAATAAATATAATAATAATAAATATAATAACGATATTAATTATATTTCAAATCACATTTCAGGAATAACTCTTGGGGACCAGCTCATGAAAGGACAACATGAAACCTAAGCTTACGTGTTAGGAACGTTTTATTCCGTATCAATTGGGAGTTCTTGACTTTTTCTTCTTCTGGATCATTAGTGTAGTTACTCGAAATACGTAGGTTTTACTCCATAACATGAAACTTTGTTATAGAATGAAATCGAGCTAACACCTAAGCTTTGGGTTCTTCAATGTCAATTAATGATTTAGTCTCCAAGGATCATCCCTGCAATTTAATTTGTGAAATTAATCAGAGACAACACGGTTATTATTATTATTATTATTATTATTATTATTATTATTATTATTATTAACAATAATAACGAAACTCACTGCGATTTCTATTCCACACCAATGGTTGGATCATCAAATGACCGCATTCACCGTTGTTGATAGGAAGCAGGTATGGATATTGAACTGGTCATACAAGCAGAGTCGACCACAAAGTTATCAACAAATATCGTGAACTTCAGGTAGAGCTGGAAAGACATTGGAGACAAGAGGGCCACGTCTATCCTAGAAGTAACTAGGACTCAGGAAACTTGACATTGAGATCTAAAGAAACACCAAAGCAGACCTTAATGCGAGTTTAGAATACCAAATACGAGCACTGTTTTTCTGGCATCGCTTGAATCCTAAGCATTTCAGGTACCTCCATGGTACCTAGGTCCTTGAGTGAGAACCCAATATAAAAGCACATCCACATGTGAAAGGACAGTTGATTAGGAACCTGTTGAACAAAGGGAAGGATGAGAAGATGGAAATAAGGTGGAAAGAAGAGAAAAAGGGCAAGAAGAGAAAACTAGTGGTGCTAAACCAGCACCCGTATTTTCAAGCAAAATTACACGAAAAGAACTCAAATTTTCGAAAAAGTATTCCTGCCCTTATTGCAAAATCTATCTTTGCGGAGTAGATTTCATTAAGAGAAAAATATCTATCTTTAATATTTTAGTTGTAGGAAGGCTCCGAAAAACTTTCGAACTTTTCCAATCTTCGACAAATTAGAGTTTTTAATGAACATAGGATCTGTACCATTCTCTTAAATTTCCTTCAACCTATTCACAACAAAATTTAATTAAAAACGATGGAGCTATTTTGTTGAACATTTTGAAAATGTCCCAGGAGATTCATGTAAAATATGCCGCAAAATTAAAATATCAGTTTCAAATAAATTGCCCACGGCATCAGTCAGTTTTCTGCCACAAATTAGTTATTTTTCGCGCAGAATTGCATAACTTTCACGCTACGGAGCAGGAGACATCGTTATGGCTTTTTACCTTCTCCCTTGCTCTAATGCCAAGTGCCTGAGTGCTGGAACCGTAGCTTCTGTCAGCGCCAACCCCGCCCTCCCCGCTTGACAGCGGCTCAGTTTCCCGCCCCCGCCCCCGCCCCCGCTCGTCACCGCCCACACACAACCCCCGAGGGCCGCAGGGCGCCGTAGACAAGCAGGCCTTGACCCTGTTTTGTCGGGGGGGGGGGGGGGTGGAGGGCGGCGGCGCCGCTCGGGGTCTGGCTGCTTGGCATCTCAAGTGTCTCTCGCCCCTCACCCCCTCTCAGGGGCGGTCACTGGCGCCGGCGGCCAGACGCCACCGCCCCCGCTCCCTCCGCCCCCACCGCCCCCCGGCGGCCACGCCATCGCTCTCACGGAGGTCCGAGGGTTCAAGTCTCGACGGTGGCGGAGATTCAATTGAATTGATGCCTTATTTTACGTGGCGAGACTCGGGCCATCAGGCCCGCTCTTCCGTCTGACAACGCAAATTTCGCTACGCTCCTATCACCAACTAGCAGAGGAAGGAGGTATTTCTTGGGCGAGAAACAGGTTGTTTCAATATAGCTCAGAGGCTTTACTTCCCCTCCGAGATTCAACACCGCTACATAACAGCAGTAGCTACACAGCTAAGTCGAATTCTGGTTGGAGGAGAATTCCAGCGACCAGCTGCCGTGATGGGCGGATTTCCATATTTTTCCGATCAATATTAGGCGAATGGCGGAGCAGCACTTTAACAACCATGCCAAGGTAGTGATTTTTCCTTCCTCGTCTTTGAACCTTCGTCACACACACACACACACACACACACACACATACACGTACGTTTTCAGAACCTACATCTGCGGAGGACAATTCTAGCTGCCGCCGGCTCCGTTCGGTAGTTTTTTGTCATTTTTGACTAATATGAGATGAATTGGAAGGCAGAACTCGTACAAGCACGATCATTCCTTTCTCGTTGTTGCCCCTGCCCTTACATACGTCCCACACTTACATGGATTACACTACCTCCCATGTCGGAATACCTGTCGAGACCTTGTCCGGGTAGGGCGGTGCCGGGCGGGGCAGGTACTTGGAGGAGGAAAATCCTGGCAAGCAGATGCAGGTCGCAAGGAACGAAGTGCAGGTCGGGGCCGTATTTCAGCGTGGGAAGAACATCACCTGTGCGGAATGTAACATGCCCTCTGACGGGACTAATTACCCCAATAGTTGACTCGCCAGAAATCAAACAATACTGCTTCGTTCCCTTCCATTCGCCTTTGGGGACTCGACTAGGAGTCACCAGCAGCTGCCAGCTGCCGGGCCTAGGGAGACTGGCGGGGTGGACATCTGACACGCAACTGAGGCGTTGCAGACACAGCGGAGCCGCGGGAGGTGATGACACCACGGAAGCTGCAGCTAATAGAAACCTACTTTTCCGTCCCTAATCTCATTTGCCTTAATATTTGTTTTTCCTCTCCTTCCTTTCAGAAAGTACCGGTTCTCGCCTTCCTACATTGTGTTAACTCAGAACCGATAAATAGGGGCACGTAGAGTTCTCATGAAATACTTCCGTGCTCCAACGTTTTATCACTATTTCTGTTTCACTTCATTAAAAGCGTGGAGTGAGAACGCAGGAATGGATCCCTGCACCGAAGGGTGAATGTTTCACACACACTTCGAGTCTATTAGGTGGTGTGGCGTGAGAGTGCAAGAGAACATAAGCTGTATAAAATAAATATATTTCGAATTATAAATGTACGTATTAATGTCCCATGTGATCTGTGGAAATAAGAGAACAAGAGAGTGAAATGGCGAATGAAAAGGAAAAAGAAAGAACTCAGATTTAAATATTACATTACAA
Source organism: Gryllus longicercus (assembly GCA_038098605.1). Classification (NCBI taxonomy): domain Eukaryota; kingdom Metazoa; phylum Arthropoda; class Insecta; order Orthoptera; family Gryllidae; genus Gryllus; species Gryllus longicercus. Next base: position 17,795 of record JAZDUA010000947.1, on the reverse strand, counting down.
AACTTAGGCAAGTAAGATAGACGTAGGAAATCGACAAATGCGCCGTGTTATGTATTAGTTACTTTAAAATACTCTAGCTATAAGATACCTTTAAGATTATGTCTAGTCAGAAAACTGGTATTCCCCCTGCATTTCCTCTAAACGTCTAGTAGCACAGCAGAGATTAATAAGTTTTTCTGCATATTCCCTTCTAATAAATTTAACATTCAAAAGTAAGGAGAAATGAGAAAGATTATTGGACAGATGCGAGAAAATAAGATGGAAAATTGATAGTGGAAGAGGGATAAAAAGGGAAAGAGGATACGAAGAAGGTAAGGAACATACAGAGATAGGCAGAGGATGAGAAAAGGAAGTGTGAGGAAGATGGACGAGAAGGAGGAAAGGAGAGAGCCAAATAAGGGGAGAGGAAGAAAGAATTGGTATGCAAGCAAGGAAAAAGAAGAGGAAGAAAGCAAAGGGCTGAGGAGAGTGTCAGTAAGTCCCGGGGAGGCACGTGACCGCGGAAACAGAAATCGCGTTGGCTCGCCCGGCTCACGCACAACCGAACACCGCGACCTAGCCTGGGCGTTTTAGGAGCGCAAGCATAAAAACAGACCACACACGGGAGTCGCCATGATTGATAGAGGCGCGGGCAGGGCGCGCGAACGTCGTGCCGCTGGGAAATTGGCGGACTAAGTGGGGGGGGGGGCGTAATGAGTGCGTGGGTCAGAGTTGATGGATCATTACCCGCGGGGAGGAGAGGGCTGGAACGGATCGGGTCGCGCAGGCTGTCGTGAAGCCCCGAAGGCCTCCGGGCGCCTCGGCCGCCGCCGCAGCGCCTTGTTCCGGTTGCGCGGCGAAATAGGGCGCGTAGACGACCCGGGTGTGCTTCACTATGTTCCCAACGCCGTCCTCTAGCATGGAAGAACACGTGTAAACGGTGTACGGAATGTGGATATGCAGGTGGAATATACTTGGGTTGTCTTCACGATGGAATGTACCTGTCTTCACGATGGAATATCTCATGGCACTTTGGTCGCGCCGCTAGATGACGCTGAATCACCAGCACTATTCAATATGTTCGCGATCGTGCGATATCTAGCAGCACGACCGAGAAAGACGCGAAATGCCGTGAGATATTCCATCGTAAAGACAGGCCCTCACGCGCCAAGAAATAAAAAACCAAGTATAAATGAATGAAACAGTGCAGTGCGCGATCAGGGCAAATAAGTGCGAAAATAGGCCCTAAAAGCGGGCCCTGCGGGATCCCGTTTAATTGGAAATGAATAGGAAAAATAATTAAATAAAGTTCTTTAATTGCAGTACGGTCTAGATTCTCTCTGAGAACGTTGATTAAGATGCGAACGTTTCCAATTTAGAGCAATACCATTAATTCCATCCGAAGGAATTTTGGACGCAAAATGGTTTCATAAAGGAGTCAAATGCTTTTTAAATATCTAAATAAAAATCCACTTTGATCAACTGATGAAGCGACATATTTAAGAAAAGAAAATTCAGCAATTTACAAGAATTGGGTTTTCCAATTTCAATTTGGCAAGCGGAAAATGCTTCGTATTTGCAGAGAAAATTTTTAATTCGTACGTGGGAAAGCCTCTCTAATATTTGTGAAAAAATCTGACTACAAAGAAAACAAATTTTTTAACTCCTAAGAGAAACATTTATATACGTGCGGACACCCTAAGGATTTTTTTTGTATCACGCGACCTCTTTTGCAAAGCCCATTTCCCATACTGCGTTCTTTCTTTCAGCATCGCCATAGATAAACTTTAAAAGTCGGGTTGCCTGCGCCCATTTCGAGGCCACTTTTCAGGTTTGCCTTTTTGAGTAAACGAGCTTTGAAGGCGAGGCGCCCCGCCGGCGCCAACATTCAGGTCACTGGCTCGCCGCACCGCCCGCTCTGCCGGCTGCTGAGCTGGTAATGCCTCTGAAGTTGTTCACGATACTGACCCTGTGACTCCGCCCCTAAAATGAGGGAAGTCTGCGCGTGTGTTTATGTTCGCTTCACCGCTGCCTTTTTTTTTTTTTTTCTGAGACGCTGATTCCACTTGAAGGTTTTGCATGCAGGTTCCTCATGTGCTTTATTTTTGTCTTTTTCATGTGTTTAAAAAGTAGAATATTTCTTACTTTTTGGATTTATAAAAAAAACAGTTTGTCGAAATAAATTTTCGTTCGTAAACGTTTTCAATAAACTTACTTAGATAAACGTTTTTAACTATTAAGAGATGGAGATGAAAATGTGCTTTCTTGAGGTGAAAATAGCTACATAGCTAGGTCGAATGCAGACTCTGTTTGCAAAACTCTAGTAGCCGGCTGCTCTGATCAGTAGTTTTCAAAGCTTTCTTCGATAAACATCAGGCCAACACCGTTGATTTTCATCTTGACAGTTCATCTGTGTTCAATAATGTGAAATCATATGAAAGTTTGAAATCTTGTATTCAAGATTTTGAAAAGTGAGATGTAGTTTGTCAAGCAATTTACAACTATTTAAAATTGTCAGATATTGCTATCAACTCTCTGGACACCCACAATTAAAAACTAACAGAATATCTGAAGTGCTTGTTACTCTATCTTCTCGTGCAGCGAGGTCAATTCTGCTGTAGGTTTTCAAGGAAGCAACTCCTGGGCGACGAAAGCAGCTTTCTGCGCCGCTCCTGCAAGGCACCAAGAACTAGGGCTAGGAACAATCCCGCGATTCAAGACTCAAGAAGCATGGCAATATTATGTGATTTTCGGAATTGAAAAAAAAATAGTTACGTCGCATATAGCAGGTGAAATATTGTGTGATTACTTTTCAGGTACAATTTAGTAAACAATATCATGGCATTTCGGCACGTCGCCTTTGACCAATCCCTCGTTGGAATGTCCGTGTTCTAACTGTGGCTAATTTTCGACACTAGCTATGAAGGTAGATTGGTGGCTGTTGAGAATCCTAGAAACCGTTCAACGTTTCAGTGGTTCCTCCGATCAGTTCCAGGTGGGAGCTGAAGCAGTACCATCAACCACGGATTAGGATCCGTGCTCAATATTTCCATTTTCCAGCCCTCTTATCACTCCTATTCTTACGACTGAGAGAGATGAAGAGAGAAAACAATATGTGCACCCACAGAGGACCGTATTTACCTAGATGCAAAATAAGCACTTGCTTAAGGGTTCCCATCCATGGAGACGAGGGTGCCGCGCCCAGGAAAATATATCATGAAATTTTCGAAAAACGCAAAATGTTCTTGTATCTGTAAAATATTTCTTTATCAAAGAGTCTATTGCACAAAAAAGTTTATATTTAAGAATTATTTTTTTTAATTGATAAATGATCATATGTTTGTTGGCAACAAATTAAAAAATGCAATGTATGCATTTGCAAATCTAGGTAACCGAAATCGTCAAGGCAGTAGTATTGTGGCGATCTCTGATCCAAGGATCGCGGGTTCAAATTTTGCCTCGATCAAGAATGTATTTGTGATCGTCCTTTCACCCCTCATCATCATCATCCTATCACTTCATTAAAGACATATTAATAATTCCCTGCTCAAACAGGAGACCTTGCCCTTAATGGGATGCATAGTTGGCTAATAAAAAATGTATGTAATTATGAATGCAATTAATACCTTTAAATGAAAAATATAATACATGTTCAATTCTATACGCAATTTGTGCGTTTCCATTTCAATTTTTACAAAAATTGAATTGTTACAAATTCTCTTACAATCATTTTTTTACTAATCTGGGTATACGTTCCCCGCAGAGGGGTCCCAACACGTTTTGCACTAGAGGACCCAGCTCTCCGGCGCGTTGCCCGTGAATCGTCGACCCAGACTCCTAAGACGCCATCTGCCGGCTTGAGCGCGGGCGTTTGGGGGCGGGGCGGGGGCGGGGCGGCGAGTTATCGGCGTCGGAAGTCGCGGCGCTTGATGGACAGTTCCGTTTACGGCGCGCGCTCGCAGCTGGCAGCGGATAACCGCTCTCGATGCGCCGTTGGCGCAGGCGGACGCCAGGGTAATATCTGGTTGCGGAAAGGGTTGGGAGATGGACGTGGTCGCGGACGGGGTTGTGGATGTGAACGTGGATGTAGACGCGGCCGGTTGCCGTCCTGGACGAAGTTGTAGTTCGTGCCCTTGGGGGTGGGGGTGGGGGTGCGGGTGGGGTTGGTAGTAGCAGCAGCTTTCCACGGTTAAATATGGCGTCTGGAGGAGAATTCGTGCGGCCCACTGCTCTGATCGGTAGTTTTCTGTCCCGATCAGCATCAGGCAAATGCCGGAGTAGTACCCTAACAAACGGGTCACGGACCGCGCACGATCATTCCTTAGCCTTCCTTGTACTAATCTCTTCCTTTACACACACACACACACACACACACACACACACACTTATTTGTAATAGAGTAATACACACGTCGGAAGTAGAGTTACCTGTTCCCCCTCCCTACCCCCGTCGACATGTAAGTCTACGCCGGACCTCACCATCCAGCGATAGAAGAGCGTGGTCATTTCCTGCAATAAAAAAGCATGCACTCCACTTACAGGACTAATGACCATCGCAGTTAACTCGCACGTAAACACGAAATAATGAATCAATCAGTCTGAATATGGTGGTTTGAATCTCGACCCCTCGATATAATGGATATATGGCGATCGCTGTAAGATTATTCGATGTTTCGGTTTTTCTTTTCTCTTTTCTCTCAGACTTTTAACAACACCTTTTGTTTCCGTAGGTTTATCTCCCAGCTTCACCGTAGTAATTTCTCCCAGCTTCACCGTAAATGAAAATTACGTCTCATTTACATAATCCATGATGCAACAAGGAGGAATGTTAGTTCAGAAAGGTAAATATCGCATCGCCTCTGAAGAACTGTAGGCACGGACCATGGAGAGACGCTACCAACAAATTGACGGGTGTGCCCTGAGGCCACACTCAAAACCACTTCAATTACAGTCGGAAATCTTCGTAAATTAGGTTTTTGCGATTACAGCTCCACCTATCACAAATCAGAAAAAAGTTTCAGACAAAACTTTTGTATTTTTTCCGTAAAATCCGAATCTGAAATAAAAAAAGGGGGTTCCTATTTAAAATGTCAATGTTGCCCCCCGCCCCACCCGCTGGGGGCAGGGGGGTGCTGATTTTAGCATAGAATGATTCCCCCTTCAAAACTGTTAAGATTTTGTCTCTGCTATAAATATAACGCAAAACATTGTTACAATGAAGGCCGCTCAATTAGCGAATTGTAACCGTCGGCTTTACTCCCGGAAAGTTTATTCTCGAGCAGAATCTCCCCCTCTCCCAGTTGGGCGACATCAGGGCGCCGTCAGAGGTCGGAGAGGCCGCGGGGGCGGCGGCGGCGGCGGCAGTGGAGACGGCGCTAGGCTATTTCTGCGTCGCGGCGCCAGATCACCTCCACCGCAAAGCGGCCTGGTTTGGGCGAGCGGGGGAGGGAGGGGGGACGGGGGCTGCGACCCGGCCGCGAGGGCAGTGGCAGCCGACGCGGCTCACTTCTTTACTCAACGCGTCTTCCCAGGCGCGCGCCGCCGTCCCCGCCCCCGCCCCCGCCCCCGCCCCCGCTATGGCGCGCCGCCTGCACCTCCGCCGCAGATGTCCTCCGCCGCTGTTCACGCAGCCGTTCGTTCACCCCAGCCGCCACCTTCTCGCCCTCCACCCATATCGAGAGCTTTAAAACGTTTGTCCTTCTATTCCTTCTTACTCTTCTTTCCCTTCTTCTTTGTTCGTCTTTATATTGTTTTCCTCCTTTTTATTATTTTTCTTATCCTTTTTCTTCTTCTTCTTCTTCTTCTTCTTCTTCTTCTTATTATTATTATTATTATTATTATTATTTTTCTTCTTATTTTTCTTCTTCTCCTCCTCCTCGTCCTTCCAGATCTTCTTCTCTCTCTTTCATTTCTTTCTACCAGAGGGTAGATCTTTGTCTACACTGGCATTATGATCTTGAACTGCACATATTTTTATTTGTCTTTCTGCATCATTACATCAAGTTTATTAGAGAGAATTACCAATTACCATAGGTAATCTCCTGTAAACCCTCTCCTGTTAATATGTATTTCCAGTAATTACCGTATTTCGATTTCGAGTCATTCATACTAACTATGTTTAATTCTTGCCAAATGAATGAGATATTTCTATTGGGAGTTACTTACTACTTTCCTAAAAAATTCAGATTCAATGCGCTCTTGTACGATTGGTTGAAGAACCATGACAAGAAGCACACTAGGTGATCAAAAGTATCCGGAAACGTGGCAGAAAATTACTTACTGGTTCGTGGCGCCCTCAATCGGTAATGCTGGAATTCAACAGGGTGTTGGCCCACCCTAAACCTTGATGACAGCCCCCACTCTCACAGGCATGCACTCAACCATGTGCTGGTAAGTTTCATTGGAAATGACAGTCCTTTCTTCACGAAGTGCTGCACTGAGGAAATGAAGAAAGCGTACTTGATGTAGGTCGGCGCGAGCTGGCACGATGTCGGCGTTCCAAAACATCCCAAAGGTGTTCGTAGGATTCAAGTCAGGACTCTGTGCAGGCCAGTCCATTACAGGGTTGTTATTATGGCGTAACCACTCCGCCATATGCCGTGCAGAATGAACAGGTTCTCGATCGCGATGAAATATGCAATTGCCATCCAAAAATTGCTCTTCAACTGTGGGAAGCAAGAAGGTATTTAAAACATCAGCGTAGGACTGTGCCGTGATAGTGCCACACAAAACAACAAGGGGTGCAAGCCTCCTCCATGAAAAACCCAACCACACCATAACACCATTTTGGGCATGTCCGGATACTTTTGATCACATCGTGTAGCAAGAGGGTGTATCACCAACTGTTTTCTCCATCAAAGACAAATTAATTATTAATGTGTTGTGCAAGATGTATACAGCTTTAATTAGCATATAGCGCTATGCAACAATCCTTCACCCTTGGATGACCATTAATCAATAATCTGCATATTTCATCTCCTATAAACGTTGGGAAGGTGATACGTTTGTCATATAAACGCAGTAGAGGTAGAGTTGGTAGAATAGAAGTTCATTGCACTGAAATTGCTGCAAACTTGACAGTTGCCTCGCTCATCCGCGAAGCACTAATCCAGCCCACGCTCCGTCACGTCGCCGCCCCTCTTCACCCCACCGCACACCCCACCCTACCCACCCCAGCCCACCAGACCCCTCCCACCCCCACACCGCCCTCGCTCCACCGCCCTCGCTCCACCGCCCTCGCTCCACCGCCCTCGCTCCACCGCCCTCCCCGCCTGCCACCCCCCGTACGAGCTTCTGCCACCTAAATCGCCACCCCCACCCCATCCCCACCCACCCCCTCACCACCCGCGATCAGCCCCCGCGCCTCGCTTCGCCCTGCCGCTCGCCTCTTTTCACGCCCCACCCCACCCACCCCATCCCGCCCCGCCCACCACCCTCCCCGCCGGCTCCCCAAACCCGTACGAGCTCCCGCTCCCTAAATCGCCACCCTCATCCCTACCCAGCCCCTCCCCCTCACAGCGTCAACCCCGCCTTATCGTCACCGTCGATGGCGCCGCCCGCTGCCGGCCCGGCCGGGCGCCCGCCCCCACGCCGCCACGCCGCCGGGCGCCTTGAAGTGGTTTGGCCTGGGGCGCCGGGGCGGCGTGGGCGGGCGCCCGGCGACCACATCAAGGGGCGAGAAGCTGTGCAGACGCTCGGGGTTTCGGGAAGCTGCGGCGCCGGCCCCCGCCCCCCGCCCCCACCCCCGCCTCTGCGGCGGCGGCTCTGCGCCCGGGACACGGGCGGACCAGGGGGGCGATGCGCATCTGGTACTCGCGCTCCCCACGCGCTGCAAACGAAAATACACTTGCTAACTGAACACTCGACAGAATTTTCTATCCATGTTGCATACACAACTGCCTTGTAGCGTTTTCCTTTATTTCTCCGGTCCGCTTCGTCTGTTCTGCCTCCTTCCTGTTTCTTTCGATTAACTATTTTTCCTTTTTTCTCTTCTCTTTCTCTTCTTCCTCGTTCTTCTTTGGTTTCCCCTTGTCTTCCCCTTCTTTTTTGGTTTTCTCTTCTTACTGTTTTCGTTTTCTCTCTTCCTTTCTAATTTGTTTACTCTCCCTCTCGTTTCACGCTTGTTTCCCCCCCCTCATTTTCCATCTTTCTCCTGTGTCATGATCCTTCGACCTTCCCCTACAAACCTGTCATCTTCTTTTAGCGCTTGCCTTCGCCTTCTTTAAATATTTATGTAGAATCGTCTCACCGAATTATTAAATTTTGTTTCCCTACGCTCACTTTGTTCGTTAGTTACTTCTTCGTTTTTGCTCCTAGGTTTCAGTCTTAGGAACTAACGCAGGAGGGATGATTGAAGAGGAGGAATGTTCTTTTCAATTTTAGAAAAAATAGAAGAAAAGAAATTCATATGATAATATTGATAATATATAGGAAGATTGCTGTTGCAATTAAATCGAAACATATCTAAACCGGAGCAGCCAGAAAAGTATATGAAAAGAAGATGAGGAAGAAGAAGAAGAAGAAGAAGAAGATGATGATGATGATGATGATGATGATGATGATGATGAGATGATGATGGAAAAGGAGAATAACAGTAACGAAAAGAATACGCATTATATCCCCCAAAAGCACATTCAGGATATTTTATTTTTGTTTCCAGTCCGCAAATGAAGCTTCCCTTGAGTCACTTTTGTGCTTGAGTCACCTCTCGTCATCGTTTGCACGATTTAAGTGTTTTTTCTCCTATTCAGAAATATTTTCATCCGATAAGCAATGGGAATCTGTTTTGGAGATAACAACCAACTCGAATAAATCATGTGCAAACAAGCGACTGTGGTAGTAGGTGAATCATACAAAGTAGATCTAAAGAATTCCACTTGCCCAATTAAGTTTTATGACTAATATGCACCATTCGTTCGCACCTATTAATATTGGAACCGTAGTAGCAGTAATGAAATGAGTAATGTTAACAATTGTATTATACTTCATTTCAATTTAATATAATGCAATCACCATTGTTACTTCGCAAGAACAGCAGCAATGCAAATATTCTTACTCTATGATAACAAAGGCTGCAAGAAATCAACTCCAAAGTTCTGTTACTTGTCTTTGATTGCTAAAAACTGATCATTATATGCGAACTCGGTAGAGTAGATCTTAGGTAGTCTGTTTCACATGACTGATGTTTTCTAATTCTCTTCGACAATGCCTTCAAACGTTATGATCTATTGTTCAATGAGACTTCAATCGAATATGAGCCACATTTTTCAAAGATGCTTGTCTTATGCACATTCTGTTTTGCTGCAATACCGATAACAAAACAAATATTCGTTTATATAAACACTCTCAGAAAAAGCAATTGGTATTTATAGATATAACAATGGATTGTTCCAGTATCTTGTCTTGAGAATCATATGATCATTTGAAGGAGGAGTTTTAAAACATTATCACAGATATTTGCGTACTTTTATAATTCTAAATTATTGATTTGCGTCTGTCCCGAGCTTTTCATGCATAGTGCACTATTGACAGTGTTGTTTCAAATTTGGAAGAAAACATAATTTTTATGAGCAAATGAACTTTATTTTAAAAGAATTAACTGTACGTTGTTATAGTTCAATTACGAGATATCTAGAAATTGTCATAGTTAAATTCCAATTCAGTGATATTGAAAATTAAGTACTTTGTATAATGGGATGCAAGATGGAAAATAATATTGCAATAAAGTTGTTATGCACCTCTGAGCATCATAAAATAATAATGATAATAATATTACTATTTATTTTCTGTATTTTCTAATTTTAGACAATCATTGATATAGATTAAAACGGAAACGCATCAATTAAAACACATATATTTGGATTATATTTAAATCCTTGTGTAACATGTACTAAAATCCATTTATTGTTTAATTGATGTTTTCCGTTTTAATCTATACCAATGATTGTCTCGAATTAGAAGATTCAGAACATAAATAACAATTAATAGGCAATCAGTAAAGATCAACAAGTTGTACAATTTTATTATTACTATTATTATGATTAATATTACTATTTCTATTATTATTATTACTATTATTAATATTATTATTACTATTATTAATATTATTATTACTATTATTAATATTATTATTATTACTATGATTAATATTATTATTATTACTATTATTATTATTACTATTATTATTATTAATATTATTATTTCTATTATTATTACTATTATCATTCATTAAATGTAAGCACGTTTTTCACCAACTTCTTCAATAAGACATTATATTTAGTGTCAGTTTTTCGAACAACTTCAACGGAAGTATTCTGGTAGTTACTAAATTTATCTATCAAAATTATAATTAATTCTCAAATTTTATTGTCTTACTGTCCGGATTGTCGCATATTTTGAAAGCATATAACAGATTTTTTTCTAACATCTTTCACTGCGTTGTTACACTGGAGGTTCTGTTTGTTCCCTTACCATTTCCTCACTAACAACTTGAGCTTGCGAAGATCATTTACAGAAAGACATATCCCAGTAGCCACAAGGTACTAGCCTGCCATGTGTTCAGAGAAGATAACTAGTGTACTGAAATCTCCATCCGGTTGACTCTTCGAGAATTCGAAAGAAGCTTCCTACATCACGATTATGACCGAAGTCACTTAGTGGCGCGCTACCACAGAAGTTAAGCGTCGGATAAAACACATAATTTGCCTTTTACGAGATGATGCAGAGTTTTTCCTTGTAACATGGCTGCGACTGCTGCCGCAGTAATACCCTCTTTATCCGCATTTGATACGTCGCCCAAGAGCGTTTATGATGCATCTCTGCCTCGTCCTTAGGCCCTCTACGTCTGCACCGAAAGTGTGGTAGAGTTAATAGAGAGGCAAGGCGCGTTTGTTATCTTTATGAAAGAATGTTACAAACAGACCTGTAAAACTGAATTGACGCCTGGTCTTGAAACATTTATTTCAGGGGTAACCAAAGCTAAAATGAGAAAGACGCGATCAACTTCTTATGTTTGGGAGCAAGCGAGAGTTAATTAATCAAATACATTATAATTAAAATTTTAATATTGTTTTATAAAAGTGGGTCTCAGTGTTACAAAACACAATGCTTGACAAAACTGTGTATTGTGATATATCTGGAGCTTTAATATTTTTCTTCGTGGCATTTATTGTCATAATGAACTAACTAAAATTTAAAAAAATATTAATATGTGCTACATGTAATAACAGCGACAAAGTAGAATAGGAGTGCAGTCTGCATTCATTGCACCAAACTTCCTATCTAATTAAAATAACAATCAAGTAAGAATATGCCAATCCAAATAATATAAAAATGATTTATGCAAATTTTGGATACGTTTGCAGAGCACTAAATCGATCCAAGATAATGTTTACATTCTAACTTATTTTTTTAAGAATTCAGTTGTTTTATGAAAATCTCAACCGTACTCTGTTCCTGAATTTTAAATTAAAATGCTAGAGACATATTGGTCGTTGGAGTAGTATTACCTACCTCTTATGGCAATTTCCAATCAGTCCAGTAATTGTATCTTTTTGGTGCATCATAGACATTCTTAGGATCGTAAATAATAAATATCATTACTAAACGCAATGTACTGAAACGTTATCATCATAAATATTCCACAAAGAGATACGGTTTGTACAAATGTTATACAGGTGCATAATTTACTGTAGTATATTAGTCAAATACATTAAAGATAGTTAATCATCCTGAAAAAAATATTTGATCAAGTGTGTAATTCAAGACTATTTAATTTCTTGAAACATCTCTCTTAATGTTAAATTCCAAGCGCAAATATCTCCTGGCGATGGGATGTACAAAATTTAAATAGTCATTTGTTAAAAAAGAAATGATATGAAACTGTTTATACTCTACTAGCGTAAGAAACACGGCATTGCGATTTATTTATCATGCATTAGCTGGCACACTTGGCATTGCACGTTTTGCATAAACATGCTTCATATTAGCACATATAACTGCACTTTCGTCGCATGTTTAGGTGAAAACAGGTGAAGAATAACCAGGAGTTATAGAGACAGAGACATACAGAGAAAGAAAGAAAGAGAGTGAGAGAGAGAGAGAGAGAGAGAGAGAGAGAGAGAGAGAGGGAAATAGAACAAGAAAGATGGGGGAGGGAGATGGAGAGCAGGATATTGTCTGCGGTGTTCCTCTAGTAATTGATATTGATGAAAGTAGCAGAAGTAACTTAATACAAGATAACAAAAGAGCAGTATCAATTTTTTTCGGTTCTTATTCTCAGAAATTTTACAGTCGTTTTGATCTGAAAGTACAATATAAAATATTGTTAAGAACCTCCGTATTATAGAGTCTTCAACAGTCTTAATTTTGTGATTGTCCTAAATATTCAGGGATTTATTCAGTTGCATGTGAGGTAATTCTACGTTGTATCTTTACATTGGCTCTTCTAATACTGAGAAGGTATTGAAAGTTGTAGGCCATTTTGGTGGAAATAGAAGTTTGCTTCTAACGCAGGAGAGTGTTTACTGCTTTCAAGTCACAGAAATCAGCAGAAACGTGAAAAATTCCGAAAAATGTCACATATGTGTTCTGCTAAATAAATGGCGATTAATTTTACACCAACTTTCCGCCCACCTCTGGGCCCATAGGCAGCACACTAGTTTCCCGTGGTGAGGTCCCTGGTTGGATTCCCGATCAGGGTGAAAGAAGAGTATTAGCTTTCCTTTAAAAGCATCTCAGTTTCTGTAACTGTGTGACGAAGACAGTCAGACAGAGAGCTCGCTCAGAGGCGGAGGAGTTTGCTAGTTACGGTGAAGGGAAATGCGTCATGTTCGCCACGTGTCTCTTCTACTTCCCCAAGCGAGGAATTAAACTAATAGGTCAGGCATGGGAGGCACATGTAAATACAGCAAAGCCGGACAGTCGTCCGACTAAATGCTTATTAAATATATATAGTCCTGTAAGAAAGCTTGCAAGACGTTGTTGTAAGTAAAATCTGATACATATTTTTCTTTACAAATTTTTAGGAATAACTTATACACATTTTTCTGGCCTCTCTGATGTCTCTAAAATTCTACAATTAATTCAAATTGACATTAACTATAAAACGTCTGTAGACATTGTGGTTGTGACAAAAGTAGCTAAAGCATTCACGATCAATGTCAAGAAAGTAATTATTCAGGGATCACAGAATAAATCAAACCTTCAAAAAAATAAATGATGATTCCAGTCAGTTTATATCACTATATATTTAGACGTTTCGACCTCAAATGCGATGTCCTCATCAGTATCTGAGAAGCTAATGTTACAACATAATACTTTAACAACCAATTAGTTAAAATAAGACTAATTTACATCAAGAAGGTACAAAAACTGTAATTACTGTTATAAATAGGTGAGATAGAGGCGTGTTACCTTTCGAATAGTGAGGTTAAGTATACATGGACAACCAAAAGTAGAGACTACGTAGTATAATATAGATAAACGGGTACCACTGAAAAATAGCCTATGTTAACAACATCGAATTACACGAATAATCCATTTTTGAAGGTATTATTTTTCTGGGGATATACCTTAGCTAACCATGTTGATCGCAGATTCCCAGGACCTCGCATTTGAGGTCGAAACGTCTAAATATATAGCCATAAAAACTGACGGGTGTCGTGGTAACATGTAACCTGAAAATATTAAAAACCAAAATATTAAGCCCATCTAGGTGCATTAACTTCAAATAAGGATCTTTCAATATTTTGTGATTTATTCTCTAACAAATTATACATAAGAAAATAAAATCTTCATCTCGTTTCATTAAATTAAATAGAAAATATCTTATATACTGTATAGTTTAGTTGTTTATTGAATGTAATAATTAAGCTATTCAGGAAGAATTTGAAATAAAGGCAAAAGTTACGAAGGCGCCAAGTCAACAGGTTAAATAAATTTCATTCAAAAAGGACGAATGGTAGCGTGTTGCGAGAGAAGGGCCACCCCTGCTTTCTACGACGGCGGTTAATGTAGCACGCGTCTGCTAGGGAGCGATAGCCTCTCCCTTGGTCGCTGAGTGTTAGTTTCAAAGCAGCAGCTGTATCGCGATGCCAAGAAAAAACTTCATAAATAAACCGGAGCTACGTCTCTCAAATCTCATTGCGACGGCTGGACTCGCCGGTAAACTTAGCTCTCGCCGCAAAGTCGATTGGAACGTTGCACTGGCTGTCGCTTGCGTCACGTCTTCATATCATCTGTTTCGAAAGCAAAACAATTTATATGAATAATCTCAATTCAGTTTAAAAGTTGATTGGTCTGTATCATAGATTCATAAATGAGCGTATGGACAAGTACCTGTTAACAATGTTGTGCGAATTTGTCTTTTTACTGAATTAACCGGTTAATGTTCACATTATTCAAAATGTGTCGGTAAATGTCCAAGGGAAAAATTTCAAAGCGTACTTCGGCGTTTTTAAGCGGACGAAGAGTTCATTAGCCAACACGGGGTTGCAGATTTGAGAAACGGGGATTAGAGTGCCGGTGGGAAGAGAGACAGAGAGGGACACACACAGAGAGAATGAGTGTGAGTGTGAGTGAATGAGAGAGAAAGAATTAGTTTCTGCTCGCCTGAACTAGATTTTCATCGCCCTCTGCTCATCAATTTCATGTTAATGCCACCAGGCCGTGTCGTCCCTCGACTATACTATTCTCACTTTTTACATCCAGCACGACACGCCTATACGTTTATTTGTTCGTTGCTATGCTGCGCATATTCCTTGGATTCTGATATTCTCGATGCATGAAAATTTCATCGTACATGAACGCTTCCTGTCATTTCCCAATTACACCCGTGTGGCATTTGAGTATGTCACAGTTAATACGGAGTAATATATGTAGTGTAAAGTATAAAGTAAAAGACACCTAATTTTTTTCTTAAACCTTTCACAGGGATAGTGTTAAATGTACTCTATGAATAACATAAACGATATTTTCCCTCCATTCCTTTGCTTTTCAAAAATTACAAAAATACAATATTTTACTAGCCCTTCCCGTCCTTTATATTTACATTAGCGGCGATTTCTTCGTATTATTTCATTTACGAGTACATTTTCTTTAAATCATGTCTGATAAAGTTTCTCAAAAACAAGCTCAAATTTCCACATCTTCAGAAACTTTAAAACGCCATTTTATCAAAAACAGTTCCAAAGTTTTTCTTTAAACTTTGCATACGGATAGTGCTAATTGCACTCTTGAGGATGGCATAAATACAATTTTGCTATAAAATTTTTTTTTAAATGCAAGTTTGTTTAAAAAATATCTCTTACGCCGTTATTATGCACATTTCCAGCAATGTGTATACATTATTTCATTTCTGAGTGGAAATCCTTTAAATGACGTGAAATGAAGTTTTTCGATAATTTAAAAGATTCCTTTGAAAAAGAACATCGAATTTCGCAATTACAGTAACGTTTAAACGCCATTTTCATAAAAAAATATTTTTATAAAAAATTTTCGACATTTTTTCGACGAAAATTGGCATTTAGAACGAGGTGTTACTCTTCTTTAGTATTCTTAAAGTAATATTTGAGTTCTAACGTAACAAAATCTAGACGTTGAGAAAATTTGAAAAAATGTACTTTGGGCAGCGTTAGATTGCAGCTGGCATGAGGATGGGGCAAGATTTTAAAGCTGGTCCAGACCAAAGAAATTAGAAAATTAACTAGTACGAGAAAGTCGGTGCCATTCTGTAGCACCACTAGGTCGTTATCAGGCAATGATTTTTTTCTGCCAAAAATTCACTGTTTCGAAAAAAGATGGTTCCAACTTCATTAAAGTTCGCTACTCGAATCACCTTATTTCGATCCTTACATTTAACCTCACTTATCCTGTAAAGCCCACCTCTTGATCGCCACTAGGACGCGTATATAGTAATTACGGGCTGATCCGATTATTGTATCTCCGGTTTTCTTCTTGGATCTTCAAGATAGATAATTTCGTTACCTTTCGATGATCTTCTCTCAAGATCGAACAGCTGGACTACTTCGACAATGATCACGTGATCTAAACGATTTTTTAAAGTGTCCTTTATGTTAAGTTTACAATTTTAATAAAAAACATTGCTTGTGATTGTCACAATTTCGTAAAAAAATATTCATGTTTTGAAAAATCGAATATAACCTTATTTAAAGATCTGTTAATGACGAACATATTTCACTAAGAAAAAATGTAGCTTCATGTTGTAGTTGTAGAAAGAGGCCGAAACAACTTTGAATTTTTTCAATTTTCGAAAAACTAGCTCTTTCGACCAACATGAGACCTACATCATTCTGTTACTCGTTTCTCAGGCTATTCACCAACAAAAATTTGTAAAAAAAACAGAGGAGGAGTTTTTCAAAAAAATTGTTTAAACAAAAATTACTCAAAGTTTTAAAAGTGAAACTTGACATTATTTCAAAATCTACTTTTAAGGAACATATTTGATTATGACAAACATCTCTATCTTTAATATAATTGTAGTGAAAAGGTGCCGAAAAAAAATTTGAATTTTTACAATTTCGGAAAACTATGATTTTTAACCAATACGAGAAGTACATCATTCTCTTAAACGTTCTTTAGACTATCCTACAACAACATTTAATCAAATATGATGACGCAATTTTTTTTAAATTTTAAAATGTTTCTGGGGCTTCATGTAAAGTATCCCCCAACATTAAAATAGTGATTTCAAATTGAAGAAGCCGCGACATCAGCCAGATTGATTGAAGAATATCAACTTTGGAGAAATTTGGCTTAAAAATTTATCTGCTAGCGTTGTTCGCAGACAGACAGACGGACGGACAGACGTTTTGCAATAGATTTGTCCGCATCAAGGACCCACAAAACGGGGACTCGGGCTACAGCATGTGATAGACGATATTTTCTAAATTTAGAAACGCATTTATCCATTTTTTCGTTGTAAGGTCCCTGTAATAAGAATATTTCTACAGAAAATTCCCCGTTTTCTCGCGCAACATTACATAACTTTCTCTTCTTAGGAAGTTCCTTCTTAAGTCAAAATGACCGAATTATCTATGGGATGTTACTTACAAGGTGTTAATGCATTGCCGCTACTGTTACTGACTCCTTTTCATTTGAGCATCTCTTATATTTAGAGAAAATATGTTTAATTAAGAAAGGGGGGCTCCTTTGGAAATTTTCTGACAGACACGGTCTGCATCCTCTACCCCCCTCTCTGTGGCTCCCTAGTTAAAGATTGCATGTGTTAATGACTATTTTTTTCTTTAATTTGAAAAATATTGAAGGGATAGAAAGGAAGAGACAGCATGCGGAGAGAAGAAAAATAAATCAGATAGGAAAATTATAAAATAAATATGAAGAAAGATTGGAATTAACTTTGGAAGTGAGTGTGACAGAGAAGAAACGACAGGAGAAATGATACCATAAGAGAGTAGAGTGAAAGGTAATGAGAGAGAGTGAGACGAGAGGACTGACGTGGAAGGAAGTGGGAAAGAAGGGAGAGGGAAAACGAGTGGAAGAAGCAAGAAATAGGTTGAGAAGTAGAAAGCTTGACTGATGTTAGCGGACACGTAACTACTATGGCCATGTGTCCCGGTAGTGTAGTAAGTGTTTTGTGCTGGGAGGTTGCGGCTGGAGGTTCCTTCCAGCTGGATGGTGAGATCCGTCTCCGACCTCCACGTCGGCTGACCGGGAACTTCCCTCTCTAGAAATCTCTCCCCAGCGGGGCGCGGCCACAGTTGGGACAAGCTCCTAGTTTCCGACTGCTCTCGCGACATGTGTGGTACTGTAGTGTGTGTGTAAGAGAAGAGGGTAATC